>JBBBVU010000014.1:17143526-17155983 GCA_037177055.1 Atherinosoma microstoma | reverse complement strand
CATTTCAGAGCCTTGGATCAGTACTTTTTACTTTTACTCAAGTTGTTTTTTATATAGGTATTTTACTTCTACTCAAACTTAAGAAATCTGGGTACTTTTACCATCTCTGTAAAAGAGATACTTGCAGCTAAAAACTCCTCAGCACTTTGCAGCTGTCTGTCATCAGAGCCGTGGCTCTGCCTGTCGTCTTGTTCGCAATGAATTATGGGATAACAGGATACATCGCCAGCAGCCTTCGTTTTAAGCTAAACGAGGTGCGGGTTTGGAGGGTGAATTCGGAGGCTCCTTCGAAGGCTGTTGAATCGTGACAGTACTTGGCGTGCCGCTGTGACGTATGCAGCCTACGAATCTGCACTTCGTAGTGCGCAGACCTTTAAATGAGACACAGCCAATGTCTCCAAAGCAATGGCAGACATTTTGTGACCTCCTTGTTCCCACAGCAACAGTGGTCATCCTGTGTCTTCACCAGCTACATGGTGAAGTCCTCATTCTGTCCCCTCCCATTTTTTATCACCTCAGTTTGCAACAACACTCACGAGTGCACACACATCTAGACACACAGTCATCCTCACGCTAACACAGGTGATTGTTTGTCTTTATTGTACAGTAACTAGTATTTGTATATAGTGTGGTAGAGTTAAACAATAGTATTTATTAACTTAAGTCAAATCATTGTGCTTTACTTTAATAAATGTATTGTCATATTTTTAAAGAAGTTGTTGTGTGATTGTCGTGTACATGTATTCTGATAACTGCTGGTTGCGAAGGTCAGTGCTCGGATTCATGGCCTTCATTATTTGCTCTATGCGTGTCATATCTGTCCAAGATTGACATACAGAGATAGACCCTCAAGACTAATATTTGGGTATAGTTATTAGCTCTGGAATTTGTCCAGGGGTGCCCCGTAGTTTATATTTTACATTAATAAATGTATCAAATATTGATTGTTTTCCATAAACACTTATTAATAGTGGTCAATAAATAGACTTGATCCTATCAAAACCCAACTAACTGGATGGCTGATTTCATATTTTCTGTCATAGAGTGTGAAAAGGTAGAATGATGCGTTTAGTGTGATTGTGTTGTTGGTGTGAACATGGTAACTGGAGGGCTGTTGCTACAGTGAAGTGGCTGCACCTGGCCACTTGAAATGGCAGGGCTTGAGAGTAGACACACTGTGAAGGAAAGTGGGATCAAACGCTGAACGATTAAAAAACATCAGAGAAGGGTACAGAGGTCTTCCTTTGAGGGGACATAGGATGGTTGCATGTATATGTGTGCACATTACAAAAAATGTGTGTGTGTGAGAGTCTTTGTGTCTGTACTCGTATCTGTAGAGATGTACTGGTTGTGAAAGTTCATCATCATCATAACACTTTAGCAGGTGTTTGGTGTCATTTATGTTCACTTGTCTGAAACATCTCGACCCAACAGCTCTATTAGTGTCCAAATGGGAAGCTATTGGACACATGTTGTTTTTCTGTTGTGCAGAGATTGACCAGCATTTCTCTGGAAAATTACTTTGCAGCAGTTGCAGCAGCGCAGTTCAACTTGGCCATGGTGTCCATCTGTTATTTTGTGCAGCTAAAACCAGTGAGGCATGGCAAATACTGGAACTAGAAATTCCCAGTTGTTCAACTTAATGTGTGAGTGTTAACATGGACTGAATAGAGTAACACTTATTTAATAAGATGAAATCAATTATTTTAGGATTTCTCTTGCTGAACCTTAAGTTTAATTAAGTATAGCCAAGCAGAATAATTTAATGATTTTCAAGAAACCATTTGAGTGAAAATAAATACAAAGAATTATAATCTTTTGTATACATTATTTATAATAATAGCAGGAAGTAAAAGTCTTGTTTTAATAGAATTTTCCTTGCGTTGGTTTAAACTACAGTGTATTTGTACCATGAACTTTTCTGCATGCTGTGTTTTGTTTTTTTCAATTTTTCTTATTTAATGTTTTTTTAATTAACACAGCATTATATTTGCTTCATAGTTTACAAGAAAATGCCAGTAAAACTAAGTTCCAAAGAAACATACCTAAATGATATAATTAAATGAAGTTGTAAAATTTTCCCAGTTGTTGATTAAATCAAAATCAAAAGGCACAGACCGAACAGTAAAGCATTACTGCTTTAACACTGAGTTAAAACCTATATCTTATACCGTTTTAGAAGATACATTCTTGTCATTTGTTCTTTTTTCCCCCTTTTTTCCCATCATACTGCTTGCTCCAGACTCACAGGAAACTAAAATTCCTCAAGAGAGCGTGATAGCCTCTGAAGATATCCAATCTCTACAGCTAGTCACAGAAATAAATGGTGCTATATGATGATCTGAAATACAATTCCTTGTTGCCTGGAATGACAAGGATTGTATTTAACAATCCTTGTCATTCTAGCTTGAGGGGGAATGTTTCTGAAAGCTTCACAGAATTTTGAGGAAAATGAACATGTGAAAATAATGATTTCATTTTATTAAACTTTAAGATGTTCCTTATCAGCATTACTAAATGTATACACAATCTCTGTTTGGAGATAACATGTTTATTGCTAAGCATCCCACAAGCTATTAGTCAAGGATAGTGAGAGATGATGGTCAAGGTTAAGCAATGAAAATAAAAACATTAACTGATAATGAGATGAGACACAAAAGAGAGCTGCCTGTCTGAAGGTGAGTGGTCATAGGCTTTCCATCACCCTGTCCTTCACTTCTATCAGTATAGCATAGTGCCTCATATATTGGATTTGATAGCTACCATTGAACATCCTGTAAAAAAAACTAATGAATAACTGAAGCTGCATATTAACAGTGTGTAGTTGTGTCTTCATGCCGTACATATTGCTTGCTCCTTTGTTTTTGCTCTGCTTTCAGTATTTGTTTGGCAGGTTTCATAGGGAAGGAGACAAGACAAAATCCATTGCTGAAATGTAATTACAGCATGTAATCCAAACACAAACCATTTGAAGTTAGTTGTTTTAGTCCCATATTTTAAAAAAGTCTGCCGATTTCAATTTAAAAAACAGTTTGGCAGTGGCAAAGCAATTTGCATGTGGATGAAGGCTGGGCAGGTGAAAATAACCCCCTATATTCTGTAGAAAAAGCAGCTTATTATGCCTTCTAGATTACTGGGGGCAGATGGTAGAAGAAAAAAAAAGGGAATAAAGCCATTTCGGGACACCAAAAAAGCACTAGCAGAAAGAAAAAGGGAGGCATTAGTCAGGGATGCAGCCATAGGCAATATTGCACAGATTCAGTAATGATGGCTCCAACAGAGCTTGGAATAGCTAAATTGTTCAAAATGCAGTGGTAATACCGTTTTGCCAAAAGTGATTTCCTGTTCTGTACTGGAGCATCATAACAGTGCAAAGAAACTGGCAAAAATGTCATGGTTACTTAGACAATACATCATATTTTCAGTTGACATTTCAATGAAATTTTTTTTTAACAGTCAAAAACTGGCATGTATGTGCTTACTTTTACTGACCATTCAGGGATCTAGTCCATGGGGACATGGAGGTGATATGAAAAAATTAAATCAGATCTATATAATGATCTGTTAGTACTCTCATATGTGCAGAAAAACAGAAAAGCTGGTAACCCTGCTTGCAAAGAAAATGTGCATCAATCAGCTGCAGCATAAAGCATCCAAAATTAGACAATTGTTAATTCTGTGTGAGTCGGTATAAATCAGAGTAAAACACAATCAAATTTCCAGCATCATTTTAAAAGTTTACCATATTCCATGTTTTTCCTTCATGTGAATAACTTTAACATGTTTCATGCAGCTATATATTATTGAGGTGGTTTAGGTTCAAGGTTCAAATTATTTATATTATTCCTGAGGGGCAAATTGGTCAGGAGCCAATAGTAAAACATCACACAAAAAGTAAAAAGCAACACAACACAGATTACCTGTCCCTTCAGAGCACTCCAGCACATCATTTTTGGAGAAAAGGCTTGCAATATGTGACAGGTTTCTGAGATGTTCCTTTGATATAAATAGACCCTCATGCATAACACTGAAGGAGTCCTCCTCCAAACCAGAAAAACCAACCAACCAAAGCATCCCAAGAGTCAGAAGTGGCATAATGAGGACAATACAGGCATCTTCTGTAACTAAACCACTGAATGCTGTCTGCAGACATGAAGAATTGTTGGAGAGTTTGAATTTCATAAGGGGGGCTGATTTAAAGATTTTAACTGATTGTGAGGTCTTAATATAGAGTGGGAGGCTGTTTCACAATTTGTGGGGTAACAACTGAAAAAACTCTGTCCCCTCTCTGTTTCAATCTAAACCTCAGAACAGCAAGGAGCAATTGATCTGTAGATCTCAGCAATCTAGAGGGCATGTGTGGGATGAAGAGATTTAAGAGATAGAATTAAAAACATTCTAAGAATTAAAAACAAAAAATAAAACCAATTCCAAAATGAATGGGGAGCCAGTCTAAGTTGGGTTACAACTGGACCAACTGCAGTCGAGACAGAAGGGACTGACACACATCTGAGTACAGACTGTTACAATAATCAAGACTTGATGAAATAAAAGCATGTTTAACCTTTTGAAAATTAGAGAGGGAGAAAAAAGGACTTGACCTTAGGGACGATTCTAAGTTGGAAGAAGCTGGCTCTTACCACAGAGTTTCTACGTTAACAAATAAAAAGGCATTATCAAAAGATTCCTGATGAAAGCTTTATTGTAAGGGAGTAAAGGGCCAAGATCAATTTTCTAGGTTGCAAGGTAGCCTGGAGGCCCAAACAACCAACTTGAGTCTTGTTTTAGTTTAAATTAAGGGAGTTAAGTTCAGGGTCATCCAGAACTTTATATCCTTAAAACAGTTAATCAAAGTATTTATGGGAGCTTGGGTTTTATGCTTCAGAGGAATGTATATCTGAGTGTCATCTGTGTAGCAATGGTAAGAAATGCCATGTTTTTTAAGGATAGAACCCAGAGGAAGCATATAAAGAGAGAATATATTTGGACCCAGAATGGACCCTAGGGAACTGCACAAGTTAGGGGGGCTGAGGAAGAGGAGAGCAAGCCAATATTTACAGAGAAACTTCTATTGGTAAGATCAGACTTAAACCATTCAAGCGCAGTTCCTTGATTCCAATACTTGTGACATATACCGCCTTTGGCACAAATGCTTCAAACATTCAAGATCAAACTAAGGTCTGAGAAATGACAGGCATGGTAGTCATTCTTAAAAACTGGTTTCATTCTGTTTCAACAATCCTAAAGACTTGAAATGTTGATGCAAGAAAAATAGAATACACTAAAACATGTTAACAAGTTAAGTAAACAGTGAATAAATCATACTATAACTGTTAAAAGTGCTGTGTTTAAAACAGATTGTGATTGTTAGTATGTGTATAAATGTGTTTGTGGAAAGTTCAGCGTAATATATGCCTGGAGTTTACAGCTCTGGGACTCCACAGGTTGAAAAGAGTTTTCTAGCATACAGTAAGTAATTAAAAAATCTGTCAATAAGCCATTCGGGTGGCTGATATCTCTGAATGTTTCTCTTGAGCATCTGGATATAACTCCACTTCTGCAACTCAGATTTGGTTAGATATTGTGATAGGAGGGCCAATGGTAAAAACATGTCCCACCTTCTTAGGATTAGCTTATCAAGGTTTATGTCATTACCATCCACTCTAATCAAAATATAGAACAAAGCAGTCAAGCACAAAACACAGCAAATATATTTTCTTGTTCCTTTTGCTAAGAAAAAATACATTAAGTTAACAGAGAAGCTCAAATTAAAAATGGAACATGGCTATAACATGGATGCTAATTTGATACTTTTTAGAAACATTATCAAAATCTGGGTATAATCTATTACTGCCGGATGTAAATATATTTCTTTTCAGATCAATTATTACTTTTGTTGTTCTGCATATTAATCTATCTGATATTCTTTCCTATTTTAGTGGCATCCTTTCACCACCGACATGTTAAATACATGGCGATACACAGTGCTCTAACTGAAAGGTTTTGCCATCAGCCTACATGTTGACAGATTCAGAGTAGAGCATTAGGACAGATCAGATCTTGTTAGAATTTGCCAAACAATAGCGAATAAAAATCTGATCATCATCAACCCTGATAAGTTCTAAAATCATTATAAAGAAAATATTATTTTTAAAATGGTCAGATGATCAGACAGATATAAAAAGATAATGATTTTCTAGATGACTTAAACCACTTTATAAGAAGGAAACTGTTGATCCTGCCTGTTGTGTTAATCATTTCTCTACAGGGATAGTTTTGCTGTTAATAGCAGGTCTAAATTTAAGTCTTAAGTTGTTTTCCAAGTGGCACAAATAAGACTTCAACAATTCATCCTCAAATAAGTTGAGGGAAACTGTACTATTTTATTATCACAATCTCTAAAATTACAAATTCATAGCAAATTTAAAATGATCACATGACAGATACAAAGCACTTAAATAGAACTTGTGAGTTTTTTTTCATTGATCATTTCTTCAAGGTGAGACTAAAATAGGGGTTTTTATTCATTCTGATAACGTAAAGGAATAAAACTGAACAAATTCTGTCTTCGAAATCTACGGAACAAGATAACGATTTCTGTGATACATTTACGGAATATCTCCCATCTTCCCAGTCTTATCATAAATGCCATTAGCAAATAGACTACTGCATACAGAATAGATGGGGTTTCTTCTTATCTTTTACTACAATGTGTTTAAAGCTATTGTGCATGAAACAAAAAAGATACTTTCAAGCAAGTTCCCACTTCATTAATCAACTACTTAAAATGGCTGTTAATCTGATTAAAAGAGCAAATATTAGATTTGATCTAACACAACTATGATTTTCTGTAGTTTCTGCACTGAAAAGATTGTAAGGTATGATAAAGCTTGATAAGACAGTATGTCATGTGGGGGTCACAAGCGGGAGGCAGAGGAGCGGCAGCATGAAAGTTTTGTCAGAGACACTGTAAAGTATGTCAATGCATGCATCAACTGAGGAATGCTGTGTGTGTTGTTCAGACATTTAGAGGGCATAGAAGATAAAAAAGATCAACATCATACACCATCATCCATGTGTCAGGACACCATGCCATACATTCACATGAAACATAGCCTTTTGTTTTCAAATAGAGTTAGAATTGTGTGAACACCCCTCTTTGATCCTGGCACCTACAAAGAACTTTTCATCTTTCCACATCTGCATTTTCATCATTAAATACTACCAAAGAATGGCATATAAACATTATATATGTTGCAAATTATGGCTCCCTCACTGCATGTAAAATGTCTCTGCAGATGTGCATGATTCTGATTTAGTATCCATCTCAACCTTACCGTCATCCACAACTACCACCATTACAGCCTCGAACCAAACTCACATGAGACCACTTGGATTAGATTGAGGCAGTAATGGCAGTTTTTGTTTCAAGGGAGAATGTCTTGACTTTGTGTAGGGCAAACTGATGTCAGGATTGGTGGGGAGGGGAGAAAGGTGGAGGGGTCTCCTGATGCATTCTTAAGTGGCAGTGAGTGGACTAGCATCTATTATTTATCTCCCCAGCCCACCATTACGTCTGTAATGAGCTGGTTTAATTCACTGGGCAAACAGGCTTACAGCAGTCATGTATCAATAAATGTTAATTATCCTGGCTCCTGGCCGCTTCTCTGAGTGCCCCCAACACAGCAGTACCAGCCTGATTGCTTCAGCATGGAATCCAATATGTTAGATGTCAATGCAGCATCAACTGAGGAATGCTGTGTGTGTTGTTCAGACAATTAGATCTGTCCTCCCTAGTTCCTGGGTTTTGCATTATAGAACACACTCTCTTTTGGTAGAGCAATTCTGAGTCATTTGGATTTTCTGTGAGCAAAATTATTGATCTGGCAATGGACCAGTTACACATCATTGTCTCATTCAGGTACTTTCTAGCCTATACCAAGAATCCAAGTGAAATCACAGAAAGAATCATGGAAAATTGAATTCAATGGATTTTCAAAGTAAAAAAAACAACAAAAAACTTATCAGTATGCCAAAGGATTCTTTGTCTCAATTGTGTTGCTTTGTAAAATAACATGATCTGCATTACAATAAACCAGTGTTTGTGACAAAAAAAACTAACACAAAGTGAGATATTTGACTAAAATAAACCATTGTCTTTGATTGACTCAGTAGATTTGAGCAGTGTAGTTCTTGTAGTTCTTCATCAGACAGGTTAATCTTACTCTCTTGGTTTGATTGGCCGACCAGGCATTATGACTCTTCTCTCAACCAGAACTGAACATGGGGTGAATGTCGCTCAGCTTTCGTGAAGTACAACTACTAACAGATGAAAGTGAATCACATAATACACATTTTTATGTAAAAGAAAAAAAAAAGAATAATTAAAGTGATACAATACACTACAATCTGCAGTGTAAACAAAGGAGCATTTACTTTCATTTGTGGCATGACGACTGTTAAGAAACTGAATTATCATATTAAACTACATTGCAGTGAAAACATTGTGTCATTAAAGAGCAACAGCTCTGCTGAGTGGAAAAATACTGAAACTGGTTTGGAGGTAGTCTTCTCTGTAAAAGCTGGGCGTGTGTAACTGTGTGACCTTGCATGTGTGTATATTCTGATACGATGCAATGTATCCTTCAGTGCAGATTCTGGATGTAAATCGTCTCATGCACTCCTTACAAGTAAATCTTTTTATTCTTAAGCTATGACTGAGTCTCAATTGTGTTAGGGAAACTGGGTACGAACTTAACAGCACATTACAGTCCTAGATAATAGAAAGTTTCCTGACAATGACAATCTTTTAAAAACAGTCTACAAAAACTGTGAGGTACTGTACATACATTTCAATTCACAATTCACATATTTACAAATATAAATTAATCCATTTATTAACTAGATTTATTTTTGTTTTTTTATATTGTAAAGAGTCTCAAGGGACTTGAGGCAGGTTACCCTGTGGACAAATCATCAGACGATCACAGTGCAAACATGAAGAGAAAGGCATATGTTATATTGAACCTACATGTACTTTATCTGTGGAAGGAAGTTGGAAAAGGACATAAAAAGACACACCAAAGCTTAGTAAGTTGGACCCCAGAGTCTTTGTGCCATAATGTGTAAGAGTGCTTACCATTGCACTGATGTGCCACCAAACTAACCATTTTTTGAAAAGTATCTTACAGTATGTATCCTTTCTTTATCCAAACTGCCTTGAACATCAGTCTCCAGACAGTTCTTTGTACTCTCCTTCATGTTTACTCAGTCATATTCTAGCTACAGCATCTACAGCAGCTTCTGTGAAAATACAGAGTGAAACATCTGTTAGACACATATAATATAGGAATGCTATCCATAATGTTGTCTATCTTTATGGCTTTAACATTACGACTATAGGATAATAATTATTTGTCAATATAAGATTAATTCAAAACATTTTTAAACCATTTAAAACCTAAAAGTGCCGAATTTAGGACCCAAGTATTAAATTCCATCATTTCTTGCAATCAATGACATGACAGGTATTTTGTTACCTGTGAATGAGCCATGAGGAAAACGTTAGCAAAGGTTAGCGAATCAATGCTGCCCAGCACTCATGAACCCTTGGGAACAAGCATTGCACGTTTCTGTACTATGGAGACAATGCTTTGGGGGGGAAGTCTGAAGAAAGGGGTTTGGTCTTTTGAATTGTGTATTTTCAAAATGTAGCTTGCTCTAACCATTTTTCCAGGTCTCTTGAAAGACTGTCCTAACAGTGGTGCTTTTCAATTAAAACAATCAGACAACAAAGAGCAGAACTTCCCATTTGTTGCCCATAAATATCATTGAGAAATTAAAAAAAACATTGAGCCTGGGAACTAATAAAGCAGTCTGGTGGGAGGACTCACTTCTTGTGTCATTTAACAGTTGACCTACCACAAAGCAGACGTCTCCTTTCTTTCTACAGTTTGTTAAAACCCACCTTACACCTCTCCTTACAAGGTAGTCTTGGGCCGCCCTCCATCCCTCGGGCAGCTAATATCTGCCTAGGTTGGGAGCGAAGGTACTCATCTGGCTTCTAAGCACAACTCCAATCCCAAGGTTTACCCCTTTCCAGCTGCAGTCCAACCTGGGCAAGCTACATAGTGGTCTGGTATTAACTAGCAGCCCCCTTGGTTTCTGTAGCTACCTTCTTGATCTGAACTCTTGGGATTTGTCAGAATTCGTTTATTAGCCCTAAGGCTCAAAGGGTATTTAGAGTGGATTAAGTTTAACCTTTAAGAAAATCCCACTTATATGTGGTTCACCACCCCAATATGTTCATTTTGTCATTAAGAAATTAATACTACTCTACTTTAATTGAAGGTTCTATTTATTGAAGCACTTTATCAGGGGAAATTAGGGTAGAGTTCAAACTTGGATATATGAATATAATCAGTATAATTTCAATGAGACAAAAGAGTATGAAAATCAGATTAATAAAATCAATCAAAACAGTTTTCAACTACTATAATAGAATCATCAAACTTCTGTTAAAACTCGCTGATTCTGTCTTAAACATCCAAGCTGAGGTTTTGTGGGCGTTGGCTGGAGAGAACAGCATTTAATAAAAAGTCATTCGTGTCAGCCCTCATCTCCTTTTGGGTCAGGGTCAAGGGAACGATTCGGCCAAAACTGTCCAAAATCACCTATAGTGTCTCCTGAGTCAGAGTCCTCATTTGTTGCAAAGGCCATAAATCCTTTGTGAATCCACAAGGTCAATTCTTCAGTGTGACACAAACTGAGCCACAAAAACTCAAAAGTCGGATTTATGTCAACAGCTGGGTGGAAGAAAGGTTAATCCCGAGGCTGCGCTGAGTTCATTTCTGAAAAGTTTTTTCAACTGCGCCTTTTTTGGAATGTCTCTGTCCTCTGCATCAGCAGAAAGGTGCTCTCTCCTTTCAGGTACAGGGGAAGAACACTATTTTAGTGTGTTTAAAACACTTTTATAGACTCTGGTCATGACATCACCTTGGTCTAGAATCATGGTTACACACTTCACATAGCCATCTTTTTGGTTCCCAATGGGATATTGTTTTGTCAACGCAGCAGCCTGAATATATTTGAAGTTTGGGGTTTTTTTGGGGGGGAGGGGGTTCTTTATTTTTTGCAGAACTTGCACAACATTATTTTAAACTATTGCCACTGAACCACTGCTACCTCCCTATAGTCCTTCATTTTCCCATTCAGGGGCTTATTTGATTCAGAGATTGCTTTGCATAAACAAAATATCATTTAGGCCTGGATTCAGCTATGTTCTCCGCTCCTGGATCACATAATCATGCAGTGGAAAAATCTCTCACTTGCTACAGCTGTGTGATGTGTGGCAGTGTGGAGGGAAGCCCAACGTGGCTTGCACGGCTTCACAATTAGGGTAACCCTGGCACCTGATTAGTAAAACATTTATGTCCACAAAGATGAAAATGACAAAATAAAAATCATCCTGCCTGCACCCGTACACATGAAATTTAATCTATGTAATTTTTACCAGCAAAACAGCATTTTTGTGGGTTACCCGTCTGACCCATTGCAGGACTCTGGCTTACAGTTCCTCATGAGCGTAGAGCCTGACAAAACATGCCTCAATCTTAGCCTGCAGGCGTGGTGAAACTCTATAGACTACTTCATGCAACCTATTTGACAAATGTTACTTATTTGAAATAACAAAAACAATGCCTTCTGTGATTTTTCCCATTTTTTTTGTGAAAGACTATTAAATAAAGAATGATAGATCTGTGTGCTCACCTTGTCTGTAGTTAAATCAGCAAGGAAGGCTGTAGAGAAAAACAAAGATGTGGATTACGAAAACACTTGAATGACATTCCTAAAAGATGAGCATACCCTTTCGGACAACATTATAAGTGGAGCAAGCAGCACAGGCTTTAATTTGATCCATTTCTAACACAAGCACACCCCCACACACAAAAAAGACATGATTTGGTTCAGTAACTCAAGCTGGGTTAGTGCATTTTTTTCCAGTTCAAGTGCAGTTCAGTTCTCTGATCCCCTTGGCACTTCTTGCAGTTTGTCCAGTGAGACACATGACATGATTAATTGGCTACAGAGGTGGGTGATGGGAGAAAAAGAAAGGGGAGGGGAGTATCAGAGACACTAGAAAAAAATTGTAAATACAGATGTAAATACATTAATAGAAATTAGTATTGTTGGAAAATGTGTGGTGGTATCACCTGTAGAAAACACACACAGCTTGAGACATCATTTACACACTCAAATGTCCCAATTAATTACCACAAAAAAGACAAAGTGTGATTAAAAAAAAATCAAAAACATCTTGTTTTGCTGCACTGGTTTTTATCTTCGAGCAAACATTTAATCTGAAGATCTATTCATTCTGTCTGTGGCAAGACGATGTGTGCGCATGGAGGAATCAGACACTTTGCAGGCTTCAGATGGTAGAATTCCACATTTCTTT
>JBBBVU010000014.1:17110792-17122492 GCA_037177055.1 Atherinosoma microstoma | reverse complement strand
TTGTATGTAAAGCACCTTGAATTGTCCTGTACATGAAATGTGCTATACAAATAAACTTGCCTTGCCTTGCCTTTTGTGAAATTTTGCTGTAATGAAAACAGAGACACTGCACTTTTAGTAAACTACATCTGAAGTCACACAGTATTTTCTATGCTTTAACCAAAACTTGTCATCTCTACATGCAATACAGTTGCTCATTAGATGCTCTTGATGAAAAAAAAAGGTTATAGTGATTTTTCTCTTTTTTTGTTTTTTGTTGTGTTTTGTTTTGTTTTGTTTTGTTTTTTTGTTAGTTTTTAATGCATATGGTCAAAACATAACTATTTCAGGTTTAGACATGAAATCATACCTGAAATAGTTTCAGTAATAAAAACGTACAACTTCTACTGAATACTAGAATGCGCTTTAGTTTACAAAACAGTGACAGTCTCTCTTATAGGCGACATAAGCATTTTCTTATCTCCCAGGGGGCACTGCCTAAGCAAGCCAAATCTATCTTGGCAGGTGTTAATGCCAACCCTGACCTCACAGGTTACTGACATTAGCATCACAATATAGAGATGGGAAGCAGCTGCCAGTACTGGAAAGGAAGAAGAAGCTCAATAAAATAAAAAAAAGTATGTAATGATATACTCTAGCCTTGTACGGCTGTAGTTGATTTAATACTTGGGTCATTTTTCCATTATTCTTGCAACTTTCTTAAAACAATTCTTAAAGTTTATTTTAATATAATTTAATTGTTATTTTTTGTTGCATTGTTTAATTTTGTAATGTTTTTCACTTCATTCATTCACTCATTCATTCACTTTCTATACCGCTTTGTCCAATTCAGGGTTGTGGGGGGCTGGAGCCTATCCCAGCAATTAGCAGGCGAGAGGCAGGGTGCACCCTGGACAGGTTGCCAATCCATGGCATGGCTAACAGAGATACAAACAAACATTCACACTCACACTCACTCCAAGGGAGAATTTAGAGTGACCAATTAACCAATTAATCATTACTTCAGTATATTATCATATATAATTGTTTTGTGTTTTTCTGAAACACTGATGGAGATCACCTATGACTCCACATTGACACATTAGAGTGATGACTCCTGCAAAATTTTAAAACCAAAGGTCCACAACAAAGATCCTTATTTTTCTCCCATAAAATTCTGCTCCTTCGCTCTCAGAAAAAATAGAACCTAATTCTATCATGAGGGGTATAAAGCTTGTGACTGTGGTGGTACCCTCGAAGGCACTGCTGTTGTACCTTCAAAGTGGGTACTTATTTGTACCATTGTGGTCTCTACCTTACACAAAACAGGATGATACCTCTGGTGAGTTGTCTTGTGCACTAACTTGAAAGCAGAAAAACGTCTGTTTCCCACCACAATCATCAAATAATGCATCAAAGACAACATGAGGTTTACTGCCTTGCTCAAGGACACTCTGACATGTGGTCTGGGAAACTGGGACTCAAACAATCAACCTCCTGACAGGCAGAGGATTTCTCTTCCTCCGAAACTACAGCCACAGACCAACAATAATAAAGTTTTAAAAATGAGTTAAGAGTGTATGTTACCACAAAAATGCAGATATTCTGTAGACTTCCTACGGACTAGTCAATCTGCCTGAAGTTTTTGAGTATGAAATGTATGAAATGCTTTTAATGTTACTTTTCCTAGGCATTTTATAGAATAGCTAGGAATTATTAAGAAGGACAAGTACTATCTTGTCAAAGAATGAAATTACATGTACCCCTATCAATAAGTCTAACCCAACACAATAAGCTCTATTCTCTGTAGTGAAAAATCAAGCACATATGCTTCCACACGGGATAACAAAAACTGTGGCACCAGTGGAGACAGTATACTGTACCATGCCAGTTCACCTTTTGGCATACTTAGAAACATTAAATGTCACTGCATTTCATACAACCCAAATTCCAGAAAACTTGGGATGTGTTTTAAATTTGAACAAAATGTAAACTAAATGACTGTCTAACAACAGCAGAACATATATAACATAACAGATATCTAAAATGGGACATTTTTACAATTTTATGCACAAAATGTGCTCATGTCAAAAGTGACGCTTGCTACAGGTTGGCACAGGGCATGTTTACCATGGTGTTGCATCTCCTCATCTTTTCAGGACAGTTTGAGAATGTCTGGGCTTCAAGGTTTAACCTCAGAGGTATTGAGTTTGTGGAGTTTTGGTGTTTGAATTTGGTCCCATTCTTGCCTGATTTCCAGCTGCAGAAGAGTTGGTGGTCGTCTTTGGTGTATTTTCGATTAATGCCACTGCCGCCATCCAGGCAGCAGTGGATTAGGTGATAGAGCAAGTTGTCCACTGACCGGAAGGTCGTCGGTTCGTTTCCTCCTCCCCCAGTCAACTCTCGTGTCCTTGGACGAGACACCCACCTTGCCCCCAGCGTTGGTATTACTGGTGCACTCAGATGTAAGTCACTTTGGATAAAAGCGTCAGCTAAATGACTGTAAAATAGAACTATAGAACAAAAAGAATGCAGGCTGCAGGCAGGCCAATTCAGCACCTTCTCCGGTAAAGTCATGCTGTTGTAACAGATGAAGTATGTGATTTCACATTGTCTTGCTGAATTACATAAGGCCTTACCTACGTCGTCTGGGGGTTCCTTAAAACCTTTATGTACTTCTCACCATTCATATTTCAAAACATGTAAGCTGCCCATACCATATGCACTTATGCACTTTTTGGGAAATGAGTCCAAACTGTTCCTTTGGGTACAGCAATATAGTACCTATACATATAGTATTCCTTTTTGTATGTGCTACCTGAAATATGTTGTTTATAATCTGGGTTTTCTTCCTGTACCTGACTACATCAGGATGGAACCATCCCTCCTAGTTCACCAGTGCACATGTCAAACAAGAAGCATTTGCTTTCAACTCATTAGACCAGTCAGGTGATCAGTCACAGGAAATCAGGTTTGTTGGTGATGGTTTAATAGCCAAATTTCCACCAGCGGGTCTGTGTCGGTACTGGGCGTTTTGGTGCGGTTTGGTTTGGTAAATCATGATCTCTTATAGTCAACCATACCTTTTTGACCAATTAAATCTTACCAATCCGATTGTGACCCCAGTGGAACGGTCCCAAAAAAGTAGGATGGTTTGGGTCGGATATTCTAGTACCATTCCCAGTTTTTTTGCCTGTGGTAATGCAAAAAAAATTGTTACCCCGTAACGTACCGAACCGGACCTGTTGGTGGAAAAGGAACAAATGAGTTCAAAACCAAAACAGTGTGTTTCATGGAAAAGATTGTGCAGCAGCAGTATAAGGTAGGTAGACTTATTTTATTAGACCTCAAAATAGAATTTTGAACTTAAAAATTAACAAAACATGGCTGTTTTAACATGTTGCATATTGAAAAGCAGATGTCAATAGGTGCTGTTAGAGTCGCCCCATGTGTACAAGCTCATTTGCCACAGAAAAAGAATGACGGGGATGTTCTGAGTTTGCAGTGATGTTTAATTAAACAAATAAGATGGAAAAGGGTGCAAAAAGAGCACACATTCTTTTCCAAGCTGCTATTTCACCTCATGAATGTCAATAAGTGGGGTGGGAGGAGGTTATTTATAGTCGAAGATTGAATACACGGTCTATCCCTCAGCCAGATAATGCCCCTCTGTTTGTCTTTATGCAGTGATGGGGAGATGTTGACGCTTACAGCTACAAAGTGCATCACACTCAGCATCCCAACACAGACAGAGGCAGAAAGTATAACAAGAGTAAAGCATTCTACAAGGACGCAGAACTAGAGTTATATTTGTAGGGAATGCCTGTAGCAGGGGCTCTTAGACACAAATGTGCACACATGAGGACAGCACAGTGTGTAGTAATGCAGACCCCAGTGCGTGGGCCATGCCCCTCCTGTGACGCTAGCTCAGTGGACACACAGCATGCAGGAGTCATTGCTGGCTGCCATGGGTAATTACCATAATGAATATAAAAGCCCAGCCATACAGACACTGCTGCAAAAAATAGCCTACACTCATATGCAACACTACACTAATGACAACTGATTTCCTGAAATAAACAGTCAAGACACTACTGAGGACATGACATTGAAAGATTCATTCTCAAGAGTTCGGTCATCGTATTGACATTTGACATTTTTAACATAACATTTACCTGACTCAAATTTGCTACTTTCTGCTTTCAAATGCTGTCCTAGTACTTCCATGTTATGCCAGCAGATTTCCTAAAGTACTTTTAAAAAGGTAAATAATCACAGATTTTAAAGTACTGTCGAATATTGTATCTTGGAATTACAATTGCTGGTGACAGGTGCCTCTCTTAATATCAGTCTATCCTTTTTCCCCATTGATCACAACAAGTCCCTCTTCATGAAAAAATAGTGTGTCACAGAGAAAACTTCAAAAGGATATTCGACTTTGTCATCTTTAGAAAAAGCTTTCTCCGTCTGTGGTGACAATCCAAGTGAAAATTGCACAGTCCAAGAGTCCAAGAGCAGGAGAAAAAATGCCTTTGGAAAAGCCTGAAATAACCACTTGGCCTAGATAGATACTGTTGCTGCAAGTAATTTTCTTTCTATTTAACCAACCCCATGTCTTGTTTACTCTACATAACTTTTCTCCAACTCCAAAACTTCCTGATTGATATCCCTCATAAAGAGCTGGGATTTATGACTAAGGGCAGTTCATAACTGGTTAAAATGATCTTATTTTTTATTAACAAATGAGAAAAAAAGTCTGTCAATGACCAGGATTCAAACAATGTAACTTTTCTTTTTTTTTTTATTTCAGTGGAAAAAGGCTAAGCCAACAGACATTTCTTTTTACAAGTGCAGTGTGTTAAAAAAAAAGCTAAATGAAAGAAAATATTAATATATCAGTAAAAACTGTGTTTATATTGGTATATAATTATGTTACTCAAATAACTGTTGTGTTTTTATTCTCTTAGAATGTCCACACACGGCATATGTGTGTCTTTACTATGATGTCTTTGAATGGACAAACGACTTTGAATGTGAGGTGATAACTGTCTAATTGTTCCAAAAAAAGAAAACATAACAAAATAAAAACTTGAAATGACTTTGTGAGAGATTAGTACAGAAAATCTGATTATAAAACTTTTTGAAATTGAATAAAAAACTAAACTCGCCATTCTAATTTATTCAGATCAATACTTATAAGGCCAACAAACATAACCAACATTACTAAAGCAGCAACAGCTTAAACTTATTTTTCTAATAAACAGACCCAGTACAACCATATGGTTTACAATGATTCGTCTGATAGTTTATTCTCAATTTAACTCACTGTGTTCATTAAATGTCTCATTATTCTTCTTAACACTGAACACATTCTATTAATGCCAATCTGATGGATTTAACATTATTTTAGTCCAAAAGTAGTAACAAGCTAATGTTTATGGTGCTGTGGCACTAAGCTCGCTGCTAACATTAAGCTTTCATATTACAGTGACTAAACTCTCCAGCTGTTTTTTATGGATGGATCCAGAGTCCTGGATTTTTATACCACGTGCATTGCAGTTTCCTGCTATCTTACTTGTCCTTTATATGAAGTTTTTGATACTCAAACGTTACAATGGTTCAACAGCAACAAGTGTGTTCACCGGGGGTGCCATCATTTTTCTTGATTATGTTTGCAGACGTTGACACGTCCTTGGTGTGTGATGTCAGTGTTACATGTGAGGAAATGGCAGCAGACAGAAGATCAGTCAGAGAGAAGATCATGAAGAAAAATATTTAAATAAAAGATTATTCTTGAGTCTCAAATTGCGAGTCCGAGCTTAGTTTTAAGTCTTTTGAGTATAAGACCAAGTCAATTCAAGTCACTTGAAATGCTATTCCAGTGCAACTCGAGTCCAAGTCCCAGACTCGAGTCCCCATCTCTGCTCCAGACAGATCATAACACTTCTATAAAGACTTAAATTGCTTTCGCTGTAAATAGCTATCAGCTATCACGTGTTTCCAAATCAGAATGTGATGACAGATTCAGAAATAATGTCATTATTTAATCCCTCTCACAAACTACCTTTTGTCAGTTGCTAGTTTCCAAAAGTAGGTTTATTTTTATGCACCTCGTTTTCCTGAAGTAAAATTTAACAAATTTGACAGGAAATACTTTTCTAAACATTTTGCTCTGCCTTTGCCTTTGTAAATGGTTTCAAATTTACCTCTTGACATGCTTTATGCAGCACTACATGACAGCATTCTGGCCAAAGTAGGGCTCACAATTTATCATTGTGTCTGGCTTTGAAAAATCTTCCCTCCACTCTGTGGATCAGATGGGAGCACCACAGTACAGATAGCAAATTTATGTGGTTTTATGATATGCTGTGTTGTTTTCTGATTATACTCCACTCCGTGGCATGAATGCTTTATAAAAACTGCTGCTGGGCTACCTACTGTCTGGGGAGAGGGAAACACATGGTTCTTCAATAAAATATAATAGAAGTGACAATAAGATTCACCATCTTCATTCATCTTTTTCATTACCATCTACAAGACACTGGGAACAAGCCAACCCACAAGCTTCCAAATTCTGGTTATGTAAGGCAGCTAATTCATTACATTAAATAGGGTGCCTCACAGTAGCTGTGCTTCATGGTTACTGCTCTTCATTAAAGAGAAAGAAAAAAGTTATAAAACGTAATCCTTTTGTAAGAAAACCTTAAAAGTAAAATCTCTGAATGACCTTCCTTGAATATGCACCTTAATTACAAATACATCTGGTATACTATATGCTTATACAATTGAATGAAATTAAATTTTTGTCATGATACTTCCATACTTTTCAGACTTATTTTTCTATCTTTGCATGGTGCTAGAGACTGCATCACCACAATGGTTCTTCTCTCTTAAACACACACCTGCTGCCAGGAAACAGTCTGTCTCTGAGGACAAAAGCAACATTAATTTACTGTAATGGAAAAAAGGTGTAGAATATCATGAACATACTTTCTGAGGGCATGACCCCCCCTAAGGTGTTAGTAACTTAATAAGTGAGGGCTATGTCCTGAAGATCTCAAAGCTTGAACATCTTACCTCCATCCAGGAATCATCACAACTCAATGATTACCACCGCCTCAGTGTGAAAGTAAAGCCCTTTAATGGAGGTAGAAGAGCTTAAGGGCAATGGGGTCAGTGTTACTGTACGCATACATCACAACCCTTCCCTGACTTTGATTTTAGAGTCTATCAATAATGTCTGTTAGCTTGAAAACATTTATATTTATGATGTATTCATTGGAGTGTCACCAAACACATCTTTTTCATTAAATTTTTAGATGCATTTTACATCAAGGTCCTTTTTTACTATATGCAACAAATAGAGAAAGAACAAAACTGACTGACTGGGGGAAAAATGCTGTCTCAACAAGCAAATATTCCTCCACATACAATAAATGACATATAGATGAGTCAAAATTTCACACTCTATCTTCTATGGGGCTAAATTAGGATCCATCACAGCTGAGTAAGTATAATGGAAAAGGACATTGAGAGGCTTTCTTGTAATCGTGCATGTCAGGAGAGATTTCTCTCAGGCAGAAAATGTAGAGTTAGGAAGAGGAGTGAAGTGCAGATAAACGAGGTAGGCAGGGCTTGATGGATTCCAGAGGAGGATGACTGACCACTAATTGAGGAAGAGGCGCCCCTGTTGTGTCTCGCTGCATGTCGCAGAGAAAATAGAAGCAAATTCATGTTTCTTGAAGTCACACAGGAGATATAATGCGTGATGGAGTATAATGGAAGCAAATGAGATGAGGTGATTTAGGCTGAAAGATGTAGAGGACACAGCTCCTTAGGGGAGTTTACAACCACTGGAGTGTAAAAAGTTATAAGAGCTTAGGCATTATGAGCCCAGACAAGTCAAACTGTATGTCCTAAATGTCATCGACAGTAGAGATGTCAAATCCAACATTGCAGGTAAAGTTTGACATGGAGGCCAGCTGTTCATGCAATGTGAACATGGGGTGAGCCATTAAGATGTCATTGTTTTGTTTTTGTAGGTTGGTGTGTGCATGTGCGTATGAGCAGTGTATGATAATGTCATAACAGGTTTATAGGTTTCAATAAATGAAATACGAATAGTTCTTGACCCATAAGAGAAAACTGTGAGAGACTTAAGGAAATCTCTGAATAAATTTTTTTTTAAATTAATATTCATGGATGGCAGGGATTGTGGATGTTGAGGGAGCATCACTGACTCAGAAGCTTTGGGAAGGATATGACATGGTTAAACCTTTAAATTAATCAGTCATTGGTTGTTGTTTTTTCTTTCTAATCTGAGCCATGTTATTTTCTCCCATGCCCTTAAAAGTGTTTTTTTATGGATCATATTGTGACAAACCTGTATTTTATCACAACTTCACCAAATTCAAAATGAATATTTGTCAAGATTTTTAAGGGCAAAAAAACATGGGTACCTTGGGGACTTGAAATTGTAGGTATTTTACAATTCACTTGTCTCTATTATGAAACTGCTGTGTTTTGTTCAGTGGACCAATATAGCTACTACACTGAGTGCATTGTAACAACACATCCAAATGAAAGACTCCCAAACGACCGATGGAGGACTGAGAAATGTTTGTGTTAAAGTTAGCTATCTTAAAAAAGTTGAAAAGGTTCACATCAGTACCCTGTAATTTTTAGACTAACTGGGACCATTTTGACTAAAAAATGACTTGGGTAGCAATGGAAAGTTTCATCTACTTTAAAAAAAAAGAAAAAGAAAAAGAAAATGTGGGCTGATTTGAAATGAATAATCTGACCAAATTACTTCCAGATGGCAAAAAAGTTTTTCAAATACATCCTTTCTGAATCAGTAGAAACATCAAAACATCAGATGTGTGTTTCCTCTTTGACCCCCCTCCCCAGTCAACTGTTGCCTGTTGCTGGCAGTAAATATGAACACTGTTAACTCACTTAATTCCAAATCTTTACAAATCTGCCAGTAGCAGTAGAGCAGTAGTGAGATGAAAAACAGAACCACTCAAAGACATGAGTTTGCCTGGGTGATGATATCCATGCTTTCACACAGCAGCACATCATGATACAACCCAGCCTGCTGCTGCCAGTATTAGCTGGAGCTTGTATCAGACAAAAGTGTTTGAACTGTGCCTTCAAGGAAAATTACATCACTCAAATAAATGCCACAATAAAGAAAGACAGTGAAAATCCCTCTACACACAAAATACCCATCTGTGCAATTCTAGCAATGGTATCTGCATGGGCTTGTGTTTGTGTGTATATGTCCATGTGTGTTTGAATACTTACTAGTGATGGTAATAGCATGCAAAAGGATCCGCTTTTCATGGTGTGGTGCAGGACAAAAGCCATTATAGTAATCAGTGTGTGTTGAGCAGAACTGAAACATGTAGGCTTTCATGCTGGTGTTCCACAGGATGAAAGAGTTGATTGTGTGATTATGTGTGGCCAAATGATGCTTTTTGCACCAGTTTTATTTACCATTTTCATTCATTATGCTCTCGGCTTTTCACGGCAAATTGAGAAAAGATGGCTAAATTGTGGGAGGAAAAACAGAACAAAACGGAAACCTCATACAGACACACCAGGTGTTATCCATGGCACATTTCTGCTTTGCAAGAAGTCAGAACTGGACAGCTCAGAAAGACATCTTTACTAAAGTTCAGTGGCAAGTATCTGATTAACAAATTGTAAAATAAGGTCACATATCAGATGATTGTGGAGGATTTAGAACTGACATTTTCTGTTTAAATTTGGGAAGCTTTGAACAGACAATATTAAACATGTTATAATTCTTTAGATTTTCTTGCATTTTGTTGAATTATTTTCTTGTGTCCTTGTGTTGCTTGTGTTGTGAGAGAATATGCATTTTGTTTGAATTGGTGACATAAAACATTTGATTGTCTCATAATGTGGGATTTCTATTTATTTACTTTTAGAAAAGGAATATCATCTAAATTAGAATCTGTTTCTTGAAGAAGGAAAACAATGTTTTTGACATTATTTTATTTATAAGTTTTTTCGCAGGACAAAGGCATGGACCAATAATACTGGAGATGGCTGCGACTCAGGCAATGGAGTGGTTATCTGTCAATCAGAAGACTGGTTGTTTAATCCCCAGCCTCTCCATGTATCAAAGTGTCCTTGGACGAGATGGTGTACCCCTGCATTGCTTCTGATTTGCTCATTGGTGTGTAACTGTGGAGATAAGAAGTGCTGCATATTTAGAGAGCAACTGTAGAATATACAGTAGGAAGCACACACTATTTTGGTGAATGAGGAACGTACAGTAAAGCTTTTGGTAGGACCAAGAACGGCTGAAATGCACAATATGAATAAGTTCAGTTTGCCACTTTATCCCAGAAAGTGCTTTGGCATTGACTTTGTAGCGTCATTACGATTAATGTTAATATTAATATTACTATTAGTATTAATATTAAGGAAGCCTCAGAGCACCACCCTGCTCTTTGATATGGAAGCAAGGAAAACCATTAAAATCTTAAATTAATCAGTCTCAGAACGCTTACCATGAGTTCTCACTTGAATTGACTTCTCATGATACACCAGAAAAACGACAAACGACTAGTTAGATAAATATGAATATTTATTAACTAGACTCCAAACTACTCAAGATAAGATATGAATAGGCTATTAAAAAGAAAAGACAAGACAAACATGAAAATGAAGAAATGCAAGTGTGATGATCAACCAAATTCATATGGCAAAAGTTGTAAAATGAGAATGTAAATTAAGCATCAATTAATTAAACTGTGGTATTAATTAATTAGTACTATTTTTTTTATTGTTTTTATCTTGGTGTAAAGCACTTTGGCCAACAGTGTTGTTTTTAAAGTGATATTTTAAAAAGTGGACTTGGAGAATTGATGTTCAAGAGATTGAAGAAAGAATTTCTGGATCCTATATGACTAAGTTTGATGGTGTGTTTAAGACAGGCCTAGGCTAATTCCTGAGGAGGGAATTAATTCACTATCACCTCTCTTTCATGACATGAGTTTTACTGCTTTTAACCATCGTAAATGACATAAAATTACTTCTTTAAAAACCTTCCTACAATGTAAAGCTTTAACCTTCAGTCAAATAGGGAAAGAGACTAAGCATTTCACAGTGTAACAGTCTCAGAAACAATCAATGCAAATTTACCCCTCAAACCATCAAATAAATACTTTTCAGTATTTGACATTCTTTCAAAAACAACATAAAATCCACGAAATATGCTTTATAGCAGCTAGCATGGTCACCTTGTGGCGTTTCCACACAAAACACACATTATACTAGCGAGAGCTAGCTTACCAAGAAGAAGTTTTCAACAGGAGACGTTTGAACAATTTAAAGTGCTTCTTCGACAGCTCTCCATCTTCTAAAATGGAATTTTAATCAGTTTACTAGTGATGGTCTATTTGAAGCTGAAGGCCCGGTGCGTGTCAAAAAATCCCCACATTGCTTCAGATACTAGGTTTTAAGGCTAGATTCATCCAGTCAAAGTCACGTGAACCAGAGATGGGGACTTGAGTTTTGGACTCGGACTCGAGTCGTGCTTAAGTCGCATTTCCAGCAACGTAAGACTGAACTTGGACTCGTGCTCAAAAGACTTGAGACTTGACTCGGACAAATTCAGATAAAAACTATGTAAATGCAGCAGAGAACAGGAGGGTCTTTAACCTGGATTTAAATAAACTGAGT
>JBBBVU010000014.1:17067241-17099332 GCA_037177055.1 Atherinosoma microstoma | reverse complement strand
TTAAATGCTTGGTTACACAAGTTTGGCTAAAAAGCTTCCACTCACAAAGCAGCTTCTTATGTTTTCAGTACAACACTAAAGGCAATAGACAGGGGTGGATGCAGCAGCTGCGCAGCAGGAAAGGAGGACAAGGGAGGTGGGGAGACTTTCTACAATCACTTTACTAATTGTTAATTGCCAAGGCTCCAGGACCAAAGGCAATTTCAAATCTCTTTAGAGCTAGCGATGGAAATTGCCAGAGTGCAGAGAGTAAGAAAGACGAGAGGGAGATGTGTGTGTATATATTGAGGTGAGGCGGTGGAGATTGGGAGACGGAAGAGGAAAAAAGAGGTGGGGCATATGCAATCCCAGACAAACAGCCTGTCATTCCTGTTATTCCCAGGGGCCCACACACGGGCCGAGGAGATTAGATGCCAATTTAACACCGGGCAACTGGCCAACTCGCAGGTGTCTCTTTACAAGACACAGGGTCACCTCAAAGCACTGAGATTTTTCATCTCTGTCCTTTTCTTTTTGTTTTACTCCCCTAACTATCCATTTTAGTAATATCTCTCTCCCCATTTGGTTTTGTATTCATAACACAGCACCAACGCTCACAAACACTCAGGTGGCTCATACATGATAGTGCCTTTTGAGGCATATTATAGTTGACGCCTGTGTCAAATACAAGCACAATATTTTGAGCAGGATTGTTGCATAGAGCCATGGTGCAAACTAAGATTACAAATTGAGTCTCCTTCACAGGGATTTTTAATAACCAATCTTATCTGTCCTGTTTCATGAGGCCGTTTAGGATGCAAGCCACATAAGGTCTGCATTTCAGCTCTTATCAAACCTTCTTTCTCTGATGACTCTAGAGCGCTGAAGATAAGTGGCTGTTATCTAAGAGCAGTGGAATGCCACAGCCGCTGCAGCCCGCCCACAGTGACTTTGAATAAAGTGATAAAATGGGGCTGAGAGCTGTTGAGCCCCAGCTCACTCAAGACCTTGGTCGGCATCCAGCTCAGTCTCAGCTGTTTCCGTGAAAAGACTTTCTTTCGGTTTTGCAAGCAGCTAAGGGCCGGTGATGGAAGCACATCACCGGACAGAAAGTAATTACATTTGTCTTGCCATTGACCCATGCTGACTTGGTTTGGGGGCAGGATGGAAACTTGAGGCGCAAGCTAGCTTTTTCTCCACCTTGTACCTGAAGTTGTATTCTCTTTATATGCTACTCTTGTTTAAAGGTGTCAGGAGGAAAACTTTCCCACATCTGCTACCTTTTCCCCAAACTGCACATAAAATATGAGAAGATGACAGTAAAGACGGGAAAAGGGAGACAAGGATATAAAAAACAAGAACATACACACTAGAAGAGGGAAAAAAAACAGAAAAAACCCCACATCATACTGATGGCTAACAACCTGCTCCAGCTATGAGACCTGCTGTTCTAGCAGTGGACAGGGGGGCAAAGCTGTGGATTTCCGACTCCAAAGAAAAATAATCTGAAGCATAATTACCACTTGTGTGCTCCCCAGACACATGGCATATCAGTGGGTGGGCTATTGCCTTCAGAGAATCAAAGGGCACAAGAGAGCCCTAAGTCTTGCTCTCAAGCCAGCAAAACAACATTATAGTAAGGCTAAGGGCGTTCTGGGGGGACAGTATACTGTGAACACCCTTATGAAGCCAACCATAGAAGCAGTCTGAAACAGAGATTTCGAGTCCAAAGCACTGCAATATCTCACAAACACACACCATGACCTCTTAACTGCTCTTTGTATCAGAACTAAATTAATTACAGTAATAATATTCTTTTTTTTTCCTACTCGATGCTCATCTGCATTGAACCTTACAAAAGATACAACTTAAAAGAGCAGCACTTATACCAACTAATTTGGTCGATGACCCACAAATGAACTCATTCTGAGCTACAGTGCAATAAAAAATTCTATATAAACAGGATTCACCAATACAAATTTCTGTTAAACAGAATTCTAATCTTAGTAAGCAGCAAGGAAGCAGCAGCCCCACAATTGTGAGTAATCATGTTCTGAATAATATGATGACAAGTAGAATCAAAGCAGACAGAAGAGGCTATTTTAGGTGATTTCTACACCAACAAACATACTATTGTAACACAGTTGCTGCAGTGCTGTCAAACATAATAGGATTCGGTTGACTTCCCATAACTGTCACTGTAACAGCTAAACAATACAAAAATGAAAATTCAACAGCCGTTATAAAATATAACAGCTGTCTGCTTGAAGCTCAGAGGCCTAGTTTTTCACCCATTTTCCATGCTTAGTTTATGCCTCCTTCATTGAATTTGAGATATTTTCCAACAGTTACATTCAACTCAATTCTATGCAAGCGTCCTCTGTGGTGTCTGCTAAAGGTTTTCCACATGTAACTTGTCATACTATTCTTGCAATGGGAAAACTTGCAAACCCAGGCCATTTTTTAGGCTTTGCTTCAGCATGTGTGTGAACACATGATAAACGGAAGGCTAACCATAGGTAAACAAACTGGCATGTGAGGCAGAATATGTCAGTGATGGAATACAGATTGCAAAATGTCTGTGCCAGTTGGTTTATTTCAGTCAGAGGCAACAGCATTTTGATGCAGAAAATAGTCCAGCAGAATTGAATTGCATTCATTTGTGTGTTCTTGCTAAATATTGGAGTCATTTAGAAGATGTTGTCCTTATTAATAATTTGGACCCAACAAAAAATAGAATAATTAGGCCAGAATCAAAAAATATTAAAATTGTCCTTCAATGCTTGTTTGGTTCATGGGTAGCTTTTCAACAGTCATTAAGGTATTCCCGTTTTAGTGTTTAGTGTCTCAAAGCAGATGTCCTTTTTCCCTGAGTATGTTTCTGCTGGAAGCCTCTTCCTGTTATGAGGAAGTTTATCTTTCCATTGCCACCCAGATCAAAAGACGCTGTTTGGGACAGCGAAGTTAATGATTTGATGCAAGCCATTTGATGGTTTTATAAATACTTAATTACTGAACTGGACTGCATTGAATAAGAATGGAGTCATTGGAATTAAAAGTGGATTATATTTAACTGAAAGTCAATTGAAACTTGTTTACTTTCTCTGTAAGGTGCCCTGAGATGTTGTGTGTTGTAAATTGATGCTGTCTAAATAACCTGAATGTCATAGAAATATAAGTATTCATCAGGGAAATGTTCACATTACCAAGATGCTCAAAAGCTTGCACTTTCCAATGAAAAATAGACCTGAGCTATATGAGCTTATTTGAAAGGGGATAAAGAATGCTCAGAGGTTCACAAGTTATACGGAACTGTGTTATGCTCTACTTAGTAATGTACCAAAGAAATCATAAAAAAAAGAAAGATAGAAATATGTGCATACAATTATTATGCATAATTGAAACTTTGGATTTGAACCAGAGAATTTGCATGGAGCAACAGCAGAAACTGTGATGGATAATAAGATATCTTTCCAGAATAATAAGGATAACATGACTATTTCATTAAAGATTCAAGCACCACTGTCATAGACTGCCTACACAAAGTTAGTCAGGTTTGTGGCACACATGGTTGATTAAAAAGGATATATATACCATGCCTGGTTCACACACACACACACACATTGTAACACACGGATATCCTACTTTTGCCTACAGGAACAAGGTTGCACACACTCCGCAGAGCACGAACATGCACACTGCCGGAATCTTAAAGTAAAATCACATAATTCTACAGTAAAACAGAAGAAAACTCAGGCTGAATGTTACACACTACTTTAACTAGACTATGTGATTACCTAGCCCATTAAATGATGAGAACACTGGCTCTCCGGCTCTTCCTGGAAAAATTCATGAATGCGTGGTTTGCTTTTTGGATGGAGAGGAAAAGCATAACTGTGATTTTTTTTTTGGACAAAAATCAGTTTCTCAGCAAAACAAAAAAAGGAACATGGTTGTCTTGGATATAATACAACAACATGATGCATTTCAAGGAGATAAGATACATTTCATTATCACACTTTTGTGCAGTAGCTGTCCCCTGCAGTGCAGGAGTATAGCTCACCTGTATTCATAGTCATCACTCATTCTTTGTGACTCCGTGTCAGTGTGGAGAGCCTCTTTCTCTTTCACTGGAAGAAAGGCAAGACAGATGGTTCAACACCACTACAGAAGCATTTTAATAAAAACAGAAGTAATTAGATTTTAATGCTCCAAATTTAGATGCATTTATCAATTTCTGCCTGACATTTCAAATAGAAGAACAGGGTCCATCCTTTTGAAATTTTTCTCCAATCTCATAATATTCCTCTGGAAAATCAGAGCCAAAGCTCAAAATTGAGTTTAGGAAATTATAAGTAAAACATGTTGCAAATTATTTAACTTGTAACTGCCATTAAGATGTTAAATTTATAAAAATCATAACTAATAAGTATTTTAGAACAGCTTAATCTAAATGTGTAAACCTTGCATTGAGTCTTTATATGGAGACCCTCTCTTGTCTGTGTCTGCAGAAAGTACTGTCAGTTCCTTTTGTAAATATGCTTTAAAAATATCAGGGTTTGTTTGAGAGAGACAAAAGAGTGGGTTCATGAAAAGAGCTCAACGGGCAAGGGGAAATCCTAAGAAGCTGATGAAATATTCAGCGCTTCAAAAGCTACTGCAGGCAAAGAAGCTGTGTTGCTATGTAGCTATGGTGGGGAGAAGATGGAAATACAAACTGAGAAGAAAGAAACAAAGTAAAGACACTTTTTACAGGTAGCCTACAGACCATCATGAGTCTGAAACTGGCTCTGTTGCTGGGCACCATGAAAGTGCAAGGAAAGAGGCAGGAAGATTTACACTTATGAGGGGTAGGAAGAAGTAGAACAAGGTCAGCAGTTCCTCACTTGTCAGGCTTACATGCATTTAGTAGTGTCAAGAAGAACTAATAGGTCTCCCCAAATTAAGGTATTTGGAATGCAGTAAAGTTATTGGGTGCACACATGGTATGGATGATCCTTGGCTTGGGACATGTGAGATGCATAATGTCTACACACATCAAGGCTGAGCTGTTGGTGTTTAAAGTGGAGAAGTGACTACATGACATTCCCTAATCTGACTTTTATCTTCTCCATGCATCGTCCATGCATTATCTGAGCTGAATTTTGGTTCACTTAGCAAAGAGAAAAGGGGACACATTCCTGGTCATGGCTAACTGACCTTTTTCCATGGAGAACATGGCTTGTTGCTGAGGTGGCAGCGTACCTGCATACTTGCCACCTTTGTTTTTCCTCACAAAGCAGACAATGAGCGCCACAAGGGTGAGTAGTACCACGGTGCACATGATCGCGATGAACCAATGCCGAGTTGAATAGTCGCCAACCTTACTTGCCACACCTGTGAACCAAAACAGTAAAGAGACAGTGAGTTTTACACACCAGTTTATTTGACATGACAGTCCCCTCAAGCACGCCTCATCCAACTTTATCTTTAAGTGAAAGCTGAAAAACAAGACTTGCTTAGGTCAGAGAGAATTTTTTCGCTTTGCATTCAGCTCACTTTCCCTTTAGCTATGATATTCTGTCTCTTCTAAGAGAATATTATATAGGAAGAAAACAAAAACAAACAGATATTTTAAAAAAAAGGAACAAATCCACACATTCACCACAGTCAATAAATCACTCAGTTCATCAAAAAAACTTGCTGGCATTGCTAGATCTATAATCTCTAAACTCTACTGACAGTGACATCTTTCTCTCTCCTCACCTTTAACTTGTGTTTGGATAACATCTTCGAAAATGCTAGCATTATTAAGTATCTTCTTGGCCATGAGGCGCACAGTGTATACCATCCCAGGCTTGAGCCCATCAATAATGTGGAAACTTTGAGAAATGTTTACAGCCTCTGAGAAGTGCCAGTTACCATCACCTACACAGCCAAGCACAAGGAGTGCACAAGGAGCAAGTTTGTATTAGGATTCATGCTATCAAAGAACGTGAGAATGACTTGTTGCCAAGAAGTAAAAGCTTTTTATGTTATGAAACATATTTGTTCCACCGTCTATAACTTGAAATACATCTTAATACATTCTGAGGTAATCACAGAAATGATAGAAGCAGCCGTGGGGCTTAGAATATATATTTAGTTGTTAATATAAAACATTCCTAGGTGTACCAAAACATGATACCACTTAAAACTCCTATCAATGTTTAGTGAGGCGGGGAAATGAAAAGTAGCTTACTGTTATTCATATAAGCCACATAAAGCTCCAAGTCTGTCTGCTCCTCTCTGGCAGTCCAGCTGATTTTTGCAAAGGTGTCACTCACATAACAGCTTACGTTCAACAGGGTTGGAACTGATAAATAGAAAAGAAATAGAAGGAGGAAAATATGAAGGAGCGGAAATTACAGGCAGGCAGAGAAAAAAGGAAAGAGAGGGTAGGAAAAGAGGATTAGTAGAGGCAAATAGGATCCCCCACAGCTTGAGAACAGTGCATCTCGCAGAAACCCTTCAAGGCGACAGTTCAAAAGGCAACTCTAGGCCTCAGACTTAATTGAGTGGAGCTAGTTTTTGGCTCATCGAGGATAATGCATAGATCGAAAGGCAGAAGTGGCAACTAGACTTCACCCTGTGTTAAGTAAAGCTGGCACTCCATCACAAACCCCCCGCCAAGAGCAGACATGAGAACAGGTTGAAAAGACTCCACATCTCGATTTCTATTGTGACTTGAAAGTTCACGTATAGAAAGATGAGATCACATGGGCAGCAGTAGCTGTGCATGTGCCAGTGTGAGCCATATACCCAAAGGAGGATGAGTATTGCCCAGGATAGAGCTGGGAACAGACAGAGAGCAGTTAAGTCTGGAATGAAAGAGAAGTCTCGGATGTTAGATTTCTGCTACAATGCTGTCAGGTCTAATACTCAGTATAGTGCAACAAGTAGGCTCTATAGACTACATAAAGAAAGAGATGTGAGATCAAGTGGGGAAATGTTAATGACAGTGACTGCAGGTATACTGCAGCAGACACACCACGACTGATGATGGACTGCAAAATAAAACTTGATTGCAAATTGTAACTACAACTGTCACTCTCTAACAAATACATTTTCTGTCTTACCTGAACTAGTATATATGATTTACCCAGATTATATTTGTACAACCACAAAGGACCAACTTTTGCTGAGGCTATGACCAACTACACGCTACACCAACAAGCCCACAACTTTGTCTACCTCTACCACCACCACGTCTATGCTGACTGGCTATATCGGCTGCAGGCAGTGATACATACTGTTCTGAACAGGGGCCACAGCTGGAGACAGCGACAAATCTTTGAAGGGAAGAAAAGAAAATGAAATACAGCAGAAGATTACAGATATGAGGAAAGCCGGCTTCAAGGTTTATAGGCCAGGCAGAGACACGCACGCACACACACACACACACACACACACACACACAAAACTCCTTCTTACAAACCCAAGTATGTGCTTGTAGATTCTTTTATGGGCAATCTGTTTGTAGGGGATGTTTTGGATTTGAATGCTGGGGGAGAGATGCACCATTAGAGGGCACTGTACTGCAAAGACACGTCAGTTTTATGTAGTTAAGTCTGTACTACATACTAATTATAACCAGGAACTGAGTCAGAAGTGATAAAAAAAAAGAAAAAGGAAATGTTTATTTGACTGACATTAATAATAAGTTTCAAAACTAAATTAACTTTTCAAATTTTATATACAACAAAAACATTTTAGGAGTCTAAAAGATTCTGGCATGTGGCAACAAGCTTATACTCAGCCTTGATTTCTTAGAGCAAAATTTCCTGAGTGATTTTACCAGCATGTGCTTACATGACGACTACGTTTGCAGGGGATTTGGAGGCAGAACAGAAGCACAACGCTGAGAGGGTATGGAGACAATGGCGGGAAGGACCTGAATTTAAAAGATTTATCCAAATTCTTCTCAAAGTTCTGCTTTAACTTTCCAGAATAAGAGTTGGCAGTTACAAAATCACAGTTTAGTTGGCATCCAGCAGAAAATACCAGGTATTTTCCTTGTGTACAAATACTAAACAGCGAAATTAGATTTGTGCAAGTATGATTTCTTTATATTGTTTAGCTTACATATGTTTTCAACTTAAATAGAGCTTTGGTTTTATCATCATGGTGCCAATAGCATCACGATACATCTTTGCTAAAAATGTATATTTATAATTATTCAAAAATTCTGAGAGGTTGAACAGACATACAAGAGGGCAAGTAAAACATCAAGATCTAATTTAACCACATCTTATAGGTGAATATTAGATTATAGTTTAAACTCTGTCGTTCATCATTATTGTTTTGTAACAAGTCAAGTAACACAACTCCACTCTTCATTATTGGAATCTACAGGAACCAGGTAATTGATAGTTAACAACAATTTTTGTAAACAGAACGACTCACAAGTGTTCTTTTCATTCTTCCGGCCCTTGTAGCTAATGCCATTTTTGATTTTTAATCAAATTCAGAAAAAAAGCATCTGAAGACATTATTAGAGGAAGAGACAAAACAAAAGAGTTTGTTTTGTCTCTTCCTTTTGTTTTGTGTTTATTTGAAACACAGCATTTTTTAAATACTTTTGAATAACAATAGTTTGAATAATAATAATAAAAGTTTTGAATAATAATAGTTTGAAACATGCTGTACCTCTGCTGCTTTATTATCTCAAGTGATTTGATGGGGAAAAAAAGATGTGCTGTTATATTCTGCTGTCCCTGTAATATTTTTCAGTTTTTATCTCACAATTGAGCCACATTAAACTACAAGCTTTTCAAATGAAGACATCTGGATACAAATGAACATTTGTTGAAACTTTTATGGCTGTTTTTTTAGGAATGTGAGTATGCAATTTGATCAGATTATATTTAAAGTAAGTAACTGTTCAGCCAAGCTATCCTAACATTAAAGCTAATTCAGTCAAAAAGGTGAAATCTAAAAGGAACATTGCAGAGCCAGGGCTCCTCTAATTCATATGCATTCATTTTGTATCAGTGTCACTCCATCCCTCCCTATTTATGTCCTAAGATTCATGGAGGCTGTGCTCTGTGCTACTAGCGTCCATAAATCTCTCTACTGCATTGTGACTAACAAGCCCTGAGGACAGTTCTTTGAAACAGAACTATTTTATCTCTGCATCGAGCCTCTGCTCATACACATTTACACACAATGCAGCTAATGGCTCTCAGGCTGGACATCCACGGATGCAGAGGCCCATAAAAGGTAGAAAATAATAATCCTTTTTTTCTAAGGGAACAGATATTTTCTTTTGTGTTCTTTTTTTTCCCTTTTTACCAAGAACATGCAGATAGTTAGTACAGCTTTATTTATTCATGGCTATTGTTACTTAACTCATCCAACTATTTTGGGATTTGACCCAGACACTGGATGTTTTCAATCGTCAACCCTTGAAGTAGTTGAGTTGAGCAGGCAGTCAACTAAAGTTAAAATCATGTGATTCACATTCTTTACATAGTTACTTTTCAAAGTTCCTGTGAATTTGAATGTATAAACACGAGAAACTAAGTGGCCCTGGTCCATAAATAAACTACTGTAATGCTCATAAAGCTCGCCTATGTAGGTATACAGTTCATCTTGTATAAGAATTTAAATATTTGCCTGAACAGTTGGTACTACACACTAGCTATATATGCACATAATTTTCCCACCATATTGTATCCAACCGTCTGCCCTTGAATTATTATGTCTACTTTCTGAGTAATGGTCCACTGACAGACACAGAAATAAAATGATAAGATTCTGAAATGTAAAAAAATCACAGGGCAAAGACAGAAAAGTATAAGCTGGAACACAAGATTACAATCTTATAAAGGTATATATGCAGATGTTCAATTTAATCATATTTACTGGTAGATACTGAACATTGCTATCTCTATTCATAAATTTCATATGGATTTCAGGTCTACCATTTAAGTAGTTCATTGTCTTTTCAGTTACAACATAGGTGAAAGTAATGCAAATGCTTTATTGAAAGCTGACTGTCAGCTGACTCCATCATAGATCAGTGGACAGGTAAAACTGGATGCTAACAGTGGCATTATAGAAAACATATTGCAAAGAGGTGGAATTAAATAAATTTTTATGTTTAAAATTCTTATTGACCCCCTCCAGTTACAAACTGACAGTTCCTCTCATACAAATCATTGTCTCTCTAGTTTTACTGCAGCTTGATTTTAAAATCACCAGTGGGCATCTGAGATGCCAGTCATAATTGCAAAAAGCATTTAAACCAACTGCTGCTTGCAACAGCTTCTAGAAAAGCACACTGCTGATATTAAGGCATAGTTTTGCAGGGAATATGAGACGATAATTGTTGTCTGAAAAACTAAACTGTCTCCATGCTCCATAAGCCTCCACAGAAATTCAGAATACTCTAAACAGAGGTTCAAACAACATACTGGAAGAGAGATGCACTTTGCTGGGAAAAAGCAAACCACTTCTTAAAAGGTTTCCAAAATTGAACAGGCTTTGAAGTGGATCTAACACCAGCACCGGCATTTGGCTCATGGTGGTCAGGGTGGCTCTAACTCAGAAGTTGAAACGATCTATTTGACGAAGGAATGTTGAATTCTCTAAAGCGCCTCTACTTGACCTGAAGGCGCAAGAGATAAACAATAATGAACTCCTCATTATATTTAAATAACTGAAGAAAAAACCTACAAAAAAATTAAAAAAAATAATAAATGCCTCTAAAAATAACAAAGTCCAGATTTGAATTGGTCTCTGGTTACTTAAAATCACTGCTATATCCACAAAAATCACATATATTACAAATGAAGGAATTGTAAATGAAAAGCCAAAAATTTTCTGTAAGTAAATGTCAGGTACCAGTGGCCAAATAAGTAGTTATTTTGCTAAAGGGACAGTACTAAAAAACATTTTCTTATTCAAATAGTCATAAAGTCAATAATTATTCACTTTTTTCAAATATCTGTAAGATGTAGTAGGTTAATGTGCTTTAAAACCATAGGTGGAACTTTCATACTCGAGCCAATGCAAAAGATTTACCCACAACCAGCACTGCTTACATACCTGCTGCAACCACAGTCCAGCTCTCCTGAGCCAGAGGAAGTCCACAACCTGCTCGAGTACAGGCACTGAGGTGGAAACGGTAGAGGCTGCCTTCCTTTAATCCCAACACTTGCCACTGGGTGATGTCAGCTCCAGTGATGTTCATCTCTAGGGAATCAATCACCTCCAGTGAAGTCTCATTTACTATAGACGAGGAAGAAAGATGTCAGGTCAGGTCAGTTCAGAGTGAGCCTACGACCGATCAACACCGAAAAAGTCATCATTGTTGGGTCATGCTGTATGTTAATGGAACACAACTTTAATGGGGGTCAATGGTGTAGCGGGAAGGAGGGTGAGGAGATGTCATGCCAACTCATGCGGAAAGTGAATATGGGAGATACAAGTCATGACAGGTAAGCTGAGGAGGAATACATTATGAAGAAAGGCGAGAAGATGAAAGGAGGAAATATAGAGCTCAAGAGGATGGGGGTGTAAACAAGTGGCAAAGGATGAAAAGAGAAAGAGGTGGAGATGAAAAAAAAGAAAAACTTGATATTATGAAAGTTCTAACGCATTTTGAAGTAAAAGCTGAAAGAACAGTGTTAAGGTAAGACAGATATAAATAGGTAAAAAGAAGGAAGAAGAGAGTAGAAGAAACAAAGTTATATAGAAAAAGAAGAGTCGCAATTACAAGTACTGTATTAGAGCACATCACATAACATGCATTATACATCAAAGTACAGTGTGTGTGCAGACTGCTAAAAGCAACACACTTTTCCCGAAAGCCCCCTCAGTGATGTCACTACTGCGCAAATGTTGGAACTGCAGGCGAGAGCTGAGGTGCCAAGCCTTTTGTGCCAACTTGTAAAATAATATTTGTGTGCAGCACATCACGCTGCATACTTTATATTTCTGGTGAAAAGAAATCATTAATTTGCTAATCACACTGCAATTTCACAAACCAACTGGACATGTAGACTGCACATAGCACAACAAATTCTATTTTTATTCATGCAATTAACAATAAACAGAATTTGAAATACACTTTAGTCACATGGTGAACTAATTCAACCAACAACAAAAAAAATCCAACACCTACAGACTGCTTTTTGTGGGAATAACTGTGTAAAGTCTGACATCTGATGAGGGAAAGAAAGCAAAATGGTGTCTAGGGACAAATTGTATTGAAGAGCTGGCCAGACTCTGTGGGTGCAGGTGGAGGCGGAACAGGGCTGTCTCTACCTTTACATTTTGCACAAAAGACTGCATGAAATGTCAGCCGATGAGAGTGTGGGCTTTGAAAACGAGGAAAGGTAATGAAAGCCCCTCACTTACTTGTTAACCCCAACTGTACTAAAGCATAAAGGTGCTTTCTTGTATGAGGAAAAGCTTTGGAATAATAAAGGCAGACTAAACGTACACAAAAAGAATAAGGAGTATTTGCTCTTATGTTTCATTTAGAGGAAAACTTGCCAAAGCAGCATTGTAATAAGAAACAATGAGATAGCTTTTAAAAGGAAGCCTGTTGCAGACAGTGGTGGACTGTTCAGTGTAAAAGAGTGCCACCTACTGTCTGATATGATAACACAAAAAAGGAGAAGAAAGGGTTTAAGGCTAGATGACAGCGTTTGCAGCAGGTTTGTATGTTTTCAAAACAGGAATCAAACAATCTGTAGGAGTAAACACAAGCTGCAATGTCACCACCCCATCCATATTTTCACCCCCTAGACTGATCTTTTCTTTTCTTTTATCCCCTACCCACCACTTTTCACTAAGCCTGAAGTGCATCAGACTACAAAGCACTGAACTACAGCAAAGAGAACCTAAAAATCTAAAAAGTCACACAGTCCTATATAGTGTGTACATCAGACAGTCAGCAATAAAACATGGCATGTTTACTTACAGAGGTGGTACTGCAGGAGATAACCAGAGAGGATGCCATTTGCTTCCACTGGTGGAGCCCAAACCAGCAAAATAGAGTCGGTCTGAGTGTTGGAGGTAGTCAGGACAGGTACAAACCCTGGAACTATAAAAGACAGTAATATTAATGCATTTCATGAACAAGACATTCTGTAACACATTAAGTAAGTAAATGTTCACATTTATCAATTTATTTAGCAATGTTACAAAGTGCTGTACAGAAATGAATAAAACCAAATAATGTTTTATGAGAACTGACTTATACAAAATAAAAAAAACAACTAATTCTAAAAAAAAAAGAATAGTAGTAACAATGTCAAAGTGTCTTAGACAATATCTGTAAAAAAAAAAAAAACTATCAATAAAACAATCATATTTAATTTTAAAGAGGTCAAGACATGTTCACAAGCTCAGAAGCATCATGTATGAATATGCTGAGGTGTTGGACAGCTACTAATGTGTCCAGTCTGTTGTCTGCACAACAAGTTAAACTTAAGCACAAACACCAACACGGTTTATAAAAAGGAGGTGAGCCAGCGGATTCCTCAGCATCTTCAGTGAGATCCTGAAGCTCTTATACAGTAACGTGGTCTTTAGGGAAAGCAGAATTAGTAACAAAGGTGATGGCAGGCTGAATAAACTTATCCACAAAGCTTAAACCATCATCCGTCAGAACCTGGAGCATTTTCAGTCAGTGATGAAGAAGAGGTCACAGAAGAACTGCTCTCCATCATGGAAAAACCCATGCCGCCCCCTCAATGACTCAATACAGAGAAAACCGAGCTCATTACTGACAGACTCATTCAGCTCAGCTCTTGTAACATTTACCAGCTTGATGTAGAACAGCTCCAGTCTGTGTGACTAACAAACTGACCATGTGAACAACATATCTGTGCACATTATCATAAATATACTGTAATGTCAGTCTTTGCACTGCCGTCAGCACATATTTGTTTTTATAACAATTAGTCACATACTGTGAACTGTGAGTAACCTCCAGGACTCCATGTGCAGATTTCAGGAGAGGACATAGCAGGTCAGTGAATCAGAAATGTATTTAGCAACAAGGTCGCTTGAGACTGTAAAGGTAAGCTGTCAGATTTTAAAATCAATATAAAATCTAGCACACATCCAGTGAATGAATGCAGGCATATGTGTAAGTACATGTGTTCCTAGTAGCTGTGTGTTTTTAAATGGGGTTAAACATCTTAGTTACAGTCTGATTTAGAGTTCAATTATTTTTGGATGGGTTAAATGTAGACTGTTGTGTTTCTCTTGTGTTATTTATTTATTTATCGATTAACTGTTAAGCATCTTTATGATGTTAAAAGGTTAAAATTCTTAGTCTAGTTCTAAAAAAAAAAGGAGGAGTTTCTTTTTGTTTTTTTCTGTTTTTGCATTGGTTCTACACTACTCCAACATAGTTAGGAGGAACATGCATGGGTCTGTGTCAACTCACCTCCCTCTGTCGTATTGAAGGTGACGGGATCACTCCTGGGTCCATTTCCCTTCTTGTTGAAAACATTGACGGTGAGTTTGTACTCTGAGAAAGGTTCGAGTCCCGGCACAATGCCGTGACTTCTCTTTCCAGGAAAGGACATAGACTGGTGCTCGCGTAAAATCTTGTCTGGATTCAGAAGGCTTCTTTTTCTCACCCAGTGAACCTGCAAGAGGGTGGTGATAGAAATAGCTACTTTACACAGTTCTTTGTCAGCATCACTCTTTACCTTTTCCACTGTGCCAGCTACAAAATTCAAATGACAATACCGTCTAGAGTTGCAGAATCTAAATACAAAATAGTCAGAACCAGAATGTAAAGCAAAACCCAACTTTAAAGCCTTTATGTAACTCATAGATATCTCTATTCCTGGACAGTCTAAGCTTGGATAACTCTTGTTCCCCTTCCTCTTTTGGAAGACTCTATTTTTTTATTTAACTGAGGAATGTGGTTTATTCAGTGAGGGAAAATATAGACGTATGTATGTTCCAGTCATCATGTGCGTCATGGACTCAAATGCACTAAAAGGCACACACGGGAAGATTTGCTGCCACAACATTGAATAGTGGATTTGTGAAACAACATCAAAAAATGACACCCCTAAAGTTTCAGCTAACATATGGTTTGCTGCTGGATTTAGATTCAGGATTCAGTCAAAAGGCACATCATTTTACTCTAAGAGATAAACGGAGTGAAAACGAGCAGAAAGTATGATTGTTGAATTTCTCACCACATGTGGAGCAAAGCCATTAATATCATTATATCAGAGATGGCATGTCATTTAGGAAACATGCAGTAGAAATAAAACAGGTAGAGAAACAAACTGATCAATGGAAAACTTTCCAAAATTGTCAACTTTTACAATTTCAATTATTTATTTGTGTGCTCATAAACATATTGACCCCATTTGCTTTACAAACAACATTCAAAATATTGTGATATTCAGTTTTAGAATAAACAGCACTATTACAGAAGCTTTACTGAAAGAAAAAAAAATATACAAGATTGAGATGTTGAAACAACACAATCTCATGATGGAGGGTATGGTAACTATGTTTGGGCACAACAAGGAAACCAAAAGAGCTCCAAAATTGTTGCATTATTATGTTTCCCATTATCTTTTACCTTTTGTAATGAAACAGATGCTCAGTGTCTAATTACGTTCTTACCACATCATGATATTCAATACAAACTATCTAGAAAATTATGGCAAGTATAAACTATAATAGTTTCTTTCTTCCCATTGAAAGTCTACAGACATACAAGGCTGTCTGAAAATAAGTGTTTTTCCAGACTTGGAAAAACTCACATTATAGCCCCCTAGATGACCTCGCACAGTTGCAGCCGGAACTGGGGTCCAGCTAACTCTCAGAACAGTGGTGTTGATCACCTCCACTGCAATGTCCCGTGGTGCTGCAGTCGGAACTAAAGGAGGAAGAGCAATGTCAGAAATGAAGACAGACTGGGAACAACAGAACAACTATGGCAAGCTTGCACAAAGTATATGATATGAACTGGAAAACAAATCTGCTGATAAAGTTAGCTGAAGTAAAAGATTCTCCAAAAGCTGAAAACATTTTTGTTCAAGTAATGAGGAACTGATCTACTGCTGGTAAAAGTTACCTAATGAAAATAATAGATATTTTAAAGAAAATCATACTCAGCTTGAAGCCCACTAAAGCAGTTTTACTATTCAAAACAGGGGAAGACATTAATTAAAAAGCTGTAAATATATTTTGGTCTGCATGTTATTAGAATGGTAGCGGGGAAAGACAGGAACACATATTAGAGACAGAGGAGCAGCCATCGTGCCTCAGTAAGCTTAAACTCTATGGTGTGGTGTGATCTGTCAAATCTCCAGCAGCTTCTGACACAGAAGTGGAAATTTGACAGCCCTCTCCTATACAAAGGTTATCTGCCACCTGCTTGATGTAGCAATGGTGTTTTTCTTTTATTCTTCACCGAGGGGAAGGAAAAGTCACTACTGCACACCTGCACAGGGTTAAAACCTTGGGTAAGAGGGAAAAAAGAGAAGAACTTAACCTGACACATTTTCCTGCAGACAATGCCAAAAGACAACTGAGGATGCAGTTGGAAACGATAACACAAGAAGTTTAAAATGAGTTACAAAGAAAAGACAAGGAACAGCCAGATGTGTTTGTTAGACTTCAGAGTAATCAGAGTTTAAGTCAGTTGGGAAATAGTTCAATTGTAAATCAAACATTATCAATAACATGATTATGCAAAACTCACCATCTTCTCCAGAGTAGCCTGTGACAACTTTAGGTTCTGGGCCCCAGCCAATGCTGTTCCTGCTCTGAATTTTGATCTCATACGGGATGAAAGTGGATGTGTTCCTCACTGAAAAGGAGGGTCTTTCAACTAAGTGCTCCTTCCAAACATCTTCCAACCCCAGTTTGCGGTAGCTGACCTTGTACTCAAGGCCTGGGCCGTTGCATTCAGTAGGCAACAGTGGCTACAAAATGAAAATGTGAACATTGTTCAAACAGCTGTAAAGGTTTGTTGTGTACAACATTGGAGATGAACCTGTATTTTACAAGAAAAAAACAACTAAACTTACATCCCAGGTGATGTCCATTTGATGAGGAAGATGGCCTTGAATTTTGATGTTTTCTGGATTTCTGTCAGGTGCTTTTGAGAGATTTATACTGGAGTTATAAAATCATATCATTACATAAGAAAAATTAAGAAATTTTTTCGCTGTCTGCTCTAATTTACTGCTTGTGGCAAATACCTCCCCTCACTTTATTAACTGTAGTGCAAGTATAAAAATTTCATGATGTGCATATTATATCAAGCAGCAACATGGTTGTAGATAATGCTTTTGGGGCTTCTAAAACCTCAAAATATTCACACCCCCGACTGTTACAAAGCCTGGTGGCCAAAGGCTGACTCTTAAATGGGCACATTTCAAAAGAAACGTTGAAAGATGGATGCTTCTACAATCTACTGATAACCTCAGCAGAAAATGCTAATAAAACAGAGCGAGCTTTACCAGCAGGAGGTGTTTTGTGTCTCTCAGTGGGCTCACTGGGGGGCCCAGGTCCGACAGCGTTAACAGCATACACTCTGAACTGATAGTTAAGGTGTCCATGTAGAGTTAGCTCAGCTGTTGCCTGGTTACCGGCGACTTTCTGAAGCTCCTTCCACCTGCCAGGCTCCCATTGACTCTCCTCATACTCCACCACAAATTCTGCACTCGTGAAAGAGAGAAGAGACACATTTAGTCATCACCATACAAGTGATAATCACAGCTGCTAAAAAACATGCATTAGGCTGTAATAAGTGAATAGATCTGCAGTCTGTTGAAAATGAGTGATTGCTTTCTGAGTATTAGATGATACTAATAACACCACTTAAATCTCTGTAAGTATCAACCTGGAAACAGGGACAATTAGTACTGAGTGTCAAAAAGTCAGGAGGTAAAAATAACCCCTCAGAAGTGGATTTCTGGTGGTCTTATTTCAGTGCAGAAAGCTGAACATAATCTGATTTTACACTGTGCATCTTGGGGTAATAAGTCACACAGCCATTATATTGTAATTTTTTCTATTGCTTACTGTTTCAGTTTGTTCTAATATGAATTTAAGTGAGATTACATCAAAGGTGAAAAGTTGGACCTGAGATAGCCCCAGAGAACACTTTTAATATAGCTGCATAATGTGTTTGGCTCTTGCAAGCACACAAAGGTGTTACACATTTCCACTGATCAGCAGGTGGTAGTAATGTGCAAAGAACTACACAAGTTCTTAATATCATGATGGTTGCATTAAAATACCAATAAGAATAATCCTTTTTTATGCTGTCTTAGCTCGCTTTACTTGTTCAAACTGAGCACTTTGCATAAAACTGTCCCAGTCTGTGTATTCAGAAAGCACGGAGACGTGAGAATCAGAGGTGTGATGGAACACAAAAACATCGCTCTTTAATGTGGCATATGCTGTGTCACATGATTAACAGATAATAACAACACCCACAGCAGGCCCAACTTGATCTGTCTGTGAGAAAGGATGCAAACGATGAAATATTCAGTTAAAAAACTAAATGAATAAAGATTCTAAAAATGATGTGTATTCGCCATGCTTGTTAACAATGAATTTCAAAGAGACGTGCTGAACAAGAAAAGTGTGTGGAAAAGGTGAAAAGATTTATTTTTTTTTTTTTTTAAACGCCTTTATACGAGTTTTCTTCTTTTTTCTTTTTTTCATCACACAAATGTTCAATTTTAGCACTGCCTGCATAAACTTATGATATACTATAATATATATAATAGTATAATAATACTATATACTATAACACGGTAATGCTTTTGCCATGTTGTCGGCGTTAATGAGCTGCACAAATGTCTATGTAGTTGGCACGTGGCAAAGCAAGATCCATGAGAAATTGGATGCAGGTTTTCAAAGCAAAACATTACGTTGCAACAAAACAAATAATGTTACTCCCCTCACCTGTCAGAGTTTTAATGTTGCAGCTCATTGGTCTGTATTACATCTAACTACGATAACGAGCCTACAAGAAAGATTTATCGGCATAAAATCTCATCCTCCCTGTAAGTTCCAAAAATAATAAATTAGCCTTTTTTTGAAGCATAACTGAGAGACACGCTTCCTGGCCAGGTTTCTCAGCTCTTTACAGATATTTGCAGCCTTTATTTGTTGAAAAATATGATCAATGATCACAGGAGCAGATTCTGCTAAATCTTCTTTTCAGAAGACACATAAAAATGTTTCGTGATTTGCAGTAAAATAATAAGAACTTGCATCATCAAACAATTTCATTCCAGTTGGTAACAGTGGCAGTTTTTTAACAGACTGATGATATCAGTTTTACTACACTGATCAAGGCCAGACAATTTTGGCACCAACATTATTAAGCTGTATGTGAAAGAATGAAATAAAGTAAATAACAATGATTTTTTTTCCCGATTTTTTTGTCGTTTCAACTTTGGTTATTTTGTGTTGTGTTTTACTTTTTGAAGGTGAAAAGTAAGAACCACAAATACATCCATCCCATATCAGATTTCATATTTTCTACATTACTGTATTAAAACTTTTACCTGTAACAGAGCTGTTGTGATCACTCCCAGGTATCCAGGATATAACAATATTCCTTGGACTCTCAACTTCAAGTATTTTTAATGTCTTTGGGGCATCAGGAACATCTGTGACCAAAAAAAAAATAAATCATTACATGCACAAAAGGCACCTGTCAATTTCCTGCAATAATCAAAACATTAAATTGTGATTATGAACAAATGACTCTTACCCAGTACTGTAAGTAGCGCCGTAGCATTGTCCTCATCTAGAATTGTTTTAGCAGTGCATGTGTACATCCCCTGATCACTCAGGTTTACGTTCATGATCTGCAGCATATTACTGCCCACAATGTATCTGAACACGGGAGAACAATTGTTGCCGCTTAAAAGTTAAGTTCAACCAAAGGGTCAAAAAGAACATCAGTAAGCGAATACAAAAGCTGCACAATTACCTGCATTTTCATTTATCTTAATAATAGATCTAGTAGGAGTCAGTCACAGGTTAGCTTTTTGTTTTGTTTGTTTTCAGAATGAGCAGCAGCTTGTGACAAAGGCTGACTCATAACTGATAACGAAACAAAGAAGAAGGTCTCTGCCAGAAGTAATCAATTCATCAAACAGACAAAAGACCATGTGGCATTAACATACAGAATGGAGAAACTGAACAAAAGCCTGTTAACCACAAGCACAAAAAACAAAAAATAATCGAAAAGAAACTTTATCAAAGCACAGCCGGTTACCTGGAATTTTCCTCTGAGGAAAGTGAGATCCCCTCCCCATCCTTCTTCCATACCACCTCAAAGGTGTCCTGCAGACTTTTATCATACTCTGCTTGGCACATCAACTGAGCCGAGGTCCCACTGATGATCTGCACATCCTTAGGTTTATTTACAATTTTCGTGGGGTCTAAAGATAAAACACAATTCTGTGAATAAAACCTTAAACAGATAAGCTGATAATATGCTTGTGACAGACATGGTTAATTAAATTTTTGCATGCTTTGAAAAAGCTGTGAACTGATGAATTTGGGCCAAATGACTGTATTAACTTCACCATTGTTTTTTTTGTGCCTCTTTATTCAGGGATGTGAATAATCACATTTTGAGACACAAAAAATATATTTGTAAATATGTTTCAGTACATAATTATCAACAATGTATTTTTTATAACAGCAATAAATGTAGTTAAGTGAGATGCTAACTATTGTAGACTTAAAAATGACCCAAACAGACAGACTGTCTAGTTTAAACTATTATCCACAGATTAACATGTCAAGAAGAAATTAACCTCAAAGATCTTAAACTTACAGGTTTTTACATTAAGGCAAATGTGAGATCATCCAAAAAAATGACGAATACTCGGCTAAAATAAAGGAAGGTTTGAACGTGTTTATTTCAGTTCAATGAAAAAAAAAGGAATTTGAAATACCTTTGACACCCAGCACAGCAGTGATAGCTGACATGCCCTCCGTGTTACTGGCCATGCACACGTATTTCCCACTGTCGCCTTTTTCTGTTCTCATGATTTTCAGCGACTGTCCGTTCTCAAGAACCAAAAACCGTCCTCCATCGATTGCCGTGTCCTCTTTGCTCCTAGAAAATATATCAAACTTCTAAATTTTTTATCATCGTAGTGCACATGAAAAATCCCCATTTTGGCCTCTTTTTATGAGTTCAGTGCTGATTCAATTCAAGTAAAGTTCTACCAGAATTCCAGATAAGGTATGATTTTCATCATAATTAAAGTGTTTCTTTTAAAATGTTTACTAATTGCAATTTAGTTTTAGTCCGATTCATTCTAAAAGCATTGTCAAGTTAGGCAATTAGGCAAGTGAAGCAAAATGTGGTTAGGGCTGTTGATTAGATTTAGAAGAAACACCATTTAATAGAATCAGAGATCCTATTGCTCTGAACTGTAGCTGAGCCATATTGGTAGTTAATAGGATTTCATTAGTTCAATTTCAAGGACAGGAAGAGGATTATCTAATTAGACAGACATAAGTGTCAACATCAGGCTGTAACATCCAGAGACATGACTCATGCTGTGATATAGCATGTTCTTTGGTTCATTTTGTTTATGCTCTGATTCAATGTGATAAATCAATCACGTTTTTTTTATTTATTTAAGACACAAGAAAGGACAGAAAGCATAGTTTCTATGTTCAGGTCAACAACACTGTACAAACCAAAAGATTTCAGATGGTGGAGAGCTGAATACACTGCAGTTCATGACTATGTCCTGTCCTAGTATCACAGCATACTCCTGGAAGTCCTTTGTCAGCATAAGAGGAGCCATGTCTAAAAGAAAACGGGGGAAAGATGAGATTGCAGTGGCTTAGAAGTTAAGAAAGAACTGAATAATCAGCTAAATACTTGAGCATCTCAGCTGGATACAAGAATCTAAGATGATAAGCCAATTAATCATCTAATTAACTAATCAAACTACTCTAATTGACAACAATTTTGTCCAAACTCTAAATTTGTTGCTGGCGTCAAACTCAAATGAACTTATATTTTTCAAAAAAGAGTTTTTGATATGTGGTCTTTGACTTTATTACTAATTAAATTAAGGCTTTGAATGGTCTATAAATCAATACCCTTGTTTTTATTATATATCAAGTCTCTATGATAATTTAATTGCTTGCTGGATAGCAACAACTTAAGGAAATATTTTAGATCAAATGAAACAATTTATTTTAAAATGAATGAATTTTGTATCCATTCAAACACATCTCAGACCAAGGCTTGTCCTGTAATCAGTGACGTGGCTGGCTATGCGATCATACTTACTGATGACCATGATGTTAATGTTAGCCAGAATGCTGCCATGATTGTTGGAGGCCTCACACTGATAGACGGCACTGTCCTCTGGTCCGGCTTTCTGAAGCACCACGGTGTCATCAAGCACTCGCCTGTTGTTCAGCGGATCATCTAACAACACAATCAAAATAATATCATGATCAGGACCACATAGCCAATATGTTACTCATGAGGGAAATTTGGAGCTATCTTTATGACTGCTTCATTGCACAATCTTAATATTTAAAATGGCAAAACTGAACATTTTCTAGTTCAACCACGTCTCATTAGAACACTTCTACACTTAGCTGTCTAGAAAAAGTTGATTTTTGGGTTTGGAAATGTATTTCAGGAAATACTTAATATCTTAAAAAGATATCTTGGGGAAAAGAACATTGCATACATCCTGGATTGGTCACCAATCCATCACCGGGCTAACATGGAGAGACAAATAACCATTCATACTCTCTCCTAGGGAGAATTTAGCATGCACATTTTTGGACTGTGGGAGGGAGCCAGACTACCAGAGAGAACCCACACATGCACAGAGAGAAAATTCAAACTCCACACAGAAATGCCCCAGTCAAGGCTCTAAGCAAGAACCATATTGTTGTGAGGTGACTATGCTAACAACCACATCACCATGCAGCCCAAGCAAATACTCAAAAAGAAAAATGTATTCTTCAGATGACTTATAGGCCCACAGTATATTGACCATTATGACTTTTTAACATAAATACTTCTAATGAAAAAAGGACACCACCACATGACTCCACCATATCCAGCATTAGGAAATATCAGCCAGTGATATTAAGCCTTTCATGTCGCAGTTGAACCTTTAAACTATATCATGCTGAGATACGAGGGATGAGATATGAAATTCTATGTTATTCAAAATTAAGATTTTTTTCCCCAAAATTTTAAAACTATAAAAATAAACTATATAAAAGGAGGTAACTTGTACTCTTAATGGTTTCAGTGCGGTAGATGTTGCATTTTGAAACAAATATATAAAGTTGGTCTTATTCCATTTATAACTCTAAGCAATAAGTTGCTTGTCACACAGGAAAGGAAGTCCTGTGGTTGAAGTCTTGCTACAGCTGCTTTTTGCAGCATCCTCATGGCAAATGGAGACACATAAAATCTATTTTACCATTAGTCTTTCTCACCTCTGAATATTTCCCCATTCCTCCTCCAAGTTATGTCTGGCGGTGGTTTTCCACTGACCGAGCACTTGATGTAAACATCGGACCCGATCACCATCAGTTGGCTCTCAGGAGGCTCTGTCAACCACGCCGGTGGTTCTGGAAGATGTCAAGGACAGACATGGTGGTCTCAACCAAAACAAATCCCACCTTTATGTCAACAGTTTTCTTTCTGAAACAAAAACAAATGACTACCAAAAGCTGACTAACCTTCCACTATTACATTGAAGTAGTGGACATCCTTTCCAGCAGAGTTCTCGGCCGTACACATGTACTGTCCCTGATCCTTTTCATCTACAGCAGTTATGGTCAACAGCTTATTGAAGTTACTCATTTGGGTCCGATTAGCCAGACTTCCTCCCATTTTCATCCATGTTATTTTGGGGGTGGGACTACAACATGACACAATGACTTGTTAGAGAATATGAAAACAATTTCATTTAATTGATGATCACATAGATAGAGAAAGTGTACATACAGTCCTCCTGGTATACATTCCAGCTGCAGATCATGTCCTTTTAGCAACAACTTTATTGTCTGAACACCAGGGGGCAGCAGCAGTCTGGGTGCTCTCTCTAGGGAGGCTTCAGCTGCATTCAACAAAAAGAATGTTCTCCTTCACTCATGTGTACAAATTAAATCGATAATCATCAAAACCACACACAAGCTTATAGTCACTCTGTTATCAGCAGCTTTTAGAAAAATCCAAATGCACTTTTGATTTTTACTGGGAAAGCTTTGATGTGGGACTAACACTTACTGGCATTGCTGTTGTCAGAGGAGGTGTTGCCAGGTTTTACTGAAAAACACAATACTCTGATGTTAATATGGGTAGTGATTGGTTTTTACCAGCTTGTATTGCTTAATCCACTATCCTGATAAAACTTCCCTGAGCATAAGCATGATAAAAACAACTAAAACATACAGTAAGTCACAATGAAGCAAAAATGGTCATTGCTTTTTTTTAGTTTCATATTTATCTCTATCTTTTTAGGATCATCTTTTTTGTCCTTTTATTTATCACATGCTAAAAAGTGAGACAGGTTTTTTGCACGTTGGTTAAAATCTTAAAATCACACTTTGTTAAAAACCTACAGCTCTTGACCACAACAGTCATGGCGGTTTTCTGGACAATGGTGCGAATCTTTGAGAAGGCAGCATAGCAACAGTAATCTTTGCGACTGTCTTTCTGTAAGGCATGTGAGAAGTACAGGTTGCCATCAGTTCCCATGGAAACCCTCTCATCCTGCTTAATGTGCCGGAGACCTGAAAAACAACACATTCATATCAATATTGTGCTATAAATATAAAAATAATTATAACAAAAAGTCTGTCTCTAAATTTCATTTTGGCTGCTGATAAAAGCACAAATCAAAAAGAACTTTCTTAAATATGCACATGACATACACCAAAAAGACGAGACATTTTCTTCAGCTGATAGAATCCCTTCCACAACAAAAATGAGACTCAGGGTGCATGACAATAAAGTGCAACACAGTGTAGCATAATAGTAATAAATGATAATAAAAATGCCCTGAAGAGTTTTTTTATAGACCTAGTGGAGTAGTAAGTACACTATGAAAGCAGGTTTGTTTTATATAGATTCACGGTCAGTAGCACTCTGTGGCATTCACTGGTCAGCCCATGCACAGCATTTAACAGCTTCATTTAAGATATGGCTGTAAGGCATTGGTTGTTTTGTTAATGTGAATAAAACGTATTTTATTCTGATTTAGGACATCTGGCACTTGAACAAAAGGAGGGTCACTAATACAAAAAGAGCTATATATAGATTTTTTATGCACATAGCTACAGCCCAGTCTTGTGCTGGGGGTAAATGTGCTTGTTATCAGATGCACATCCCAAATATGCATTTGCTTTTCAAGAATACTGTTAGTGCTTAAACATTGGGTTGGATCTTTCTTCCTGTTTGAAGCATTTTCTTACATAAATGTAGGAAGGTACCGCAACACTTCAACTAGATTTAAAGCAAGGATAGTGCACGACTCTTTTCCTTCATTCTGCCAGCAGGTCAGTCCTCCTAAACCCTTAAAAGGCTTGTGTTTTTCTAGCTGACATCGTTAGGTTCATTGGAGGCTGTTGAGGACCTTTAAGGAGTTGGACAGAAAATGCAACCCCCATTAATGAAACACTTTAGACAGAGCTGAGTTGACCTTTTACAAAGTGAATAACCTCTTCTGGTAGTAGTGGGGGAAAAGGTCCTGGCCTGAGGTAAACTCGAGGGGCTCAAATGCTTTTCCCTCTGCTGACTTAGATAATAGCCATGTGCCTCAACCATTACACAAGGCATCACCCTCAACACATCATTTCATATACTGTATATGGATCCTGCAGAAGGAGTGGTGCTTCTCCTTATCTAAAGTATTCAATCATGGGATTTATCACAATTTAGGTACAATGAAATTACAGATTAAATGTGTCATTATGGTCAATAAACAAAGAAGACAATCAATCAATCAATCAATCAATCAATCAACCAATCAATCCTGTGTGATGTGTTCTATCATGTGTTCTATAGCTTTGTAGATCTGCCTTCACACGAACGTCATGCAGTGAACATCCAAGCATGAAAAGATGTAAAATAAGCCAGGATTTGAATTTTTGTTTCACTTGCTCCATACACAAGTAAAGCCAGAAGTATAGAGCAGAGAAAAGCAGACTTCCAAACTCTTCTCTATAACTATAAACAGTTTATGAGCATTAAAGTGCAATTTTCTACCAAGCTTCATACATTTCTGACCAGGCTCCTGCAATGCTTCTGTTCCCCTCTGTTGATCTCCAATCCACAATACAATGAGAAACCTTCTCAAATCAACATTAGTACCTTTATATTCAGACTTACTGGTAATATATGTTTAGCCTAATGCTAGATAACATAATCATCTAGAATCATGATTATGCAATTAATCAAACTAATGTGACGATTATCCCATTAATGACTGAAGCACTCTATAAATGCATTTTCATACCTGAGAAGTATTTGAAAATATTCCTGAGGGTTATTCCCCAACATTTTAAAAATAAATTTATGTATTACTGCCTCTATTGTTGATGAATACATAAAATAGAGAGCAATTTACCATTTAAACCATTTGTGTCTGCTGTATATAACAGCCTTTTCTATAATGTTCTTCAATGTTTAAGCAGTAAATCCTCTTAAAATGTTTAATATGCTCACAGTGAATTGGGTTTGACAGGTGCAAGCAGACAAACTTTGCATGTTGTTTGGAAGGGATATTCATGCAAATGCTGAGTCTAATCTTAATGAGTTAACTAAGCTGCCTCTGTAGCTGATAAATAGACTTGCAAGACCCAAGAAGGTGCAGCAGTCCTGCACATTGTTCTTTTACTGTTACACCTTGCCACTTGTTCATATGTGGCACCATTCTATAGTAAATATGGGGAAGAATATAGTGTAGAATAAATTATTCAAGCAGAGTCGATTAAATACTAAACAACCCTCTTCCTCTTCCGTCTGCTACAACAGGATGAAGCAACCCATCATCGCCTTTGTTTTTTGTTTTTTACAGGATCGAAACAACACACAACATACTGTAAACCAAGAGCCAGACCGATAGACTGGTGTAGGTGACATGACAGAAGTTCAACAAAGATGTAAGCTGTATTATGATTTGGGTCTTTAAAGTTGCAACACAACATTAACTTTTGTGTTGATATTTATGACCAACCAAAATGCAGGCACATCCAACACATGAAACAAAAGCATCAACAATTGTGTCATGGCTTACCGATAGACATCCAGTAGATCTGACGTGGAACCACACCATTTGGAGGGTTGCACTGCAATACGATTGGATCTCTTTCCTCAACAATAATAGGATCAAGTTTTTCCTTCGGGAACTTGGGTGCACCTGATCAAAAACAATGATAATCACACTCAAATTTAGAGACGTATAAAAAAAACCTGGTACCATGATTTCATTAACCCTTAAAAATTGACAAGAGTGCTGCCGCTCCCAATCAGTTTGCCATCCTTCCTGAGATTGTGCACGCTGGCAACTTCATTGTTGGTCTTAAAGGGTTAAGAATCACTCAATGTTTTTATGATCTTACACAAAGGTCACTTACTGGAAACTATGATCTCGATCTCCTCTGACATTGCAGTTCCCAGCTTGTTAGAAGCAAAGCATCTGTATTTACCCTGGAACTGGAGGAAGTGTTTCTTATGAAACATAATAGTGCCATTTGTGTGGTCTGTCCTGATTGTCGGGATGTTCGGCAAGATTAAGTCTCGGTCATCCTTTGTCCATCTGTACCTGATGGAAAAAATTGTTCAGCAAATTTTTATAATCACATTTTAGCTTTGTGCAATTACTGTGTGATGTTTTGTCACAGCATCCTTATCTTTTTTAAATAAACTCGATGTCACTTACGTTGGTGGTGGGTTGCCCCAGGCTTCACATCTGATAGTAAGGGTGTTGTCAAAAGGAAGAGCAATAACAGGACTCGATGTTTGTCTTACTATGGTTGGAGGCTGCTCCACTATAATATGGGAACACATACAGAAATAATAACACTTGACACTGGTAATTAAGTTATAAGCTTTAACAATTTTTATTTCTTTGCCTTTTTCCTTTGTATTCCATTCTTTACCAGCAACAAATACAAGGTCTTAGATAAGACAGTAAAGTAAAATAGCACATTTGGACATGATTGCCCTGAATGAACCAGAAACATTTGCAACAAAAACAATTTACTCTTTTGCACTGTTTGCCAGAGTTTATAAAACCAGTGAAAATTCATGCTCAAGCAGGACAAACAGCAGAAAATATGAACAGAATTTATTTACAAATTGTAGATTTTTAGGTGATTGAAACCTTGAGAGATGATTTGTCATGTTAACACTGACTAAGTAAGAATAAAACCCAATCTCAACCAGATTTGTGACATTCCTACCTTCCAAAGGAATACTAAGGCCTGTAGCCCTGGAAGTGAAAGCCCACATCAGAACTAGCACCAGGCTCCGCACCAACCTCATCACCCTCCACTGCTTAATGGAGACTATTGAGATCAGAAGAATGTTTTGATGATGTCACTTGGAATATGTAAGGCACCAAGGACCTGCAAGAGTCAGAATAAGAAAGCAAAATGTTATGTTCATTCAATTTCAAAAAAAGGGAGAAAGAGAGAGAAACATAGCTGAAAGTGACGAGAAGAGGAAGCAAATCAGTGCAATGCGGTCCACATCTTAACATAATCTAGTTGTGTTAGAAAAGTATGCAATCGCTGATAAGGAAAAGTGATTTTGATCGTGTCTTTTCTTCTTTTAGAAAGAGAGAATTACAGAATGGGTTGCTGAGTTCATTTAATTGGAAACCAGAGAATTGAATGTGATGGGCTAGTAAAAAAAAAGAAGAAAAATATCATAAATCTAACACAGTGGAAACTGACTTCATATGTGGGTTTTAATTTGTCTGAATACAAAAATAAATCCAGGACTCCTTCTTTTTCTTTAAACTGGGCATTTACTCTAGAAGATAAACTGTCTCCAACTTAAGAGCTACAAGACTACTTCATATGAAACTTGGTGAGAAGAATCAGCAGTTTGTACCAAATTAGTGTTCAACATTGTAAGACATGAGAAAAGCTGGGAGTGCTTTGCTGCTGGCTCCCTAAAATCGTAAACTATTATTAATTTCTGAGAGTATACAAATGAGAATCTTCCATGCATGTCTCAGTAATAAAATGCAGCACTGAATGAACATGCTTTGCTCTAAACCTGCTGAAAATGATCACAAATAAAGACGCAATGTTGAAAAGAGTTTACTGCATAGTGAAAGTGATGTTCTGACAGCATATGGCTATGATACTTTGATATATTATACCTTTTCTTTCAATTTCATATTTGTAAGAACAATATTTTGTCTTTTTATGACAAACACTTATGATCAGAAAAACTTTTTAAGTTCAGCAATAGGGCACATTGGAATACCCTTTCGCCATTATGATGGAAGATATCCTTTTGAATTCGCTGGCTGGCCTTTTAGCTTTGGCTGTCCCACATTGTTTTGAGGTTGTAGCCCAACACAGAGGAGAACTTGTCTAGTGATTACAATTTGAACTGCAAAGCGTGGCTGGTAGCATTGCATGGCATGCTTACAGTAAACTGGAACGGTACAAAGGATAAGCTGTTGTCTGTTACGATCACAAGATCCAAGATGGCAGTCTATAAGTTGGACTAAGCTCATCAGTGTTTCACAGCTTAGTTCTCGCAGTGCTGAGACTGTGGCGGCAGCGCTGTTTATGCCAAATGGGTTCACCCCCAACAGCTAATCCTGCTATCAGAAGAATGAAGGCAGGGAGCTCACGCAGTCGTACTGTATGATGCTTAACAATGGCCGAGTACTACGCTGAGTTCTTGTAAGGACATAAGAGAGGTTAATGAAGTAATTGATAGACTAGATTCAGGATTAAGCTGCTCGAATTTAGAATCAATTTAACAAATTAAGAGATTGAGTATTATTTGCTTTAAGGACTTTGTGATGATCTTCTGTGGGTTTGAATGGTTAAAAAAAAAGAAGCTGCTTCAGTGTTTGTTCCAGTAGAACACACATGCAATTTCATGTTGCAATAATAGGTCACTATAACTGTATTACAGTTCTACTGTACAATGTAGACACAGAGGGTCACATGTGTACACACCTTCCCTCTCAGACAAATATATTGTAATTGAAAGAATTTTAAGCATTATTGTACAAAACTTTAACACCAGAGTTGCATCAGCCCAGCAGAGTTTGCAAAGTCCTTGTAAGCTGGGAACTTAGTTATCCTCCAGTTGCATCTGAAGTGTGACCTTTTGTCAAAATTGTGCATTAAGCAAGCAGGCAGATTTCATTCATGTGCAGCAAATACAGTGCATGCTCCCACCAAACGAACACTGTGGGTTAGGCCAATTAGCAGACTTTGTTAACATGTGTAGCTCTGTAAACCTGCCACTTCAATGATTACTCAAATGAAGCTGGCATAGCCTGTTTTGAAGGCATATATCCCAAGCGTAAAATAAGGCTGCCTCCTAATGTAAACAGATAACAAAGGATTTGCTTTTGGAGCAAAGGGATCTATTACCTGAACACATGGCAGATCATAGCCACAAATCCATAGGGATTGTGTTACCTAAGCCATTAGTCGGCCAAGGCATGAAGAGTGTGACTACTACAATGTAATCCTTGCTAACACAGTGACTCCCATACCATCCCTCCTCCCCCACCCTTTCCTTTAAAATCAAGCACAACCTCACTTGTACAGAGCAGCAGCCTAGGAAAGCCTCACATCACTGTAAGACAGGAATGTTCTTTTGTGTTATTCTACTCAAATATGTAAACAAAAAGAAGAAAGAGGAAGTATTTCCCAGGAAGTAGCAAACTTAGGTTTTCCTAGAGTAACTGGTACTTACAGTTTTTTTGAGTCATTTTACATCTTCTACCACTAGCAGGGGTGCAAGGCTGATGCACTACAAGTCCATATAAAAGTAAAGAACCACCAGGGGATCATTCCAACAACTCTCTGCCTCTTTGAACAAACATCTCTGACATGTCTTTCCTCCTCCACCAAACATTGCTCCGCTCCTGCTGCACAGACACGCCCCCCTCCCCACCCCTCCACTCAAGCTGCTAAAGAAGCGACAGGAGACTCACTGAAGTGACATATGTCGCCAAAGCCTCTCACTTGGCAAAGAGGCTCTGTAAGCCTGTGACAATGACTGGGACAAAGGGTGCACTGCGGGGCTACTGAGAGAGCATTAAAAAATGGGTTGAGAGGAAGTAAGGGCACGTCTCTCCTTCTCTCTCACCCTCTCTCACCCTTTTTCTTGGATCCTTGCATCCTGACCTCCACATACTATGTATGTCCATTTACACCCGGCCTCATCCCAGTGATTTTAATGCAAAGAGTCTCAGTTCCATTGAAAAGAGAGAGGAGTCATCTTCTCTCAGGAGCTCATCTTTTGTGTAATTTCATTCCCATGCAGTGCTCCAGGGTATTGATAGATGGAGGCTAGAAAACTTGTCTGAAATAAACAGGATGGTGTTGATAAAAGACAAGATCTGGCTTTTCCTTTCCATTTTATTGTTCAAGTTTATCGAGCAAGTATAGCTTCTTATCTGAAGAGAGGATTCAGTTCAGCATGCATTTTTCTCCCAGCTATTCAAACAGCTTAAATATCCCACTTTATGTAGAGGTCTCTGATGTTATCTATCTGTAATTCTCTCAACGGCCTTCATTTATATTCTCAGGAGCAGTATAAGAATTAACCTTGTGATAACAGATACTACTGTAAAACTGTTCCCAGATCTGCACTATTTAAAGAGCATTTGAACTGTATGTACAAAATAATTTTTTACACCTAATGGAGACATGATGGCCACACCTCACAGGAAAGGAATGTTCAGTCATCCACGCACGAAAAGAGTTGACATTCACTGATTTATGTCTGAGAGTAGCCAGAAAAAAAGACACATCTAGCTAGTTTAGATAGATAGATAGATAGATAGATAGATAGATAGATAGATAGATAGATAGATAGATAGATAGATAGATAGATAG
>JBBBVU010000014.1:17052766-17067214 GCA_037177055.1 Atherinosoma microstoma | reverse complement strand
ATAGATAGATAGATAGATAGATAGATAGATAGATAGATAGATAGATAGATAGATAGATAGATAGATAGATAAAAAAAGCATAATCACAAACTATCTTTTCCAAAATTCTTTATTTTTCTGTTCTTGTTCATTTATGGATAAAAGACATCTTCAACCAGGAAGCTATACTTTTGCTGTTGCCACTCTGCGACCTATTCAGACTTGACTGCAATTCAGACTAAACCTTCTCTTGGTGGTTGGACATAATTATGCACCTCATTTAAGACTGTTGTCATCACTTCAAATGGAACTGCTCCATGTTCAAAGAGCATGGCTACTGTGCACATGGAAACCAACAAAAGAAAACCTACAGGTCATAGCCCCTAATGGACTGGCATGTTCACTCAAAGATCCTCACATGCAGTGAGGATATGCATAAAATATCAAAATGAACAAAACGTTTATAGCTGTGGCCTGATTTTGGAGTTATTCTTTACAAGAAAGATTCTTCATTTTGTTTACTTTTGTTTTTACCTCAAATGTGTTACACAATGTTGTGTGCACCCTGTCCAGGGTCTGTCAAAGTAATTAATACCAGTGTCATTACTGATTTCAGTCTTGCTGATATTAATGAATGCACTGTTGAATGTGTAGTTATTTTCTGCCTTTCTTCAGAGACGTTCTTTCAGCTGCAGGTGTTGCTTTAGGTTCAAGACCTTAGATTCAGGTCAGGCAACATGCTTAGCCAGGTCACACTTCTGACTTGCTTCTTCTTCAGAAACCAGAAGTATTTTTGGCAGTGTGACAAAGATGATCATCAAACTGGAGTATTTCTCTTATTCAAAGCATTTAAAGACTGGAATTTTCGAAATGCTTTGTAGATTTTATATGAAGTTATGAAAGGGTTATATAAAGCTGTTATTTCCCTATATCTGCCTGCATATGAGGGGCCACCCACACACACAGACATAAAACTATCACAACACGTTTACCTCTTGTACTTCATAGTTTAGACTGTGTATTCATTGTCAGGTTCATGTCAAACATATTGGATCCCATCTGACCCACACACATTTATCAACAACAAAGTGTGTAAAGGGGGTTAAACTCAAAGCAAGTTACAGCTTCAACCAATGAGGAATTGGCCCTGTGACACTTAACCATGTTCTGGAGGTTGAAGCAGCAATGGTAATAGGCTGTTTCTGCTGGAGTTTGCACTTGTAGTGGAAGCAACAGACCAGTTACTAAATCATCACAAAAATGTTGCATATACAGTACCAGTCAAAAAGTTTGCACACCCTTTCCCATTAGATTTAAAATGGGAAGTGTGTCCAAACTTTGGACTAGTAGTGTATATAAAGTATATTTGTGTGTGTATTTATTCAAAAAGAGGACATGCCTGTAGTATGTGCTTTAAACCACAGCAGCAGCTGAGAATGCACACACAAAAGAATGACAGCAAACACACAATAGCTTTGATGTCAACACGAACAATAACCACAATGAATATGTCCACAAATATCTGATAAAGGATTAGAGTTTATTAATTAGTCAAAGTAAATAACTTTTCCCTGACTATATTTCTATATTTCAGAAGTTAGTAGACAAACCTGGCCATCTCAAGTCTCATCCCTATAACTTAAGATTCAAGTTGCCTTTAAAACTGTGCATGTGTACACACTGCAATATATATTAAAGTTCAATATATTACTAATTCCATCATATACATTTTAACTGTCAGTGACCTGCCCCTTCAGTTCTTTATGGTCATACTATGTCATTACTTTTTCCAATTTTGATCGTTTTCCTTAATATGTCAACTCGAATTACTGTAAAACCAATTATCAATACCAATAAGTTGAGGAAATATCAATTCCTTCAGGTGAGGTTTTAGAAAAATTCTAAAAAAAATAAAGAAAAAAAAGGAAGACGCAAGAAAACGGAGAAAACTGTTCACTATGCTGAAAGACAGATAACACAGTTAGATTGAGACTATACACATGCATTAGTGACATTTCATATGGGCTTAACTGCCTAAAGCTATGTTTACCATTTTAACAATATTCTTTACCAAGACTTGTCATTGCAAATGCACTTCAAAAAGTTATAAATCATGTGTACCTGGAACTCACCCAAACAGCTCTGCAACACATCAAACACATCCACCGCAAACCTGTGCTTCCAGTATTATGCAGAGGTGCAACACTTTTACTATGTACACAAGTAGAACAGGTTTAAAGCAAAAGTGTCTGGTAGCTCATACTTGACAATCTAAACCCAAGCCCAAAAACAACTATTTAAAGCTTAAATAAGTTTGCACCAACAGGAAAAATGTTAGTGTTTAACTTCCTTTACTGCTCTAACATTGTACTTAATTTAAAATCCAGTTAAAAGCAGTTTCATTCCCTTACTTCATTAGCTTGTGTTATTTCCAAGAGTGCATATCATGTGCAGAGGTTTGTGGGTTACTCATCAAAGCTCAGTCAGTTGGCGTTTAAATGTTTCCTGTGAAGAAACACTATGATTAGAGGCAAGAGCTGCCTCTTCAACAGGAGCTAGCACGCAAATATATGGCACGCTATGTCAATGACGTGTCCTAATTTGCAGGTTTGGCATTTCTTGTACACTTTTCAGCTACAGCCACTCCCTGGTTCTTGATTTGTTTTTCCTCTTTGTAAATATATATTCAATTGCATAAAATGTGGAGTTAGCACAAATGATTACAAAAGCTGGATTTCCACATATAAAAGAGTCTAAGTCCTCTGATTTACATAATTGTAACAAAATTATATGAATTATGACAGAATTATGTTCCTCACGCTTGTAGTTGGGCATTGCAATGTCATTCATAAGCACAGAAAAGACAAGAAGCCACACTCAGCTTCTGTCACTCAAACATGGACTCTCAAAGGGTCTCTTCACACCTTCCTTCATCATGACATGTTCCTCATCACTGTCACAGAGGAGGCAGATAAGGAAGCAATTTGGTCCTCTATGGTCTGAACTAAGCCAGTTATGTTTTCGGCAGCATTGGTTTGTCTGTCTGTCTGTGTGTCTGTCCGTCCGTGTGCCTGTTAGAAACATAACTAAAAAGAAAAGGATGGATTTTGATTAAATTTTCAGGAACTCTCCGAAATGGAATAAGGAACAAGTGTTTAATAATAATAATAATACATTTTATTTGTCAGTGCCTTTCAGGTTCTCAAGGACACTTTACAACATAAAAAAAAAACAACAACAAAAAAAACCAAGGATATAATTAAAACAACAATTAAAACATTTTAAAATTTTAAAATTTTAAAATTTTAAAATTAAAAAATAAATGGATGGCAGGGTATGTTTGCACTGAGATGATTACAATGAATATGCAGTTTTGAACAGAAGAGTTTTGAGTCTGGATTTGAAGATGGGGAGACTGTCAAGGTTGCAAATGTCTGGTGGAAGAGAGTTCCAGAGTTGGGGAGCAGAGCGGCTGAAGGCTCTGCTCTCCATGGTCTTGAGACGGCCTGGGGGCACAGTGAGGTGGATGGAGGAGGAGGATCTAAGGGAACGGGTGGCGATGTGGAGAATGTCAGAGAGATATGGGGGGGTGAGGTTATGGATGGCCTTGAAGGTATAAAAAAGTATTTTAAACTGGATATGGTAGAATACTGGGAGCCTGTGGAGTTGCTGTAGGATGGGTGTGATATGATGATATGAGGGTGTTTTTGTGATGATTCGAGCACAGAATTCTGGACAAGTTGAAGCTTATGGAGGGAATTTTGAGGAAGGCCAAAGAGGAGGGAGTTGCAATAGTCAATACGGGAGGTAACAAGACTGTGAACAAGGATAGCAGCAGTATGGGGGGTGAGGGAAGGGCGGAGTCGATTTATGTTTCGTAGGTAGAAATATGCAGACCAGGTAATGTTATTGATAAGGGACTGAAAAGACAATGTACTGTCGAGGATGACACCCAGACTCTTAACCTGAGGGGAAGGGGAGACTGTGGAGCTGTCGATGGTCAAGGAGAAACTGTCAGCTTTGAATTGTTGGGATTTAGTTCCAACGAGTAGAAATTCTTTTTTATCACTGTTTAGTTTCAAGAAGTTTGAGGTGAACCAAGTCTTTATTTAGATTCTGGGGGTGATCTGGATCACTGCCTGGATCCGGGAATTCTTTTAAAGGATTCTTTACGGGTACAGGCCAGGCGCAAACATCTAGGAACATCGGCGAACTTCGTTACATCCGAGTCTTACGCTGGTGAAAACAAAAGGTTGTTGAAGTGCAACGCCATTGGATTATCAGCATCAATCCTTATAGATTTTTGTTTGATTTTCGTAGCGTTACCTTTAAAATTTATGAAAAGGTGTGTTTTGGTTGGCGGCCATAAACCTGTGTCAATGCTGACGGTACACCTTGGAGTCATTCAAAAAATTTGACAGTTTGTTCAGATCATTTTGTGACTGGTGTGTAAAACATTCATTATGAAATTCCTGTTTAAAACTTATGGGGGTTTTTGTATAGATGGCAAGAATACCATGAAATGGGTGGTGACAGTGATAATAACAAACATCTGTAGTCGGTTTTTGTGACGTTCATGTTTCTTGTAATCAGTTCCTTCACAATGTGACGGCAGACAGACGTAAGGGCATTCGTTCAGTCCTACTGCCACTAGCTTCGCCTCATCTTTTGTAGCCTTGACACTGAGGGTATCAATATAACCGTATGACATTATGGATCATTTTCTATCAAACACCTATGTCGAAAACTTAAAAGAGAACAAGTTGCACACATTTACGTGGTAATAGGCTGATGCAAGGTTTGTTTTTACCAGCAAGCTATGAATGGTCATGTGACCACCGGGTTGTGACATAGGTTTGCTCCTGCCCATGGGGAGATGGGGATAATTTTGCCATTAGAAATTCTAACTGAAAACTAATGCCCACAATCGTTTGCAAAAAAGATTACAATGGCTTGGCGTACATCTGCACTTTCTGAGTGCTAGTTACTTTATGGGATAAGCTTGAAGGCCTAAAGCTGTATTTAACTGGATGAATAAAGCCACAAACAAATCGGAATTTGTTTTTTTTCAAAGCAGCTTTTGTGAAGGCGCTGTCCTATTCTGACTAAACTTCCAAAGTTGTAAGTTGAAGCATGAACAACTCAGAAGATGAAAACATTCACAGATGTATTTACAAGTATTGTTATTCCTGAAACTGTATTGAAAACTATATTTGAGCCAAAGAGCTTCCAGCATCCACTTAAGTCTTACTACCCCTCCACCCTACATAGGTGCAATAGTGAGGTCCTTCAGGCAGCAACTCGTGTAACTATGGGTGTTGCATCTACAGATTCTTTATCAGTCAATATATTATTTTGCCATTATTTGTATAGCACTGTTCCTACAAACTGGATGTTGCAGAATTTGCTTTACTGAATGTAACCCCTTGCCAAATGTAGAAAGAATAAAAAGAATAAATAAAAACAATACTTTCCTGCTCATCTCAGCTCACCCACCTCCAAATACAAAGCACAAAATAATTGCCCTCTAATTTTTTTTAATCATTTCTAGATCTATCCTTTAGACATGAATATGTCTAAAGGACACATGTATCTTTACATGATTTGTAAGATTTTTCTATTAGCAATATTTTTTTTGTTTGTTACTGTCCTCTCATTTGTGAAGCCCAGCTCAGAGTATATACCTAAGGACAGATAGAGTCTCTGTTGTTGAGTTTTAAAGCTTATTCAGGGCCGCTTTGGTCTTTTCTTTCAAAAAATACATCATAAACCTTGGTAGAAGATGTTATCTCCAAGTCCTCTTTTTAGAATTTGTGACTAATAGTTAAAAAAAAAATGAAAACAAGACTCTTTTGCCATTTAAAAAAAAAAACTATCCTCAAGGCAAGAGCCAAAGTATGTGATGGGGGCCTCTGTCTGTTTGTTTGCAAGTTTCTTAGTATTACACAAAACTACCAGGCTGAACTACATGAAACATGTTGGAGAGATAGCCTCACCTCTTGTTAAAAGAAAATTAAAATTTCTGTTGTATTTCCTCAGGGCACATGTCCAAATACACGACTTGTGCGTGTTTTCAATCTGTGCGCCAAACTCCTGTAATGCAAAATGAAGTCCAAATTGGTTTGATTTTTATTCAAAATACTTTTTCTTTTAGAACAATTTCATTAAATTAAATCTAAAGCTATTATTAATACAGTTAACCAACCTCTTTAAAGACTCAGAAATGAAGCCTCACATCAGGAGGAAACCTGCCTGTTCTTGTACTGTATACACAATATTGTACTTTTACTCTCCAAGATCTGTTTTTTGTTATTTTTTTCCAAAAACATAGTTTATGGATATCAAGACAGTATTGTTTCTGACACTCTGATACAAATGTTGGTCTCTTCCAATGACTTGCTCCTGCAAGTGATATATAAAAAGTCTGAAACAGAAATTTACTTCCATATATCATATTTATTCATTTCCACATGCAATTCAGGTGTCACGCATGATTGGCAAGTTTTATGTACAGTAAATACGCACAGAGAAAAAAATCCTTAAACTACCTAGAAAACATCTCATCTCTCCAAACCTGTAGGGCTAGCAGTAGTTTCAAAGCATTTGCTGCAACATGTCACAAGCAAAACTCTTATGAGTCACTTCAAAGTCCACCCTCAAAGCTATTTCTCAAATGTAATTACTTACGCAATAAGCTTTGAAAAGGGCTAAAAACACATGAGTCAGATATACAGGGCATTGAAATGCTGAAAAAAGAGAAAAAATAGGGGGGAAAAGGCCTGAACAGAGTGGTTTTAAAACTACAATATGATATAAGACAAATTCAATTTGAAGTCCTGTTAGCATTGAGGCTAACCTGCCAAAGGTAAGCACTTACATGTCGCAAGTGAAAGCTTTTTTTTTTTCTTAATCAACTATACATGGATTACCATAGAAGTCCTAAACATCCAATGTAATGAATGAAAAATTATTATTTTTTGTTATTCTCAGACAAAGACATTTAATATTTGTAACATCTTCCTTAAAGATCCATAACAGAACTTTTGCAGATTTTCTCAGTGACGCGCCACCTGTCAACAGCTAGTTCGACATCCATCATGCATCATACCTGTACGGTGAGCTCTCCATCCAGTAAAAGACAGTCTTATCTTGACTCTTGTCTTTTCTCTTGCTCTGTCTGTGGCTCTTTTTTGTTTTCTGTCTTCTTCCGATAATGTCTTCACATTTTTTTGCTGAATCAGCCACAGTGTGCGTTTAAAACAGCCGGTGTGTTTATATCTGCTTGCTAGTGTGTGACACGGTGTGTAAAGTGAATGTAAAGTGAATGTCAAACAGCGTCTTGGAAGAAAAGGTTTTATAGTGCGGTTTCTCAGCCTCAGCTGGTGGGCAGCAATGGCTCCAGAAATTGACATAATAGATGTCGCTGTGCCATCAAACAAGTCCGGAACGCAGAGTTTTAAGTTCAGAAAGTTACGTAATGTGTCTTTAATAGTGACAGTAAGACAAGGACACATGATGAAAAGACTGTCTATGTTTCCCCCAAATAGGCTAAACGCAGTTTAGCCTTCCCGCAACTGCGACCTACAAGCTAACAAACTACAATCTTAATTTACAGACCATGGTTATTTCTTTTCAGATCAGGCCAAATACAAAAAAATGACTTATTCATTTTTATGATTTATTGTCAGCAGCAAAGGCAGCTGAGGAATTCCACGAACAGGTTTCTGAAAAGTGACTTTGACTTCCTTCTTGTTTTTACCTGGTTTCAATCTTATCCTGCTATGTCAACACTATGGCTGAGAGCCAGTACTACTTGAGGGGATTCATTGCTTAGTAGGTCTAAACTACTCATGGACAACTACCATGGGAGATGTTCATTGTATCATCCTGTGCGAGAGCATCACTGCTGTCTGACACAGGCCGATGACAGGGGTACCCCAGTAAAAGTGTCAGGGCCTTGCTTCATTTGCATTTTTGGATCATCATGAATGAAAGTGTTTGTTCTGGTCTGAGCGCCCATTTGAAAGGGTCCATTAAAAGAGTGTTTTAAGGGCTCTGCTGAGTTAGGTCGGAAGTTTGGGAGCTGGTGTATGGCGGAATGTGTCAGACCAAAGAAAAAAATGTTCTGAGTTACGATGGCTCAGATCAATCCATATGCAGATGACTTACTGCTTGACAAGAGGTGCACTTCATAAAAAGTGACAAGTGCAATCATGTTAATAAATTTTTCACCACAGATACTAATAATCTTTCATGACTAAACACTGACGTTCATAGCCAAGTATCAAGTAAAGCCTGTTCACTGTAAACCAGGGTGGTGGCATGCCCTTAGGCAACTTTGCTAAAGGGTTTCAAACCTGAATTTATCAAACAAAGGTACAGCCACAATAGAATAAAATATTTAATTATCCCAATAATTACACTTCAGTAAAAGATTCCAGATCAAATGTACTTGTTTGATTTTATCAAAAAAATGTTCCCAGTATTTCTAATCTAAGAGATGAAGAGTAGATCTCTACATACTTTTCCAACAAGAGCTTGAACCTAAGTGACAAGTGACAAGCAAACCTTCCTTAATTTGTTTAACACCTACAGGATTCAACTGAATCGAGTATACCCCTTTCCAATATAATATATGTTTCAAGTAACTTATAACCAAAACACCTTTTACTAAGTGTGTCACAACTAGATTGAATTGTATGATATTTGCAATTGTTTCTTAATTTAAGTTCTAACATTTTACATCGACAAAAATATCTATTGAAAAGATCGGCTCGACAATAGAAACTCAGTGAAACAATAATCTGAAAACCTGTCATTACTGAGGTTAAAATCTTTAGTCTTTTTTAGTAACGTAGTTTTTATATATAATAACATAAATCCTCCTCAGCATGGAAGAGAGAGGGTTATTAACTTTAGCATTTTTTTTTGCCAGAGGGGCTGTACTGATCTACATCTCTCTTTAAAATACCCTAAAGCTTTTGGATTGGATTTTAGCTTGGGGAGATACTTGGCTAGGTCAGGTTTTACTCTTTGCTTCTAGAAAATCTTTTGTATTATGCTTTGACTTATTATTAAATTCAAGCATCAAAGGGTGTGAAGGCCAATTTAAATCCTATACTTGGTATAATGTTCCTATTCTGCAAGACTTCTGAAAATTGAGCACTCATTAAAGTCCCCAAATTATTCTATGTTCGTATTATCTTACGTTTCTCATCAGGACTATAGTATGCATGTCGAACATATTTCCTGTCTTGCCTCACCTTTCAGAAACTGTTATCACACCTGAACACTAGAGATATTCCAGAGAATATGCAGATTATTGAGATCCTGTCCTTTTCTGCAGTTTCTGTTCACATAAGCACTTCACAGTGGGAGACTTTCTGCTGGAGAAGCGTTCTCACAGCTGGAAATGCAAGGGAGGTGCAATGGGTGAGTGCCTGCCATGGGCACAAAGGATTCAAAATATGAAGCAGGAGAGCCTCCTCAATGACTGTTGCGTCAACATTGATATTGGATGTATCTGAGCTTATACACAATAGCAAGAAGCCAATGGAAAGCAACAAACAGCTGAGCAGAAAAGAGAATTAGCTGCAAATGCGCCAGAATTTTTGCTGCAATGTCACCTGCTGATGCTGCCGAGATTTTACTTGGTAGCTGGGTGGAACATTTCTGTAATAAATCTGGTATTGTCGTGAGCCACTGCTCAGGGACATCTCTAGAAGATTTTAAGACTTCAGTGCATGTTTAGTCCCCCTTTTTATCTATAATTTTTATTTCTATTTTATTACTCTGTTGTACAGCACTTTGGTCAACATATGTTGTTTTTTAACATCCTCATAAATAAAGTTGACTTGACTTGCATGTGAGAAAACAGCTTGATACTACAGGTGGTGCTGTGCAAATTCAAAGTAGAAAGACTATTTTGGTTACAATAAGCCTTTGGACTGATAAAAGATATATCTTAGAAGCATGGCAACATGGTTTAAAGATTAATTGCTATTGGGAAGGGAAAACCACAACAGTAATACATTTTTTTAAAAACTCCACAACACATACAGTAAAGTTCCTAAACTGCCAAAAAAAGTCCATGCGTCTATTAAATAATTTGAAGTAACTTTCATTAATGATTCATCAAGTGAAAGGCACCAAATTTGATCTATTTACTATTTTATAGATCTGGATTATCTCCACTAAAAAGCAATAATCAATTCACATCAAAACATTTTTATCTCAAAGAATTTTCAAGCTGCCTTTATCTTGATCTGTTCATTGGAAATAAGCATTTCAGACTTGCAGAGAAATGCCAGATGATTTGCCGGAAGCTCTACACGCCCTGGTGCCAACACAGATGCATATCAACGCGTGCTGCAATGAAAACACTGGGTACGACCGCATAAAAAGTCCTGTGTAAGATTACGGTGAGCAAGGTTGTGACCCTTGCAAAGAATGAGGGAGTGCGTGGGAAACAAAAAGAGACAGAAAACACGAGGGGGGCTGGAAAGCAGAGAGTTTAGGGGGTGATATCTGTGGTGCAGGAGAGAGAAATCCATGGGAATTCAGCTCATTAGCATATGAATCAAATACCAGCAGCAGGAAAAGTTCAGAGCCTGTTGTTGGGAATACCAGCAGCAGATGATGGAAATTATGAATGCTGGGGCCAAAGTTAATCCTTGCATGGTGCGCTACAAATGTAAAGCAAATCATTTCAAAGGTTTTGGGAAAATATTATTTCTATGTAAAACAACATCCATCATTATGACATCTTGCAGAAATCAAACTTCTACAACTGTTCTGTGATGTGCAAGTTCTCTGACTTGGCTGAACTTCCAATACTAACCAGATAAACAAATCAGCCATTCGATACACCAACGTAAAATTAATTAGCAGGATAAATGTTAAGCATTAGTGGCTTTAAACTTTAGACAGAATATCTGAAAATAAATAAAAACTATTTTTCCCTATTTTCTTGCATCTTATAAACAAAATTCATTATTTTGCATAATGTAAGTCAATATTTTGAGACTCTTCAGTTGAGCTGAACCATTTAATGCCACCTCTCAACTCTATTTCTTAAAACCCGTTATATTTTCTTGTCTACATTTATTCAGTATCACATTTAGTGATTTTGTAGGTTTGAAAATTGATTCCTTTTACCCATCACTACTTCCAGTAAAATGACCCCCATGTCGACCAGTTGCAGTATGTTATGCTGTTAACAAATGATGAATAAGCAATATTACTGAAATTACTTATGTATCTTTTGAAATTCTTATAATATCAGAACATTGTTGGTTAGTACCCAGACACTTAAGTACATTTTGATGATAAAACATTTTGATGAGAAAAATATTGAGTGCAAACCATTTACTTGTCATGACATGCTGCTGCAGAAAATACATAAACAATATGGGTAATTATTTTTATTAATGTTTCCTGGGAATTAAGCAACATGTTGTAAAAGTGTCACATTAAAAAAACAAAAGCTCTACAACAGGCATGTCGGGAGCTTGCTTTTATCCTTTCGGCAGAAGAAAGCGGGAACCTGTTTTGGCTCATGAACTGATAATCCCAGCCTTAGAGCAGGAAAACATGTATGAACATGGAGTACGTGCATCATCAGCAAATTCTTAACAGCTGTCCAACAAAGAAGATTTTCATCAAGATACATCCTCAAACAAGTGCCTGCTGAAATGTCTAATTTAGTTCTGACATTAGAAAATGTAAAGCCCACACATAGGGAGGATGTTAACTTCAGAGTCTGGCAACCAAGGCACGCTGTCACAGTCAACAAAGTAATGTCTTGCAAATGTCACAACTTACTTCTGAATTTCTGACTCAATGTGAGTGTTTTCCCTGAAAGATGGGGCTTAGCAGTGAGGGCAGTGTTCAGAAGCAGGAGTCCAAAAAAAATGATGTGAGGAGCATTTCAAGTGCCAACACACCATGTTCCTCAATCGTCAGGAGGGAATGCAGTCTATTGTCCATCAAACTTGTTCAAAAGCTCTTGAAAGTGTAGCACTGGAGGGGGGGCGGCAGGCAGAGGGCAGCATATGTGAACATCTTCAAACCAGATCATACAATTCAGGGTTCAAAAATTATTTGTGCCCCCCGTGTGAGGCGTTGATGTCTCCAAACATTTGTCGGCTGACATGGTCACAACCTTTGCTCTTGGTAGTTAGAAGCTGCCAGTGCTCAGAGGCATAAAGCCAAGCTCCATGGTAACCAGAATACTGGTATCTCCACTGGGAGGATTTACTGGGAATCCTTCTATAGAGTAGAAGCTTAATCCCTTCATGGGTGAAAGTTTGATGAGAACAAATGTGCCAAAAAAAAGGCACACAATCCAAGATAGAGAGGTAATCAGTTTCTGACAGTAGTGATTCTATTTTAAACCACAGTGCTGAGAGGTTGAGAGTTCCTGTGTGTCGGTGACTCATGCAAATATGTCACAAGCATTCCAAATGTGGACTGGTTGTCTTCTGAGGACAGCAATTAATCCTCTCCACAAATACAAACATCAGAGCTTTAGTTTCTCGTTTATAGTAATCTGATTAACAAAGCATCATTAAATTACTGAGCAAGAACTCTGGAAGTAAACCATGCATGTCCATTCATGGTGCAAAATCAGGCAGTCATAACACAAACTAAAACCCCATAAAAGAAAGACCTTGTGAACAACTCAGCAAGACAATGTCCTGTTCTTCATCAGATGCAACTTTTTTTTAAATCATGTTTTTTGTTACAGAGGCGGTAGGTAAATTAAGGATGCTGGACCTGCCACATAAAGTCAAAGCCAAATTTAATTTGGACGAAAAATAATTTAAACACATAAAGATCGCACCATGTTTCTTCATTTTCAACTGCAGATTCAGGAACACACACAGAGACTGCTTGATTTATTCATGTATGCAGACAATCAGCTTAAATAGCATTTGAACAGTTAATCCACATGAATGCTTTCTCTGAGACGACTGATATGTAAAAAATGTGATTATTGTGCTTCTCTGGAAAAACAAACACATTTTTTTTCTTTACATTCCCTTTTCTCTGCAGGAATGAGAATTACTTAGTGGTGTTTGCTACTTAAAAGCTCTCTCTGCATTTAATTTAACAACCACATCATTTGTAGTGATTTGTGAATGACTTGACAGCAAAATCGTAGTCTATAATTTAAAACTAGTTTGTATTTGTTTATCAGTTAGAGAGCTTTCTTCCTGATATATTTAGGGTTCTTTTGCCCATTTAACAGCTATTATGCAATGATGAAAAACCTTTACACGAGGCAGCTAACTGCTTCTCTGATTTTGTGATTTGATTTGAGTGTTTCTTCCTACCTTTTCTAATTAAGGAACTCTCCAACTGTGCCTGTCATGTCAACAAATTTTCAACACAGAATCAATTCAGAGAGAAAACAACAAGTGCAAACATTACACCCCCTCAAATGTCTCAAAGTTATTTACTTCTCTAGTTTACTCAACCACTTAATTAGATTATTAGGTTATGTTATACTTTTTTCAGCCATGCCTTCCTGTTGAGACCATAATTTTGATGGCTACAAGTGACTGGAGTTTTGCTCTCCACAGCGCATCACAGATTAAGAGGCTTGGATAGCCCCCCCCTTAGTAAGGCTCTTAGACTGCAATAGCTGCTCTTGATGGATAACAATGAGCCGCTCAGATGCTGACAACAGCTAAATATACTCTGTTCTGTCACAACACATTTGGCAGCATTTTAAATCCATTCAGTGCATTAAACCAAGCAGATCGCATTCATGTGCTTCATAACATTACAAAATGAAGCATTTTAGTGGAATATTTACGATTTGTGATGGAGTTAAGGTGTCTATAATTCTCCATTTCTGTGTATTTAGGGTTGTTTATTCTAGAACTGCAGCATTTCCAATTATACAATTACAGAGGTGGCTGAGGGGCAAGTAGCTCCCCCTACATCTTTAACAGACATTTAAGAAAGGTACAAACAACATTCCTAGCGTGTCACAACACATGTTGGATATACCTGTCCCTGTATGTGTAACAGAGGGCAGAGTCCCTGAAAAACTAGTTGGAGTTGATTTACTGGGACCCTGTTACATTTATCTTGTTGTAATTGTTGCTACTGGGGAGCTGTATGGTTTAGGGGCATCCCATTTCAAATCAAATGTTTTCAATATACTTTGCTATTTATGCACTTGCTTGCAGTTTTGGATAGACTATTGGAATAGTTCAATACAGCCACTTTCACAGAATTGGGGCCAAAATTGAAATTATAGAGCAAAATTAGGATTTTCATGAAGCAAGATAGATGCTTCATGTTCATTTGCTTTGAGTACAAGCTTTTTTTGAATATTTTATAATTTTTCACTCGATATTAGTTAATTACAGATTTTCAAAAGGATTAGATAGATAGATAGATAGATAGATAGATAGATAGATAGATAGATAGATAGATAGATAGATAGATAGATAG
>JBBBVU010000014.1:17005853-17047211 GCA_037177055.1 Atherinosoma microstoma | reverse complement strand
AGTGTTTTTGAATTTGTTGTAATGTTTTTGAATTTGTAATTGTGTTTTTTAATTTGTAATTGTGTTTTTGAATTTGTCGTAGTGTGTTTGAATTTGTTGTAGTGTTTTTGAATTTGTTGTAATGTTTTTGAATTTGTTGTAATGTTTTTGAATTTTTAATTGTGTTTTTGAATTTGTTGTAGTGTTTTTAAAATTGTAATTGTGTTTTTGAATTTGTCGTAGTGTAATTGAATTTGTTGATGTGGTTTGCACTTCAGGGCCACCGTAGTAACGACCTCTATGAAATGTTAGACTGCTAAAACAACTCTCAATTAATTTGATCAAAAAGGGGGGGGGGATTTTTCCCACCAATAAACTTAGTTTTATTTACACGATTCTTTGTTTCATGTGTCTAATTTGGTCTCCCTGACACACTCCTCGAAACACACAAATATTTTTACTTGTAGTCTATTACAACTCCAATTCTAAAAAAGTTGGGAAACTAAAATGTAAATAAAAACAGAAAACAATGACGTGCAAATCTCATAAACCAGTATTTAATTCCCAAAAGAACATAAACAACACATTAGATGTTGAAACTGAGACATTTGAACAATTTATGGAAAATATTAGCACAATTGAATTTGGTGGCAGCAGAACATCTCAAAAAAGTTGCAACAGTTTGATGTTTACTATTGTGTAGAGTCCCTCTCTCTTCATTTAACAGCTGTCTGTAAATGTCTGGGAAGGGAGACCAGTTGCAGAAAAAATTATGAAGAGGATTGCTGTCCCATATCTTGTTTGATGCAGGATTATAGATGCTCAACAGTCCTGAGCATTCATTGCCAGATTTTTTCCTTTCATGATGCTCAAAATGTATACTCTATTGGTGAAAAGTCCACACACAAGCAGACCAGTTCAGCAACTGGACTCTTCTGCTGTGAATCGATACTGTTGTAATGGAAGCAGTATGTAGTTTAGCTTTGTCTTTCTGAAATTTGCAAGCCCTTCCCTGAAAGAAACATTGTCAGGATGGGAGCAGATGTAGCTCTTAAACCTCTGTGTACTTTCCAGCACTGATAGAGTTTTCCCAGATGTGTAAGCTGCCCACACCATAGGCCCTAATGCAACCCTATAGCTACTACCAGAGATGCAATCTTTTGAACTGTTCACTAATAACAGACTGGATGATCCCTCCTCTTTTTAGTCTGCCAGAAACGGCATCCATGGTTTCCAAAAAGAATTCAAACTTTGGATTCATCTGACCGCAGAACAGATTTCCCACTTGTTGTCAAATCTAATTGAGTGATTTCTGGAAGTGTTCCTGTGCAAGTGCAGTGTTTTCCAAATGGGAATGAGAATTATTTTACTAGAGTTCTGCCTGAGGACCTGAAGATCACAAGTATCAGGTTTTGAGTTTTGGCTTTGTCCCCTACACAAAGATTCCTCCCAATTCTCTGAATCTTTTGATGATATTGTAGATGGTGGGATTTTCAAAGTCTTCATAATTTTACATCAAGAAATTGTTTTCCTGAAATTGTTCCACAATCTTTAGACACAGTTTGTAGCAGATGGTGAACCTCTGCCCATCTTTACTTCTGAGAGGTTCTGAATCTCTGAAATGTTCCTATTATATTCGGTCATCAAAATAACCTATTGTCAATTAACCTAATTAGTTGTCAAATGCTCTTTCAGTTGTTTTTTATTTGTGCCAATTACTATTGCAGACTTTTGTTGCCCTGCCTCACTTTTTTTTAGTTTTGTTGCTGCCAATTTAAAATTAGTTAATATTTTCCATTACATGGTAAAATGTCTAGGTTCAACATCTGATATGTTGTTCATGTTCTATTGAGAATAAAATATGGTTTCATTTGCCTCATTTGTTAGTCATTACATTCTGGTTTTATTTACATTTTACACAGGATCCCAACTTTTTTTGGAACTGGGGCTGTAAATTAAGAAAAGTTAAAAAAAAAATAAAAAAAGCAGACAGATCATCAATGGGCTGTAACTCGGGTGGATAGAGCAGTTGTCTACTAAACAGGAGATCGGCGGTTCAATTCCCTTGACTACATGTCAAAGTGTCCTTGGGCAAGACACTGAACCCTGCATTGCCTCCTGATTTGCCTATCAGGGGTATGAATGTGTGTATAGAAGCACTCAGTATATGTTAATATAAGTGCTGAATGGGTGAATGAGATATGTAATGTTAAAGTGCTTTGAGTGGTCACCTGGCTATAAAAGCCCTATACAAGTACAGTCTATTTACCATTTCATCTTTACATGTACTGAAAACTAACCTAACATAATTGCATGGAAATTGCATGGAGTGGATCCTAACTGTGTCCTCAGAGAATCACATCACATAATAAAGGATTATTTCTGAACTCCTGAGTAAAAACAGATATTTGATAACACTCTAAGATTTTGGAGAACATTCTCAGTTAAACAATAATTTTAAGTCAATTCAATTCATGCCTGGACATTCAAAAATACCTTGAAGTGTTCTGTAATCTTAAGCATATAGTTTTTGTGACTCTTTCATTGTTTTAGTCCTATGAAAACTTTACTTTTGGGCTTCATGTGCAAGTAGACGAATAAAAAGAACCTTCACTCCCATCACCAAGACAGCATGCTGTATGATAAATAGCTCTTTACTGCAGATCTGTCCATACTATATTCTGTTCCCACAAAGTCCAAATGTAATTGCAGAGCTACAAAGTAAGCATACATTTCAATTATCACTTGAACCAGAACACCAAGTCCTGAACACTGACTTAACCTTTGCATTGAGAGAGACACAAGAGAGAAATGTGGGACTTCATGAATTTTTATCCAATATGAAACCACTGAGTCGTACTGACAAGTAATCTTGACATTGTTTTTTGTTGTTGTTTTTTTTCCGTTACTTACTTGCATATGTCTTATATGTGAGATCTTTCTGGTCCTCACCACATCTGAGTCTTTGTCTGTGCTATTAGGAATATTTTTATGAGGAAAAGCAACATTTGAATTTTTTTTTATTCAAGAGTTGAATCTATTCCCATCAATAAATGCACCCAGCAGTTGTTCAGACTGACCTCTGTGTTGAATATTTTTCTAACTATGCAGGAAACATGCACACTATTTCACAAAAAGAATATTGAAAATGTTTCTATGGCAATAGATGTATATTTTATTAGCAGTCTTTCCTCCTGTGGTGTCACAATGCCACCTAGTGATATCTAAATTTTGTTGAGCACCCCAGGGATGCAGCAACCCAAGTATAGCAAAAATCTTTTCACAGCTTTTCTTCAGGAAGTCCAAAAAGCTTTAAAATGATTTGATTGAAATAAAATAAAAAAGATTTGTTGATATTATTTGTTTCTAGATAGGTTGTGAACTGCTAAATGAGATATTACTGAAATAGAATTGTTTAGATACAGCCAATAGACTTGTTTACACAAGAACTCTCCATATAGAGGATGTAATTAATTTATTGGTGTAAAATATTATAAAATGAGTTTCTTTGTATTTTCATCTTTACCGTACTGGTGCCTATGTAGGATTCCAGCAGTCCTCTGTCATAAATTATTGCATGTATGTATTAAAGATCACCCAAACTAGAATATAGAACAAACTAGGAGAAATCTAGACGTGCAGAGGGAGAGTGACAGCACTCTCAGGTCTAAACATCATTACAAAGCTATAGCTTCAGATAGCAAGTAATTGTTTGCTTCTGTATTAAAGGTTAAATGTCATATATTGATCCTTAAAGGTTAGTTTATTGTTTTTCTCATATTCTGGGCTAAAGAAAAAACTTCAGGTAAACAAATACCAAACCCTAAACATTTATTCCTACCTGAAACCTAAAGGTTTCTTTTAACAGAGTTTTGTTCACATCCAATTTATAGTCTGGTTTAAAGAGTGGTATATATGTTTTTTTTTTTAAATTATCAAATAGAATATTTGTTCTGACTGTTGGTGGTTTTCTCTGATTTATTCAGTTGCCAATACACAGAGATTATACATCAACATCATGTAAAGTGATTTAAACTATAGGATTTTCAGTTATCCACAGTTTTTTATTCTTCAGATTAGTCCAAATTGTGATTGCTGTAAACAGTACATAAAGAAACTATGTTGTAAAAATGTAATTTTCTTGAATCAGGGTTATATTCATTTATTGTATTGTATATATTGTGTTTATTTATTATTTGTATTTTGTATATTGCATGCCCTCATTAAGAAAGATTGTTTCCTTCATGTCTGCGCTGATTATCTAGTGGTTGTTTTTTTGTTTGTTTTGTTTTGTTTTTGTCTTCTATGTTTTATCACTTCAATTTTTCAACAATATTAAATTCAACTCATTCTTAGTTCTGTTTTCACACCTCTGGTCCAATGATCTTTGTGCCTGCTATTTTTTTAGCCAGTCAGTCTGATCCTCATTTTTAAAGGCTGACTTTCACACATCTCCCTCCCCATCTCCACTTTTCCATCAAACCAGAGGAACCTTATCAGAAGCATTTGCCACTTTCAATCTTTGCTCAACCCACCAGCATATAGACTCCCTGGGGAGAGTAGGGGTCTATTCCCATCCTTTTCCTTTATTGTTACCTTTCCACTGAGATGATGCATCATAGTCTATTCGCCAAACAAAGTAGTAATAAATTAAATTATTGTGCATCAATATTTTTTGCCGCATCTTTTCAAGTATCTCACATTATTGAATTTGTTTTGAACCTGTTTACATTGTATTTAAAGTGGTTTGAAATGGCCTTTGTTGTGAGTTGGTACTGATCAAATGAACTGAACAGAACTGACAGAGTAAGTGATCAGTTGGGGAAGATTAATTGCAGGCAGCTTTTATTTTTATTTTATTTTTTTGTCAGCACTGGGTCCCTATAGTGGTTCATTGGTCCAACATCCAGCCTTTATTCTGTTTCTCTCAGCTCTCAGATGTTTTAGGCTATTGCTGAAACTTGGGGCAGTAATCATAAATATAGGGGGCAACCCAAGCTGTGGGCAGCTCTTTGTTGTATTGGTGATGTTGTCTGTCCTTTAGCTTTGTTCTGCTCAGGAAAACACAGAAAATAAAGTGGACAAAGATTTGCTTTGTTATGGAGTGAAATTAAGTGTTCATTTAAATGCATTGATCATTTTCGAAGAAATGCACATCAGCAATGAGAAAGTCTGTCTGCAGGGACTTAGAGCTACACAAATAGATACCACCATGACGGTCTAAAATAAACTTTAGGTTTATTACCAAGTGTGCCAAACCCAGGGGGAAAAGTCAACTCTGATAACCATCAACAAACATTTTGTTTTTCTGTGTTGTATTTCAGAAATACTTCAGAAAACATTTTGTATGACCAATTTAAAAGAAAAATTATAGGTTGTGTAATAATGTTAGCTTGCATTATGACTGGATCTTAAGGTAATTGCTATTTCAATTTAAGGGTGAATTATGATGATCAAAGTAAATTAAAACAATCTTTAAATGATAAGAATGAAATTTGACAATGATGCTTTCTTTGAAAAAAAAGGATGCAGTTGGATATATATTTCTTTATTGTTCCTCGTCTGCTAGAGTTTACATCTCATATCGAATCAGTAGTGTAAATATTGGTGCACTAATGGGACTGTCTAAGGTAACAGTGACTTAAATGTTGACTAAATAATAAGCTGAGTTATTGTGCAAGGATGTAAAATTGCACTGATCCGACGATGGAATGAATACCTTTTTAGTCTATTCTCTTAAATACAGATTTTGTAATCTGCATGTCATGCAGAACTCCGGTGTTCCTGGATGCAGTATCTGATTCAAGCAACTCTCCAGGTGACTGAAAAGCAATATAGCAATAGGAGACAAAAATGTGGAGACAAAAAGCAATGCTGTTAGGGAAGGAAAAAAATGCTTTATACAATATAAAACATGATTACACTGGCCAAGACAAGCTTCATGCAAAATTTCCATTGTACTGGCAATGATTAATTTCATACAGTATTTGCAGCACAATAAGATAACAGCCTTGCAATAGAAGCTAAATGGAGATGGACTGGGAATGAATGTTGACTGATAAGTGCAATCAAAGCCAGTTGCCTTCAGTTATTGATTCAACACACAGGGGTGTGGATGTGAGTGAGAATGTGTATAAGTGTTGCAGTGGTGTACAAGGAGTTACATCATCAGCACTTAACAGTATTACAGACCCCTCACTACACTATTGTTGCCCAAGGGAAAAATTTAAACTGAAATGTTAAACGACTTTAATACAAGCGCACATTGGGAATATGTGATGAAGGATTGCTTTTAAGTTTTCTTATTTTGTTCTGCGCTTGTTAGTCAATAATACTGTGCGCCTTTATTGCTACATAGCCAGTTCTTGTAATTTCAATGTTTAGATGTTTGTGTAAATGCAAGATTTTGGGCAAGTGTGAGAATTAGAGGTTAGAGACCTCTATGTTGTGCATAATATCTTTTGAATTGATAGAAAAAATATTTGTGTGGGGTGTGTGGGTGACTTGGTTGGATGTGTGTGTGTGAGATAGATAAATGCAAAAAATACATAGGTATAAATGTGTGTAGGCACTTGTTTAGTAGTTGTTTTATCATTAGTTACTTTGTGTGGGCTTTACAGAATTTATATCAACAATTAAAGGGAAAATGCATTGAAAATGACACATCATGTAATATGTTAGAATGTATGAGAGTGAAAAGGACCAAAGAAAGTCAATAGGACAATACTGAGTTTCAAATGTAGGCAGTTCATATTAATAACAAAGACACAGTCCACTGCAAAACTACCAGCAGTAGTTTTGTCATTTTTGACTACATGCATTTGGAGTTTCAATATTTAGTTGTTTTTGGGTTGTTGTTGTTTTTTTTTTGTTTTTTTTTGCAAACGTACAAGTCAGCGTGTTGACCATCAACTAATCCTTAATGTTGATCAAGATACTTGAATAATTCATGACGTGGACACCCAGAGGCTAAGTTTGGTCAAGCATACGGAGACAGATGTTTCCAAGCAGTTCTGCTGCTGCTCAGTTTGGTTTTAATGTTAAAGATATGCTTTTCTGCTCCTTTTCTGGATCATTCATCACATAAAAATGTGCCCGTTAACGCTGAAGACCCACAGAGTCGCCTGTTAACAGCTGTCTGGGGTTAATTGTGTTCTTCCATTTTCGTGAGCTTGCTGAAGACACTGTTTTTGTTTCAAATTGTCTGTTGAAGTTGGTGTTTAATTGCAACTAAAAGCATCTACAACATTCAACTTTTTGTTTGTTTATATACTCGAGATGATCCGCTTTTAGCTTTTAATGTATGCTAAGTGCAGGGGAGTGTTGTGTCATTGACAAGCACAGAATGAAAGCATTCATTAGGAAGAGACTATTGAAAATCCATAAAACAGTCTGCATCTTGGACCTATACATATCAGAAGCCTCATCACAGAGGATAAATCCTTTCATTGAACAAGTCAGAACACAGTGTGAAAACAAATGTTGGAAGTATTAGCACATATGTTGACTGAACCCCTCATGAGCTTTTTCTTAGGAGGGAACATATGGGGGGAAATGCACTTTTGTAATCACATCCCCATTGTTTGTTCCATTAAACTGCAAGGTCCGCATACATATAAGCCTCTAATGCTTTCAAAATGAAAGCAAACATAACTTCCAATGGCCTCATCTTTTCATGGAGGGGGCAAACATTTCATCTGAGAAGTCGGGCAGCACTTTTTGCTCTGAGCATGCTGAGTGGAGCTCGAACCTTTTTCGAGCTTATTGCCTGTTAATATTACACTGGATTTTTAAGACCTTTGGTTTATTTAGATTTGCAATTGCATACGGCCAAGGTTCTATAAAGATCTACAGTGCAGAAAACAACCTGATCTCACAAAAATACGTGAAATAAGCACAAAATTATTTGGACACCCTCCACTTATTTACGTGATGGTGGCACGTAAATGATCAAAATTACGTCCTGGGCCCACGAAAATGAGGGCAATGTAAAGTCAATGGGGAATTTTTTCAGGACATCTACACGACTTTCCTGAAAAAATTAAGTTTGTCTTGAGTTCTTTTTTCAATAAACTATGAAAATATAACACTGTCACTCCCCGCTGTAATTGGTTACTTTAACGAACATGTTGAATCACCATGAAGAAGCATATTGCACAAAATTGGCTTTTCTATAGCTAAAATTTCTTAATGACACCTAAAGGCAAATAAGATGAAAAAAAGACATCAAAAAACAAGAAAAAAATGTATGTAACCATTTTTCATTACCAAAAATGGCATCTCTCTGGTCTGGGCCTAATATAAGTATCTCAGAATGTTCTGATAACTGAGGTTTTCTTCTTTTAACTAAAGCTTATTCTATTAATACATTATCACGCAACCAGGTGACTGGTGGTTTAGGCTTAAATTAATTAAGTTTTTGGAGAACATATGCATGGTGGCAATGCACATTTACAGCTAAAGAAGAATGTAAGTCAGGGAACACGTCCAGTCCTTGAGGGCTTCTTGTGCTGTATGTTTTAGATGTTTCCCTACTGCAACACACAAACTCAAATTAAATAGTTCTTCAACACTTTGTTGTCAAGTTCTGCATAAGCCCTACTTCTGTTTTGAAGCATGCGTAAGTCTTATCTGAGCATTTATGTCTCACATTTGGTAGCAACTTACTTCATGTAGAGACAAAGACCCATTTTGCCATTTGCATCTGGTCTTCAGGAACATGAAATAGAAGCAAATGTGATCTTGCAGTCAATCAAAGATTTTATGTGTTTTGCACTGATTTCATTCAAGAGAATAATCTGCAGTTTCAAGTGAGGAAAACAGGGCTTTTTGTTTCTGTAGCTTTATTGATTACAGACATCAGGTAACCTCATGTTGGATTACAAGATTCAAAGCATAGAGCAACACACACACACACACACACACACACATGTGAGCACACAGCCACTAAATTTCTTTTAGTTAAATTCTGTTTTATATATATTGCACCATTAGCAATGATCAACATGATCTCAAGATGCTCTATAGAATTGTCTATAGAGTCTGAACAGCACCACCTTACCCCTCTATACGCCTTTCATCCCCATGAGGAGGTAGGCAACACATAAGATGAGTCAATGGGATCTGGTGAAATGAGAACTAAAATATTTATAGGTAATGAATATTCAGCTGAGAGTACTTTTGTACTCTCATCCCCCGCAACAGTTTCACAGTTTTAAATATTTATTGCTTAAACAAATGGAACTGCCTGCCTCTCAACCTAAACACTAAGCTTGTATATGCGAGTACAAACATATTACAGATAAGGCACGTCAGACCCAACGGATTTGACGTGTTTCCGTTGCCTAAAGCCATGATTTAAATCTGTATGTCCCCATTCATGGTGTCAGATAAAGTATCTCTGAATATGAGAGCAGGACACATTTCCTGTCTGAAAATTCATAAAACATGGCAAGTGGCTCCATTTAACAATCTTCTCTTCCCACCCTTCACTGCACTTTATACCTCCCCTCTTCTTACTGAAACAAAAGCATCACAGCAATTTTGAATCGTTTATCACATTATGTGTTGCCATTGGCAGAATTTAAATCTAAATCAACTACCCTGGAAATATCTGCTCAGATTGACATGAAGATGTGGACAGTAATATCTGCAGCTACCTGCTATTTTCCTCAATGTTTTCTGCCCAGCAGTGCAAGGCTACTGGCAATAAGTCCAAATCTGTCTTCACTGCGAATTTGGGATTTAAGAACATTTTACAATCAAGAGGTAATGATGTCAGTGCAAAAACTCCCACGATGGCCACGAGGTAGAGATTCTGACTATCAACAAACTACTGTAAGGTATTCTGTTGGATTGATTCATGGCACTGGCTGAGAAGTGCAGGCTATAAAATTTTGCACACTATCAACTGCAAGGTGTCTGTTGTTACAGACCACAAACACTGCTAAAGGGCCCTGGAGAAGCACATTAAATCCCAAATTACTGCAGAGGTAATATACTGCTGAAAAGATTTTCTGGCCACTCTAAGTTGTCTTATCTTGACTTGGAAACTCAATATAAAAATTGTGATTTTCTGATCTGTACTACAGCGTCATTGGCCTGTAGGGCAGGTAGGTATTCAGCTTTGACAGCTCAGGAAGGGTACTGGTCAGCCACTAGTCAGATGATAGATGGTTTTATACTCCAGTGCAGCATGTCTGATTGTAAACCCCAAAATGCCCGTATTGTATGTTAGGGAATGTTTATGTGAAGGAATAATGCTATATGTATGCAATAAGGCTGCTGTTTAAATTGGCTTTTTAGTGTGAAGTGCTTTGATTATTTATAGAAGTGCAGCACATTTAGCATTTAGAAATTACTTGTGTGTGAAGCTGGTTGTTTGTTTTAACAACTGTCAGAGCTGAAATCACAGATACATCAGTCACATTGTAAATGTGACACATCTCACACTTCTCAAAAAACATTTTCCAAACACTGGAAAGCTGCTTTAGCAAAGCCAGCGGTCACAAGTAGACCCTTGCCAAAACCAACTGAAAAACACTCCACACAACAGATGCTGAATAACACTACAAACTATATAACCATCAAGCTGATGCAACACTTTTGATACTCTGCAACACAAGTGACTAACATGAGCGTCACTTCATTTGTCTTTACTTTATGTCTTTTCTATAGAAAAGGGGCAGAGTTTTCGTAGTTTGTTTATTTGTTTGTTTTTTCTTAGCATATAATAAATAGGTTTCCACACTTTCAGTAATCAATGGCAATGCATTGATTAGAAATTCAACACAATCCAATAACATGTCCTTCAATATGTGAAACTGTCACAAAAGCCATTAGACATTATGTCAGATGAACATAGAAAAAAGTAACACACTGCTTTCTCAAAATGTTAGAGACTTATTCTTACAGTATACTCTGATTTATGTGTGTTTGCACAAACATAGATATATGCGCAAGAGTGGTTCAATCGCACCATTTGATGAGCTTATTACAATTTTTCACTTGAATATTGGACTACATCTTAGGAGTAATGCTCAGTCTTTGAGATTGTATGGTTTTCTTGGCACTATCTTAAATTTATTTTACAGATTTTCAATGGAATTCAGGTTTGGACTCTAGCTGGTCCATTGCAACATATTGATGTTGTTCTATAATTTATATTTCCAATTACCTCCATGTCGCAGGGTATTGTTGTACAATGACAAGTTTTGCTGCAATGTTTTTAATGTTTCCTGACACTACAGCATCTTAATCTTCTTTTCCAATGATTGTTCAAGGTCCAAGGATCACCAGTAAAGCCAACCTGATGAATCAGAGAAATTCTGGTACTGAAATCTTAAGGCAGACAGAACAGAAGACTTTCTGCGATGCCTGTCTCCATGGACTCAGAATTACTTTTATTTCCCCGTGACAGGCATAGAGGAGCTCTGCTACACTTTGCAATTAACTTACCCAATCAAGAAAGAAAGCTTTTGGTCCTCTATGCTGTTGTTGGGTGAGATGAAAATGGACTTGTTTGGATACTGTGACAGGTTCTTTGTTATGTAAAAGAAAGGAAAAAAACATATTCCAAACTACTATTTAAGTTTTGATAGAAACTGGAAAACATATTTCTGCCATGCAGACAGACTAGTGCATAGCATTCCCCTGCTGAACCGACTGGACTCACCAGGCTGGTTTAATTGCAGGCCTCTTCTGAAGCCAAGTGAATTTCTTATTGACCTAAAAAAGGATTAATCTTAAAGTGGATCTTTCCCTTCAGTAGCCCCAAGCAAGGCCTACTAATCAGCAACAGTAGAGAAGAAAGTCTTGATCCTCCACAGTCATGGAGCTGCAGCACGCAATAAAAAGTATGCTGGCCCATCAGTCTTCAATACAAGGCTGTTGAAAGGAGTTCAACTAATGAACTGAGGTTCCCAGAAATGTTCAGGAAAGACACAAGGAAAGCTTAATGTGTTAGTTGATATGAGAGAAAAAAAAATAACCCCCATAAGTGTCTGTGTGATATATTCAAGTGAAGTGGGAGTTACACCCACGTTGCTTTGGACTGACAACCATGTGATGAGAACTGTTTTTATGTTCAAATGCATTACAAAACAGAACATAGATATATAAAAAAAAGGAAAAGTATTTATAGTTTTTTTTAAACATAATTAAGGCAAAGGTGAAGGAGATGTTCACATCTGAAGCAACAACTTTCAATATTTCATGACATAATAAAGTAGGCTTTGCTGTATTTCCTCCAGTCCTGACTTGCTGACAAGTTTTCAAATTGCATTTCATTTGCAAATGATAAATTGCCCTCTATTTCTTCCTCTCTGTGTGTGTGTGTGTGTGCGTGCGTGCATGTGTGTGTGTGTGTCTCTTTCAAACAAGAGCCTCCACTTCCCAGTCTTCAAATGCATAATCACAGCCCGAAGAATTTCTGCAGGTGTGCAGTCAGGATTTGAGCAATGTTCTGTGATCAGGAAACATCATAATTAACATCTTAAATCCCATTTGAAGCTTGCGCATTTGAGATTTCCTCTTCTACTTTGTGGGAAATTGCTGTGTTTCACTGTCTGTTAACCAACCTGCCGAGTGAGCAAATTAAGCAGTGATGTTTTCCTTGGCAAAACTAGGTTAAACATGGGGGTCGCTGCATTGTGCGATAAGCACTCATCTTGCAACCGTTTGCTCTTTTCTTTATGCTCCCTCAAAATTAGGCAAGGCAGGAGTAATGCAGGAGACTTTACAGTGAGCCGTCTGAATGGTTCAGAAATAAGACCTAATGACTTTTGCAGCTTAACACATGCATTCAAGGCACAATACTTTTTGCCATCACACATGCCTAAAGGGCACAAACACACACAGACACATGGTGAATGAAATAATACCTTTAGGGGTTTGCTATTAAGATGGGTAATCCATGGGCCTCGAGAGGAGCAGGATAATATATTCCTCGAGGAAGCTTTTCACAACAAGCTCCTTGGATCAAGAGCATGAATAAATTAAAGGCGTAATTAAAGGAAATGTCAAATGGCTGCTGTATGGAACATTATTAATGATGTTGTGGCCATGTTAAAGAAACCTGGGCCTGAAATGAGGATGATCAATGCAGGTTTAATGTAGTTCCTATTAGACAGAGGGAGCATTGCACCTAATATGGTTACGTTTCACTGAGGCTAAGCACAGATATTGACCTGTGTGTGTTCAGAAGGAAGGGCAACACGATTTAAAGTCGAGGAATTTAGTGTTTGTGTCTGAGGGGAAAGTATAAGGCAAAGATACAGATGAGAAAAGAGAGACAGACAGAGTAATGAAAAGTTGTTTATCTGGAAGAGTGAGCAAGTGTGACTAGAAAGAAAAGAAGAGAATTGGACTGGAAGAGAGAGTGGTTTCTCTCCAGTGTTGGGAAATACATCTTTTTACAATGAACCAAAGCTGTATGCTGATGCTTATCAAAAACAGCAAAATGACAGTTTTCTGCTCCTCAGGACCCGCAGAAACCCAATTTCTTTCAGTTGAACTCAGTCATGAATTATAGTTGAGTTATTTTCTTACAGATCATGTACTTCTGAGGGTTTCATAATTTGAACAAAACACACAACTTTCCTTTGTTCTTTGAAATCATTCAAGAATAAAAGAAAGAAGTCCAGTTGCCTTTGTTGCCTTTTTATGAGGAATACCATGAGCTGGATGTGCATGCCCTTTTTTTATATCCTCCAACCCTCAATTTGGATAAGTGGCTGAAAAATCTTCAAGGGGCAGCCTTGGACAAGAGATTCTCTCATTAAATAGTTAGATTATCAAGGTGGCAAAAAACTTGCTTTGCCATTTATTACTGAAAAAGGATATTATCAACTTTAGATGAGACTTTTTTTTGCAAATATAAAAAAAAAAAAATACTCTTCATTCTTCTGCTTCTGTTAATTTTTTCAAAATACTGTTTTCAGTGGCGTAGTTTGTCTGTCTGTCTGTCTGCCTTTCTGCCTGTCTGTCTGTTAGCAACATAATTCAAAAAAGATTTTGATGAACTTTTCACGAAAATGTCATAAATGGAATAAAGGAACAAGCCATTTTGGAGGTGACCCAGATCACCGTCTTGATCCAGGAATTTTTGTTTTATGGGTTCTTTACTGCGGGGAGATGGGGATCATTTTGTCATCACAGCTTCTAACTCAACAGATAATGTCCAAAGTCACTGGCAAAACAAATTACAAGACAACATCATGGTAGATGACATAATCTGACATTGTTTGACCCGGATCATGTTGATATTCTGGATCTGGTGATCCAGAAGGTTTAAAAAATAGGTGATACTGGGTGGGCAGTTTGGCCTTTTGGGATTTTTCTCAGGTGAATGACCCTATGACTTGGCAAAGGGTCTGCACTTTTCGAGTGCTTCAAGTATTGCTTGGTTTTGATTAGAATGAGTAATAACCTCTAGGGCACAGCATAGATTTAGAGCAGAGCAAAAAAATCCTCCATTATGACTATACATTTCTAAAAAAAAATCATGGTGCTTCCTGGTGCAAAAGAGATAGCTGTGAACTTTTTTAGAAGGCATTAAACGAATTGCTGCCATATGTCTTGCCATAGAAACACAGACAGATGGACTGCATTACCCTGTTGAGCATACTGGACTCACCCCAGGTCAAACCTCACAACTGGTTTGGTCAGAAAAGTGATGAAGATGGGAATTAACTGGTGCCTCAGTGCAATTACAGACAAGGTTAAAACGGAGAGGCTCTTTAAATCAATGCAGCTCTATGGGACTTTAAAATCTGTACCATGTGCTATCTCATGTGTTTTGTGAGGATTCAGCACAGTTAATGAAAATGTGTTTCAAAATTACAAAAATGTGGGGGTGTGTGCAGGCATCTATGTTTTGTTTCATTATATAAGGTTTTAATTCAACCCATTCTGAAAAGAAAACCCATTATACTGTAGATATGATTATACACATGTCCAAAATGCAGCTGTGTCTCGCTAAAAAGCTCAGAAATTGTATTATCTCCATAGGGGAACCAGATGTGAACCTGTAACCATGTATGTATTAATATTTAAAGTCAAACCATGTGGGTTTGGTTTAATATTAATATCCATCCCTAAACATGTCATTTTTATTCCAAGGCCTAACCCACCCTGACTGACAGTGATTTTGAAAAGTAGAAAGTCCTTGGAAAATATTGCAACAGATTTGGGACAAACTTGGTCATGACATGACAGCCTGACCAAGTTTGTGCCCCAGTCTTTCCTAACTCGTCTGCATCTTTGAACATGTCTATGTAATTATTTCATCTGTGGTAATTTCACTTCAAGCAAAGCACAAGCACAACACAACCTTCAAAGAAAAACTTTTGCACCAAACATTTTGGAGCTTTGAAACTGTAGTTATTTTACAATTTGTGATCCTCCATGGCAGTTTCACTACAAGCAAAATTAAGACACGTTACTGTTTTAAAATAATGACTTAACCTTTTTAATTTTTGGAGCCCTGAAAGTGTTGCTGTTATGTAGCTATAACACATTCTGTTGAGAAACGGTTTTGTTTCAGTGGATGCATATAACAAAAAACTAGAATCCTAAAGAAACAGCAAAATAACAAGTATGTCATCAAATAGAAGAAGCAGAAAGTTCCGGCAAAGATTTGGCAAAAGGAAATGCTGGGAAACTATGGCTCAGTTCATGTTTCCTCCAAGATAAAAACAAACAAACAAAAAAAACCTCTTAGCAAAAGATTGATCTTTTCCTTTTCCTTCTTGATGTAGAAGGTATGAGTGAGTGGTATTCTAGTTTGTGCTTCGACTCAGACTTCCTTCCTCTTCAGAGTGGAGTAAAGATTTGCTTTATTTCTCTGGCTTTTCCCTGAAGTTTTTCTCTTTTATGAATGTACATTTCTTTGTGTGTTCTTATATTCAATATATAATTCAACTGAATTCAGTTTAATTCAGCTTTATCTGTATAGAGGCAATTCATAACAACACAATATCAGGGCACTTACAGACTTTACAAATCAATTCAAGCTAAATCATTATCATCCAATCAATATTCATACAAGCCAATTCATAACAAATGATAGCCTATGGAAAACCAACAGACTTCATTGAATCTTGACTTTGATTCAGTCCCCCATCCTGAGCATGCTAGGGGAGACAGTGGAAAGGAAAAACTCCCTTTTATTAGGAAGGAAAAACCTCCAGCAGAACCCAGCTCACAGAGGGCGGCCATCTGCCTCGACCGGTTTGGGTGGAAAGGACAGGAAAGAGAGATCAACAGACATCACAACTTTTAGCCAGCAATACATACTGAGAGAGAAGAACTTCAAGTTAATGATAACAATATTGTCATAAATTTATACATGGAAGATAAGGAGCAGAAAGATGAAGAGCCCAGTGCATCACGGAACATCCCTCAGCAGTCTAAGCCTATGGCAGCGAAGGCTAACCACCCCTAACTATAGGATTTATCAAAAAAAGAAAGTTTTAAGCCTGATTTTAAAGGTAGAGAGAGTGTCTGCCTCCTGAACACAAACTGGGAGCTGGTTCCATAAGAGAGGGCCCTGATAGCTGAAGGCTCTGCCTCCCATTCGTCTCTAAGAGACTCTGGGAACCACCAGTAGACCTACAGTCTGAGAGCGAAGTGCTCTGTTGGGAATATATGGAAGTATGAGTTCTTTGATATACACTGGCACACATGTAGAGCTTTATATGTGAGGAGAAGAATTTAAAATTCTGTTCTGAATTTAACAAGGAGCAAATGAAGAGAAGGTCAACGCGAAGAAACATGATCTTTCTTGCTAGTTCTCATCAGAACCCTCACTGAAGCATTTTTGATCAGTTGGAGACTTTTCAGGGCATATTTGGGACAGCTTATCAAAAAGGAATTACAGTCGTTCAATCTTGAGGTAACAAAAGCATGGACTAGTTTATCTGCATCACTCTGAGACAGGATGTCCCTAATTTTGGCAATATTAGGGGTTTCTAGAAGACAGTTCTAGAAACCTAGTTGATAAAACAGATTATTTCTGCTCAGATGGGCACAAAGTTAAGTTGAAACTATTTTCCTAAGAATTTTAGACATAAAGAGGAGGCTGGATATAGGTTAATGATTAGCTAACACTCCTGGATCAAGACTAGTTTTTTTAAGTAAAGGTTTAATAACAGCAGTCTTAAAAGATTGAGGTACCCTACATATCCTGTCATCAGAGAGATGTTGATCAAATCCAGTGCAGATGAAGGGACAAGCTTCCTTAAACAGTCTGGTTGGGATGGGGTCTTAAATACAAGGTGAAGGTTTATATGAAGCTGTTATTCTGGTAAAATCAGAGAGATGTACAGGACAGAAACGGTCCAAACACAAATCAGCTTCAGCAGATGTCTTTAAAACTGCTGTAGGTGAAACATCATCAATAGTTGGAAGGATATCATGGACTTTCTCTCTAATAGAAACAATTTTGTTAATGAAGAAACTCATGAAGTCATCACAGCTGAGCATTAAAGGAATACATGGCTCAGCGGCACTATGACTTTTAGTCAGCCTGGCTACAGTACTGAAGAGAAACCTAAGGTTGTTCTCCTCTATCAATGATGAATAGTAATGTGTTCTAGCCTTACGCAGGGCTTTCTGATATACTCTTAATCTTTCTTTAAGAGAGTCTCTGCCAGACCAGATGAACGCCATTTCCTTTCCAATCGCCTTGATGTCTGTTTCAGTGCTTGTAGCTGTGAATTAAACCAAGGAGCCTTTGTCTTCTGATTGGTTATCTTCTTTTTTAGAGGGGCAACATTATCTAGTGTTGTACGCATCAAAGCTGTTGTTCTGTCAAAAAGTTCATCAACCTGTGCCGGAGTAAAGCTCAGGTGGATGCTCTCTATCATATTGACACACGGTATTGTAGAAAATACTGATAAAATTGATTTCTTTAATTTGGTAACAAGACTATCTGACAAACATCTACTATCATGAAAGTTCTTCAAGTTAAGTAAACTCAAAAGTTATTAAGAAATGATCAGACAAAATAGTGTTATTCGGAGAAACTGTTAGTTCTTCACCAATAATACCATATGCCAGAATAAGGTCAAGAGAATGATTATGAAAATGAAAAGGTCTGTGGACATTTTTTGAAAAGCCAATTGAATTTTGTACAGAATTAAAGGCAATATTTAAGCTGTCATTTTCATACACAGACACAGTCAGGGGTTTTCGGAAGCTTCAGAGAAGTGTGTAAGACTGCAACTCTGCCTCCTGGTCTTGTTATACATATTGATTTCTTGTTAATAACTTTTAACAGCAGTGTACCTTCTCAGTTACATTTCATGACAACCCAGAGCATTTTAGTGAGGGGTTACGGATAAAAATATGTTCAGCTGCACCCACACCACTTTCATGTGAGCACTCACTGCACACAAAATAGAGGCAATGTAGTCAGATTTGGGAGAAATTTAACAACCCCACTGCGCAGCTCTTTGTTTCCAGCCACTCGCAGCTCATTATATTAGTTTTGTGGTATGTGTATACTTAACTGCTAATGGCTCTCATCGGCCCCACATATTACAAATGGGAGACACTCTTGCCTCAAAAGCACACACAAGTCCATCCACTTCTAAGCTGTTGTACAGTGTAAAATCAAAGCTTGTGGATGTAAACAACTAACAGGTGAATTGGTTGGGGTAAAGGTGGAACCCCATTTTTCTCTGGAGTTTTTTTTTATTTTATTTATTTATTTGTGTTATGAAATCACTTAAAACTGATTTAAAATGGTAAGAAAAGCCAGCTAAAATGTAAATTAGTAATAATTTGAGGTATATAACACAACAAATGATGGAATATCCCTGATATTATTTCAGGCTGTAGATATTCTGAAGTATGTTGAGAGTAAGTCGCATCAGTTTTATTCATGTAGTCAATATCACAGATTTACCTCAAAGGACTTTAATTCAATTCTTTCTAACTTTAGATCCTTACAGTGCAAAGAAAAAGCTTAAGTTAAGAAAAAATGGAAAAAGCTTTAGCACAGAAAAGAGAGCAATTATCTTTCTTCCATGATTAACAAACATGCAACAAATATGCAACAACAAGCATACATTATAGAATAACGAAGTCCTGTATTCGCCTATTCCAGGAAATGTCTAAGATTTTATACTGTACTTGTTCTGGGAAACATTAATCAGTACTTTATATTAACACATTCAATCACATAACAGGACATGCACAGGTGGAACTAATAACATTAACGGGTGTTCATGCAATAAATCACTCCACCAGGCAGTCATGCAAAATAACCAATTCAGCCATTTCTTATTAACTGTGGCTGTGCTCTTCTTGATGTAATATTACAAAATGTCTGTGAGAAAGACATTATACAATATCTTATATATCATAAGATTGTATTGCATCTATTGTCCGTTCAGATAGTCTTTTACTTCTGTTTTTTTCTTTTCTGTCTTCACAAAAAGAGAACTTCAAAAAAGTTCTATCTTTTTACTGAGAACTGGTAAATAATTGTAACCTCAAACATCATCATATTTTAACATGTATGTCTTAAGAGTAGATAAAGGATGCTTTTTACTATGGAAAATGATCCACTATTAAATCCACTATTAAATACCAGTGATCAACCAAAGTATGTGAACCTCTGTGATTAGCAGATAATGAAGCTGAAGGTGCTCAATCAGGGCGGTGACCTTGTTGTCAAGAACAAAGCGGATTTCTGAGGACCTCAGAATAGGAGTTGTTAATGCTCATCAGGCTAGAAAAGATTTAAAAAATCGTCTCTTCAGAGTTTGAACTCCACTAATCCTCAGTCCGACAGACAATTCATACAAATCAAGACCAACAAAGATTCCAAGAACAAAAACCCTACAAGGTTACAAAGAAACTCAGTTATTTCCAAGGAACAAAAGGCCTCTCATTGGGTGACTTTTTTTTATTTATGAGCATGCTATCCTGTGAACACTCAACAATGGCATTTATTGTAGAATATCAAGGGGAAACCCAGAAAAATATAGACCTTTTCAAGCCAGAGATCTGTTGGACAGATGTTTATTTGACATATGAGACCAAAATAAGAGCTTTAATTTTAAAAGTGTGTTTTATTATGATTGAAGTGAGGAAAACACTTCATCCCAACACATAAACCGAAACCCACCTGTGAAACATAATCTGTAACCGATTCTGCAGCATCTGGATCTGGACAGCTTGTTATCAGTGGTTGTAAATGTTGAACCCACTAGCAAATTTTGAAATGAAATGTCATATTCTGTCTGAAAACTGAACCTCCGGGAATAGTGGCTCAAGCAGCAGGAGAAGAGAGTTAGCATAAACACACAAATCTTCCCCAAATAATGGCCATAAAAAAAATAAATTGCTGTTTTGCATTGGCCAAGTTAATCACCTGACCTTGATCCAATAGAAAAACTGTTGAGGGATAAGAAGTGAGACAAAAAGCAAAGCTGCAGATAGTTTAGATTTTTTTTTTTAATGTAAAAAATTCCAAGGGCTTCACAAATTTTCAGCAACTTTGCATGAATATAGAACCAGCAGCCTTTTAGCTTGGTTTAGCAAAAACCGAAATGACATCCTCAAAGCTAGCTAATTAACACTTTCTTATCTCCTGCGTTAAATCTGCACAAAAAGCAAAGTGTAAAAAGCTGTTTCTGCACAGCTTACAGTGACAACGAGACTCCAGCGATCTCTTGTATGTAGATTCATATTTAATTAGCAGACATGTGGTAGATTCTACCTTCTCATCTACATCTCAGCAAGAAAACACAAAAAAATTCCACATAAAGTCAAATCATTTTTCTTTCTTTTTTTTTATACATCAATGAGCCCAAATACAAGCCACAGCCTACTACATTGTGACATTTTCTTATAATTAGTCAAACAAGAACAGGCCTTTTTTCCATATCGTGTGATTTAAGTAGGGTATTTGTTTCCTCAAATAATTATTTTCATTTTATTTTAAATCTATTGTATAGTTCAATTCAATATATCACACTAAATAACACCATTTTTTTTCAGATTTGAAACCAAATATTGTACAATCCCAAAATCTCCTTTCACTCAGTGTTCTCCTTTCCACTTGAAATGAGTGCAAAGATCAGATAAAGCAGCACAGTCAGAAATTTGTGGCATGTGCTTGCTCATGAACGCTCAGCATTCAAAAAAATTCTTACAGAGGACTCTCAAGGAGTTTAAAATAACATCTTGATTGGCATGAAAGCAGACTCATATAGATCATTTTAACCCACTACAGATTACTTTAACTTAAAAGGAGAGAAATTATGTTTTCACTGTCACTCCAGCACCATACACGTGGGCTTCAGCTGCTGTTTCATTGAATGAGAATTAAAGTGATTCCTATAAATCTCGTTAGCTTCTGATGATCCCTTTAAGCTCTGTGATTGAAATTCCTCTTCTGAGAGTATTTGACCCCTTACATCTCATGCAGCAAAACAAGTCTGTCTCTTTGAGTATCTTTTTCTTTTTAATCAAATAATCAGATATTTTCTGATGCTTTCTTTCTTTCTTTCTTTGTGCTGCTGCTGATTCAACTCATCATCAGTCATCAGCCTGTCAAATACGGGACTTTCCCCTCAAAAGTCCTGGACACTTGAAATTGCTCCTGGTTACTTAGGAGAACATAACCGAAGTGGCATCCTGTTTAATGGTGTGAAATGTATAGGGTTACTCGAGTTTCTATCTCAGCGGGGAAATACTAAAAATAGAATGAAAGAAAAACAAAGACATCAAATAAAATAAGCCTTTATGTGCAAAGACTATCCAAGACTAGCCTCTCGTCCGTAGAAAGTAGGTGTTTTCTGACATGTTTCAAAATCTTGCAGGCACAGCTTGAAAAGTAACAGGAATGACCGGAGCTCCTCAAGCAGCTGTGAGAGCCGTGACGGCTCAGGGATCCGTGGCAGTATAGTGGTCTGACGCAGAGGGGCGCAGTTCCCCGCCAGGTGCGTCTTCCTCCCTCCCGCACCTTCTCCCATCCCAGTGCTGCTGCTGGTTCTGGCAGCTTCAGCCCACTCCTCCTTCTTCACAGGGAGAGCCGACTTGATGCGCATAATAAATCATCTCTGCAAGATCCCTCTCCCCAAGCCCAGTTTCAGACCAAGGCGTGCTGGAAGAGAGGCGAGAGTTTAGCCTCGTAACAAGAGGGGGGGTCTTTTAAATGTGATTCGGCACTGCAAACAACGTGGGTGTTTACGTGTGTTTTGTTTTGTTTTGTTTTTTTTAGGTTTTTTCCCCTCCTTTTTTTTTATCGTAGGGAGTGGAGGAGAACAGGCAGAGTAGCGATATGAAACGCGTGTGTTTATGCCTCCTGCGTAACCCGTTATCTGTGACTGGCCACAGGCTCAATTTCACCTGTATGAACGACCTTGCAATTGTGACCGAAATTTTCCTAACGAGGTTTCCATGGAGGATCAATCTGACGCTTTTTCTCTGAGGGCTGAATTTGACTCCTACTGGTCTGAAGACATTTCAGGATAGGAGGTAAGAAAACACAGCCCATAGATTTATGATAGAGCATGAGCGCGCTTTGCAGTTGTTAACGTGCACATATCACAATTATTCTCTCTGATATTTTAAAAGCTGAAATGTTTGACCACTCAAACGGGCTCTCGTGTCGGCCTGCCTTGCTCTTCCGATTTGACCCATTAATAAAATGTCATGTATTTGACAACAATTGTTTGTTTTAGACTGGAGCAACGATATGTGCTCTCCAAACTGCAGACAATTCCTCCACACTGAGTAGTCTGATGTTGGCGGGGAGGCATTCCGAAATTGGCAGATCCTTGTATTTCTTCATGATAAGGAGTTGTTTCTTGCTCAACCATGCCTTCCTTTGTCAAAGTGATGAAGGGATGCAGTTATAGTCACATGCTGGTATTTTAGCCTCTGACCGCTCCTCTGGTTCCTGCTGTACCTTGTGTGAAGCCACACAGCAGCCCAGCTTCTCATCAGTGAAATACACCCTCAGGACAAAACATTGTAGTGGGAATTTATTGCTACAGTGTCATGTATATATTTGCATGCAAGGTGCTTGTATACTAATATGATACTAATGAAGAGGAAATCAATCATGCATTCATGTGTTGTCATTGGCAATGCTCTCTCAAAGATAATTAATGACCAGAATACCTTCGATAAACCTTGAGAAGTATCTGAGATACAAGATGGGGTGTGAAAAAGGTGCTGACACACACATACACACATATATACACACACCCATACAAAAACCCACACTACTTCTACCTTGTAACATTCTCCAGGTAATTGCATACTTGTGTGCCACAATGTCAGCTTGAATATCTCTGATGAATGCAGCTCAGGCCTTCAAACAAAGTGCACTCCCACTCTTCCAGCTGGGCTTTTTGTTCAAGCAGTGTGCTACTTGCATGCAGGTAGTGTGATGGAGGGGGTAGTTATGGTGTTTATACATGATTATGTTGTATCAGTTAACCCAGTGTTGGTTCACTAAGGTACCTCCTTGATTGAGAGTGAGAGCGATTCACCCTGTTAAGCTTCCTTTCCACCTTCCACCACCATTATTCAGGAGTGCAAGCCGAGAGTGTACATGTGAATGTGTGCATGTGGGCGGTTGGGCACCACTGTGCTTGTATCAATGTGTGGTACTGCGAGTGCATGTGTGTGAACAGTTTTACACAGTGTGTGTACAGATATAACACAAACATAATTTTGCATCCCAGTAATTTGTATTAGCAAATGATTGATTAGATCTGTATAAAAAGGAACACATTGCATCATCTGTTTCATATTGGCATTTCTGACAAACCCCATTACAAATGCCAACCATGCCATGCAAAGTCGACAGGATTGTAATACCCACTGCACCCTCCACACACCAATCCCCAGTCCTGAAGTGGCAGCAGTTTGCACTCTTTTGGTCCTATCACTGAGGTATGGCATGCAGGACTCTTCTGGAGAGGAAGCGTACCAATCCAATTTAGCAGATTTTGGGGGGGGGAGAAAAAAGACTGAGCAAACATGAAAGGTTCAGAAGAAAATCCTGGCTGAGACCCCACATGTCTGATTTGACATCCAGGCAGCTGACAAACAATTAGGCTCTCTATAAGTAGTTCTCTGAACCAGGCTCGCCTCGGGATTAGGCCACAAATGAGCCGCACATCACGGCTTATGTCTTCTAAATGGAAAGTGAGTGAGAGTGTGTGTGTAAGAGAGTTACTGTGTGTGGAGGCTGGTTGTAAACTGTATATGTTATACATGGTTAGAAAGCAAGTTTGGTGTGTAGGTGTGTGTGGGCTGTGTGACATTCAGCAGATGGATGCTATTATCCGTCCCTGGCTTTTTCTTGAACACCTCTGGAGGAAATTTAGACTGTTTCTTCCTGCTTATTCATGTACATGCCGTTGCAGGTGCAGACTAATATACACAAATCTGCATATACTTCAAACGTGCTGCACTGCTCACTTAACTGCGGCGTTATTGCTGGTTCTCCATTGTGTGTATGTTTGACATTTCATAATTGCATCATTACTTGCTCAGTGCATCGCAATTTGCAACACATGCTACGAGCAGACAGACTCCCGCCCTTGATTATGGACCTGAGTGGAATGGTTTCCTCATCAGGCTGTCTTGATTCACCCCAGCATGTGGGGAGACACATGCTGCTGTGGGTGAATCTAATTGATTGGATGGCACCCAATTCCCAGGTCCAAGTCTCCTCAGGCAGCCAGAGAGCGAATCCATCCAAGTGAAGGATGAGCTTAGGCATTGGGTGCCCCTCTAATAGATTGGCATGGACTTCCTCCCATATGCCTCTGGTATCACCCTCAGACATCTCTTAGGGCAAGTTGGCCACAGCACAGGGCGCAAAGTGATATTGACTGGATCTTACTAGAAATGCGATATTGAATCAAAGACGTTGGGCACATCAGACGCCAAGCTGCAGTTTCAGTTTGCAGTATTCCGTCCACAAAAAAAATTCCAGCTGTTGCCTGGTCTTCTCTTAATAAGTTATTAAAAGGCATAATGTCAAACTTATGGGATTTTGAGTATTAAACCGCAGCATTCCCATTTCAACAGGTCCTGCTCCTCTCTCTCTCTGAGAACACAAGTGCCATTTCAAAGCTTATTGGATGAAAGTCTCATTTACTCCTGGCTGCCAAAGATGATGCTGCCATGGAAACAGCTTCTACTGTTATCAATCATCCACTGTCTGACAGGTAAAGCACCTTTTTATGTGAGTAATGATTTTTTTTCACATTTGGACATTCAACAAGAGATGTCAGAGATGATAGGAGGGCCAGGTTTAAAGGGGCACTCCTGAGTATTGACTTCCATTCACACCACAGACACAATACTCTCAATCTTCTTTCTCGCTCCAATGTGATCATAATCAGATGGTGGGATAAAATGCTTTTATTCTATATAATCTATACTTTGGCATAAGAGAGCAAAAGCTTTGCCTTCCACCAGAAATATAATTGTTAATAAAACTTATATTTCTATTCACCAAGAGCCCACAATGATTACTTACCTACTGTATATACTTTTCGCCATATAATGTGCAACAGTTTGCTGATGAGTGTTTTGCTATTTTCAATAAAAACACAGTTGGATTTAATTACATAGACAACAAAGTGACAAGCTGATCTCAGTTGTTGACTTCTTTTTCAATTTATGTGTTTAGAATACTCTGCATCACATCAAGATCATGAAATGTGGGAGTTAGCTTCACTTTTCTAAAGGGAAAATGACTTTCTTCTGTTTTTATGCTCATGCTGTTTTGGTTTCTCTTGTCAGATTGTCTGGACAGTGGATCATACCATGGGCCACGGTGGAGGATGGAGCCAGCTGACTTGTTCATTCCAGTTGACTCCATTGAAGAAGAAGCCACCCTTACCTGTGATGCTAAGGGAACGCCACCTCCTCAGTACAGGTAAGAGTACAATTACATTAAAATCTGAACATGTGATTAGTATATCATGAATTAGTAGCTATAGATAGATATAAATAAAATGAGCAGTGCAAAAACATTGTGATTTAGTAATGTTTTGATCTAATGATTTAGTTTGTTAGTTGAAGCAGATGGTCGCCCTCCCTGATTCTGATTCTGACAGAGATCTGGTCCTGTTAAAGGGATACCGTGTAACTTTTGGCCACTAGGAGTGCTAAACCTGTAACTTCCCACAGGCCACACGACAATGACGCAAAATTAAAGTCTTCATCCGTGTTTTGGAATCTTGTTTGCAGACCACTTTGACCAGCTGATAGCGAAGTCATTTGGATTCAGGAATTCAGAAAATTTTTAAAGGATTCTCTACCATTGAAGGATAGGGCCCTGATGGAGGTATGCGCCTCCGAGTGCTTTTAGTTATATATTTATCGATTTTATCTCCCGCTTGGGGTAACGTTTTTAATGGATTGTTCGTAAAGTACGTTATTAAATTGTTTCTAAAATGTAAGCTTTAGTCTGTAGCTGATTAGCTTCTCCTAGTCGCATAGCTTCTACTACAGCAAAATAAAGACACAGACGTATACTGCAACGTTCTGCAGCTCATCAGGCACTTACTGCCATTGTTTTGAATAAACGCTGGCTGAATGATGTGAAAAAGTACATCACATTTTGGCTCGTTTGCACAATAGGCAACATGCTAACATACTAGTCTAATAATACTGAGGCAAACAGAGAGTGGGTTTTGCATCCACACTGCTCTTTCGTCAGTCTCCAACGAGCCAATTCTTTGCCAAGGTCTACTCATGTCTTTCATCTGGAGCGATCCCTGTCCTGCTTTTTCTTTCTAGCCACCTCAGACACCGTTTTCACCTTTTACTTCGTTCAGCCATGACAAACTTTTGATATGAGGAGGAAAAAGTAGCACAAAGGAGAGCCCTCTGTGTTTATAGAGGGGGAGCAGTAAAGCAAAGCGCTTCAGGTCACATGATCCCATGAGAGACAGATCCGCTCCTGCAAAGTTACAATGTCTGTTTTCTGACAGTGTTTGAGTTTTAGTCTTAGTCTTAGTCTTTTTCACGAAAATGCATATTAGTTTCAGTCATATTTAGTCATTTCGATATGTGATAGTTTTAGTCCAGTTTTAGTTAACGAAAACTCTAAAAGGTTTTAGTCTAGTTTAGTTTAGTCAGTTTTAGTAGAAAAAAAAAACAGGAAAAAAAAAGTATGGGTCTTTTAACAATTGAAATCTGCACATTCAATAACTGAAATAAAATCATGAAACTTTGCTGGTCCCTGACTTTTCCACTAACTATGTGAATTTTATTAAAAAATAATTCTAACATTTAGTAGCCTATGTAAAGAACTGAGAAAAAGATAAAAAATTTGTCTATTTTTTGCAGACGCGGGTTCTGACCGCTTGCTCTGTTCTATTTTTAGTTTCCCAACGTTCTCGTATCATGTGGAACGGGTTGCGATGATGCCGCAGCAGCAGGAGACAGTGCGCTGTGACTTGTAAATAGTTTTAAACTGCATAGTAAAAATTGCAGATGGTCATCATGACCGTATAAATATTTTTGTCTTTATAACGTAACTTTTGCCATGCTGTCTGGGTGTTCTACATCACTTCAGGCTTATTATTCAGGCTGCGCAAATTGAAGTTCAGATTTAGTTCGTTTTGGTAGCATCAAGGCTACAGTTGCTGTTTTAGCCTACTTCCTTTTGTAAAGCAATATTTGATTAGCCTATAATTAATATTATTTTAGCTGTAAATGGGCCGCCATTCTGGACATATTTGCTGCTGGTAAATGCTGGCACATTTACAGCCGTCTCGCTCTACAATGCATTCTGTTTTTCTTTCTGATTGATTTTATTGAAAAAATATCCATATATCATTTCACCGTTTCCCAACAACAAGCCCCTTTGTTGACGCTGCATGCTGCCATGCTCCATTAATGAATTAATAAACTTAACTCTGCGTGTCTGTCTGTGTGTGTGTGACTGACAGCAGGTGTGTTGTGCAGTGCGCTGCATGCAGGTGGTGGGCGTGGCCAAACAAGGAGTGGGTGCAGCTTTTGACAGACAGATCACAGCACAACAGGCAAAAATCTCAGATTCTAAATGTCTGACAGACCACCCACTAAAATTTTCGTCCAGTCTCATTTCGTCAACGAAAACTCACGCACGTCTCGTCATGTTTTCGTCATTAAAGAGAAACGTTTAGCTTGTCACCGTCTCGTTATTTAGTCTTCATCATCGTTGACGAAAACAGCACTGGTTTTTTGAAGAGGGCAGCCCCCTTAGAGCGCAGACACACGGCAAGCACTGTATATTGACCCAAGAAATAATCCATTATTACTCACATTAGGCTAATATTTGGATCAAAAGTTGCACAGTGCCCTATGTATGTTTAGGATGAGGGACTAAATCAAATTAAGGATTCAGTGTCTTCTGCTGGTTTCCAAACTTTTTATGAAAAGGCATTACATGAAAAATAATTTAAAAAATCAGAAGGATTTGGATCGAATTGGATTATGATTGGACTTGTAATGAATCTGATTACTTTCTCTGTAAATTGACCTGAGATGACTGTTATTGTTAATTGACACCGCAAATAAACTGAACTGAACTGAAGTGGATTGCACTGAATTTTGAAGTTGCACATTATAGAAGATGCGCATATAGGATTTGGAACAATATCCTGAATCTCACAAAGTGGTTTTCTTTTTCAGGTGTTTCTCTCATTTTTTTTTAGAAGAGTTGATATGTAAAACATTAGATGGATGTGCAAATAAGTTGAGACATATGCTACTCACATGGCTGATCACGCTTAACATGGAGGATTGAATGGAAGGGAAGATTGAAGCGGCCTGCTGGTTTCTTCAGCTAAGCTACTAATTGCAATTATCTGAATACAATCATGATGAGTTGGACTGAATTGGTCTATAATTAGAATATAATTGGACTGAATTGGACTGTATCTAATTAAATCTGTTAACTTGCTTACTTTACTGTTCAGAGTTCATTTAAGGAGTAACATTGCAGGTGAAAATGGTTGATGTTTTATACAGTTTTTGATAGATATCACCATGAGAATTATTTATTTTTATTTCAGGTTTCCAGAACATTATGTTTAAATGAGTAGATAAAGAATTACCTAATATAATCTGTCAAACGGCAATAATACATTTTTTCTGCCATATTTCCTGAGTGAAATTTGATACAAATCAGGCTTTTGATAAGGTAAGAACAAACCATTTTTTACAAGAACATTCAGAACAGAGCCTCGTAAATAGCTGGAAAGTTAAATCTATCAGCCGTAAGTGTTACTGAATTGGGGATTTGTGGTTTAAGAATATCTCAAACAACAAAACAGCCTTCACAGATATGGAACAAAAAGCCTTTAAGTCATCCCTTTTTTTTCTTCTTTTTTTAATATTAATTTTAAATGCGGAAATTAATAATTATTTATTGATTCAAGTGAAACACTAAATGTAAAAAATGTAGTAAAATAAACATCAAAGAAGCGCAAAGAAGCAAAATAGCCCGAAATGTCAATATAATAAAAACCAGGGGTTTTTACCTGTGAGGTCCTGCGCCTTTCGTATTTCTTTCTTGTTTCAAATCAAATGGAAAAACATTGTTTTATTCTTCTTCTTGCAGTTACCCACACAGGCAAAACCATTTTCAGTAATTTAGGAAGAAATAAGGATGGCTAATTACAAGATTATAGTTTTCTTCTGGAAATGGAAGGTGCTTTCTCTTCTATTAATTTTCCCCTAATTAGATTGAAATGCATGTAGACACTCCAAGCGGTGGTGTCATTATGGCTTTACTAACTCATATTGACTAACACACCACCAATCTGTCTGCTGTCTCACCAGATAGTATCTTAGAGACACACGTGTAGCATCTTAATGACCATCTCCTCTTATAAAATGCCATGAGAACAATGCAGGTAGAGACACCAGTTGGTACTAACAGGCATTGATTATGAGGATCTTCTCTGTTCAACATTGGAATTACTCCAGCACAGTCAGAACACATGAGCTGAATGATAGTGGTTTGGAGAACCTACTCTCATTATTTCAGGTTTTTCACATTCCCTACCTAAGACCAGGTATTTCCATGTACTGATTAAAGGTAAGATGAGCATGTTTAACGTGGCTTCTCGTCAAACTGGCAGTGCAAGGCTCTGCATGCCCCCAGCACCTTCCTGGCTTCTCTCTTGAAGTGTAAATGGACTCGTGTTGCTACCTCAGCCCTTCTTTCCTATTGCCTGTTTTTCTTCTTTCTGCCTTTCTGCCTGTGTCAAGATATCAGACTTTCATGGTATGCACACAGTGGCAGCATGATAACTCATGGGAGAAAGCCAGTTCTTCTATAGAAGTACAACTTGGGTCAGAAAATTAACATGGTTAGAGTTTCTTAAAATCTAGAAATAAAGGTACATTTTACCAGAGATTCATGTGGCTTCAAACCAAAAAGTCATTCAGAAGACTGTGCCAAGATGGTCCAGTACAGGGTCCACAGAACAATAATGTCAAACAGAGTAAGTCAGATTTCTACCGGCTAATCAATCACCTGTTGTGTGTTCATGGCAGCTCAGATCAGCAGAGGTACTTTCGAGCAGGTCAGGAAGAGGGGAAAATTCTGGTTGAGGGTTAAAGAGCTGAATTTAAGTGAGTGGACACAGACACCTATCCTCTTGGTTTTCTGTTTTTGCTGCTCTCTTTTCTTTTTTGGAAATCATTTTGAAGGTTAGACTTGAAACCTTTTGGAAATCCTGCCATTAATGCCTTTCATTTCCACTTAAGGAATACAGAATAGAAGAATGTGGCTGATAGAAAGAAATGGGTATTTTTCTATGCTCAGAGAAAATTAATGGAACATTCTTGTAAGGTGTGCTGCCCTTGAACCCATCAATAGCATTTTTAAAAAGATAGTTTCGCAGTGGCAGAGAATGAAAAAGAAGTATTTTCTCCTTGAATAATGGGACTATTTTAAATAAATGATATAACCTTGTGGTTTAAGAGTCCTTTCAGGTGGCTTATTTATTTGATATCACAATCAATACCTGCTGAGCAAATATCATTTATTTGAAATTCCCACACCTGCAAAGTGTGGGAAAGATATAATAGAATGTGAAAAAGAGTTTAAAAGATATCCTTGTTACATAAGCCTATTTTTACCTCTTGCTAAGTGATAATGTTGGGTCCTAATGAGAAGTCAAAGGTGGAATAACGTCACATTATGTAAATATAATGTGACAGGGAAGAGGTGATTATTGTTAGACTGATGATGGCTTCTAAAACCTTTATCTTCTGCTCCTCTTTAATAGCAGAGGATGGCTTTGTGTATGATACTGTCAGATTAAAATTTTATGATCCCTGTGGGGACAATGGGATAGCTGCAGTGGCAAGTAGTGTCTAAGCTAAATAAAGAAAACGGAGGGGGAAATGGCCTTTCAAGGTATGTATATACATAACAAGTAACTGTAAAATATCTGTGGAAAAAAAACAACTTATGTATGAACATTGCTGCATATGAGTGAACACTTTTTCTATAGGAAAGGCTACTAAAAATGGTAACCGTAAACAACAAAAGTACCAAGTAAAGTTTTGTCTTTTTTACAATTTGAACAGCCATATTTAAACAATGTTTTACTTAAATTAGCAGTAAGAAATATGGTACGCCTGCAGGTGTATCAAAATGGACAATCTGGGATATATTGCTAATGTGAAAAGGACATAAGGCATTTTCTGCAGTTGTTTAAGTCAAAGCTGAAACATACAAGAATCGACTGGCATGGACCTTAAACTGAACAAAGCATCAAATTATGAAAGAAATTTGTGTTTTGAAGTGATGTTCTAACGGCATTTAGCCATATTTTCAATATTCAGGCCATGTATCAACATGCAGTGGCATCATTTAAACATAGGTCACATTTAAGTTTATGTTTCTCAAAGCTCAAATGTACCCATGAAAGGAATATAGATAGATGTGTGATACGCATTGCTGTGATATATCCTGTTAGTGTGACCCGGTGCAGTAGATTGGAGCAGGTTGGAAATATTTTTCTGTGTTTAAGCTTGTTGAACAGGTGGTGTGATGAAGGACTCTTGAGGGCTTCTTATGCACAAGGCTTTTACTACACTCCCAGTAACTTTCATTGCATCTGAATTCACCGTCTCCATAACAACCCTTTTGCTGTCCACTGTGTGTGACCCATGAGCTTAAGGGAAAGCAAAACCCTCAGTGTAGCCTCTTCCCCACTCATTCGTCTTAGGTTATGTGAAAATCTTTCAGGCACTGTGAACAATAATTATAGAAAAACATGAGGTAAAGATACGTCGGCAGTGCTGTTATATAATTAAATGTCAGGAGTTTCTCTCTTACATGATCCCACTTGCTAACATATTGACTTATCAGGTTGGAGCTATTTGTTTGTTGTTTTTGTTTTTGATCTAATTGGCTTCACTCGTGAAAGACAGTGTTAGATGCCACATCTAATCACTAAGCTTGGCCAAACAGTTTCCAAATGGTTTTGTGTAACAAACCATCTGGCACATCAGGTTAAGGATCTGTCAAGTTCCTCTGGATTTAAAATGCAGATCATTTGCCAAAAGAAAGATCCATCCCACCCTTTGTGTTTCATTGATTTCTGTGACTGCATGGAGCAGACAAAAAATAATGAAATAAGTAATAGTAAATGTTAGAAGGTCTGAATTTTACAGTTAAACAATCCGCTTGTTCATTCAGACATGGAACTGACACTTACAGTTGGGAAAGAGGATTGTAGAAACAAAGAAAGAAAGACAAGAAACAAATAAAAAGATATAGGCAGCAGTTATGAGACAGATGTAAGATATGAGAGGCAGACGCATGATACAATCAGTCAACAGTTTGTATGCAGAAGCCTTTCTGATGCTTATCGATAGACTTGCTTTTGGCTGACATGCACACATCGATCAGCTTTCTTGCCAGTGATATTCTACATGACTTTAGAAGATTCAATTGTATTGAAAAAGAATTAATGGAAAACATTATAACCACAAATGTTTCTGTTTGTTTCAATATGCAACTCTTTTTGTTCCTCGACATATATACAGTGTTATTATCCTTTCTCCAAGTGAGTTACCACGGTGAATTGTGTTCTCTGCTCACCTCCTGTCATACCACCTTGATTGCTAGAAAGAAATGGAGCTTACATTTTGCCAGCAACTGATGGCGTCTTTGCCCTCGCAGATGGTCACTGAACGGGACTCACATAAATCTGGGCTTGGATCGTCGGCGACGTCTGTCTGGGGGCAACCTCATTATAAGCAGTCTGGACCGCTACCAGGATGCAGGGATGTACCAGTGTATGGCCTACAACACTGTAGGAGCTATACTCAGCAGGAGAGCCAGCCTACAGTTTGCTTGTAAGTGACATTCAGTGTGGTTTGGTTATTTTTACTTTTTTTTTATCTTTACAAAAATTTAAAAAAAGAGGTCTGCAACTGCATCTGTTAAAGATGTACATAAAGCTGTACTTACCAGTGTTCTGGAACTTTCCTGTGCATCTACCTTGAATGATTAAAACAAGACATCTGGAACAGAATAAACTGATACTTATTTAACTTAACTTGTTTATATTTTAGCCACATTACTGCAAAAAAAAAAGTGTTAGTAAATACCTTTATAACTTTGCTTAGAAATGTAATAAAGGCATTTTTAAGAATTCAAAAGAAATTAGTCAGAAAAGTATCAGCTATCGATTTTTATTTTTTCCCCCACAAAATGAAACTGGTGAGAGAATAATACAAACAAACTACGAGATGCCTGCTTAGTAAATGAGTGGAAAATCATATAAACGTTTTCGTGATCCTCACCATGAAAACATCAATAAAAAGGCTGATACAAAAAGCTTTTAATGATCATTTTTCTTTGTTTGTTTTATCTTTTAAAATAATTTAAATGTGACATGACAAATAAGCCAGCATTATTTGTTAAATTTAATAAAGCTGTCTTTGATTTTTTTTTTCAGCCTTTTTATGTGTTTTAAGCTTTTACGGACTCCTGTCATTTCATAGCCTCCATAAAGCTGTGCCCAACTTGAGTTATAGTCTCTTCGAAGATTCCATGTCATATATTTCATATATAATTACTAGGCAAGTGAGCGTTCTTACGTTAATAAATCTTTCCGCACACTTTTCTAAGACAAAATGCAAACGAACTGAAAAACTTTGGAGACAAATTAAACATGAAGCTACAGATGATCCTTCATTGCCATCATAGACCATGTCCAGTGGTGCAAGGTGTCTAGGAGGCTAAAACGTGACCATCACAGAACAGGATTTATTAGTTTGAAGTGTTAAAGTTGGTTTAGGCAGAGAAATACTTAGTGAGTGACTATTGATGGAGCAGATGGATGGATATGTGCTAGATCATTAATAGATGTCAGCAGGGTGGGGTTAGGGGTGGCTGAAAAAAATCTTCTATGAATGCTGTCAGATTCTGAAAGAGGCTTTCCACAAACAGTGGTACAGGAACATGTCTGCAGCATGTATCTAATCCGCCATGTTTCTTCCTCAAAGATAACCAAATAATGACTTGGCCTCCTTAGGCAATGAAGTGAAATCCTGTTGAAAAAATGTCTCTTAAGTCCCTTAATGACATTCAAAATGTTTTGTTTTTCATTTTGTGTTACTAATTTTTTTAAGTATTGGTTACAAAATAGAGAATATGATTTTTATGCAAGTTGGGAAAGATTACTGCAGTGATTTTGTTGCCCATTAATTGTGCTAACAAATGTATTCCCCTAAGAAAGACTAAACTTACTTTCCCTTTGTTAAACATTCAAATCTGAGGTTGAGTAACGTTTTGTATTTCCCATCCATCTTCTATCGCTTCTATCGCTTTTGTATTTGTTAAACAATAATTTTAACCTTGATGAATATATTTTACCTAATAATTTTGCTTGCAATGTAGTATTTATATCCAGTAGCTCATTTAGGTCCTGGTTGTTTTTTCTCTCTTGGATATGGCAGATTTTCAGTCCTCATTGCAGTTTTCTTGGGTGTTTGTGTCTATCTGTTTCACACACAGCTTTCTTGGTATGTAAAATGTTTTTTTTATTTTTTATCTTATTTTTCCTCAGACTTGGATCATTTCAAAGTTCACACTAGGAGCGCTGTATCAGTCCGAGAGGGACAAGGAGTGGTGTTACTGTGTGGAACGCCTACTTCCTCTGGAGGTAAACAATCTGTCCTTCATCTTAACCTCAGGCTCTACATTGTCTACATTATTTACAAGTCTGGGTGGTGTATTGAATTGATTAAAAACATAATCTTGCTGGCACTGATTAGACTTTTTTATTATCTTTCTTTATTCTTTTAATCACATCTAATGGCTTTGGGTATCTGTCTTTGACTCATGTATATCCTTGTTTGACTTTTAGACCTTACTTATGCATGGGTCTTCAATGAGTACCCATACTTTGTTCAGCAAGACAATCGGCGATTCGTCTCCCAGCAGACGGGAAACCTTTATATTGCCAAGGTGGAACCCTCTGATGTGGGTAACTACACTTGTGTAGTAATGAACAGCATCACAAAGGGCAAGGTTCAGAGCTCACCTACATCTTTGATCCTCAGGACAGATGGTAAGATCCAGGTTATGTCCATTACATGACAAGTATGCCTTTTAGCTTCATTATATGGGGCCTCTCATTTTAAGGTGGCTGTAATCACCAAACTAGCATTAATGCTCTTTGTCATGTTGTGCCTGACTGCAGTTGAGTCACTGAGTGCTAATGGCTCTAAGTAAATAGTTGCTCCTCAATGTAGGCCAGTAAACAAAGCACCCAAATCTCCTCTTTGCTGACTTAGCTTTCTTATAATTTGCATTCCCTTTAAAAGCTTTCCTCCTGCTTTCACATGAATTCTCAGGCTTTTTATCAGTGCTGTGTTCTTCTATTCTCTGTTCTGCTTTCATAGAAAGAGTGAATAAAGATTGCCTTCAATGAATTAAACATGAGTCATACGTCACTGGACCATTTCATTAAGTGTTCGGGAGGCTCAACCAGTTAGTTTCCACTCAGTGTACTGTACATGTAGCTGCATAAATTTGAATTCAATTGCATCACTGTCTGATCCTGATCTTGACTGTCTTCCCTGAATACTGATATAAACAATAAAACTGCCTACTCAAGCTTTGAAATAATAGATAAAAAGCCACTGGCTGAAAAAACAAGATGTGAATCCTCCCTAGCAGAGTTTTGAATTATTCCTTGCCAGTATCTCACAACATCCCGATGTCTGTACACTTAAGTGATGCACTACTATGAGTTTGCCCATGAGAGAATGTCTGTCTATTATTTCTACTCTGTTAGTTCTACAGCGCCATTGTTTGGTCTATGGAGCCAACCATACTGCTTGTAAGTCATAAATAAGCTGATTTTTGTGTTTGCTCTTCATAGGAGTGATGGGTGAATACGAGCCGAAAATAGAAGTTAATTTCCCAGACAATGTACCTTCTGCGAAAGGATCAACAGTAACACTGGAGTGTTTCGCCCTTGGGAAGTAAGCTGGATTCCTCAAAGCATGTTTTCAATCTTCCTCGGTCTGTAATTCCAGACAAGCAACCTCTGGATTCCCGTGTCATAAAGTTGCAGTGGCAATTATATTTCCGAGTGTGGCAAGAGGCCATAGTTGCTATGAAAGTTATGCGGGGAAAAAAAGCCCTTGTTTTCTGTGGTTGGATTGGATGTAGTGTAAACCGTTCATCTGCAAAAAACCCACTGACAAGGCTTTTTCACTCCTTTACAGACTTAATTATTGCTGATTGTTACAGACGCAGGCAAACCGAGTGACATGCTCTCTTCTCTGTGTCTTTCAGCCCTGTCCCAGAAATCACCTGGAGGAGGGCTAATGGAATCCCCTTCCCCAGCAAAGTGAAAATGAAGTACTCAAATGCTGTGCTGGAGATCCCAAGCTTCCAGCAGGACGATACAGGAGGGTACGAGTGTGTCGCTGAGAACAAGATGGGGAAGAACACGGCTGCTGGTCGTCTGGCTTTTTATGGTATTGTGACTTTAGTTTGCTTGGTTGAAATAAAACATCTGTGACTTGCAGTAAAATGGTAAAAAATATCGAAAAACCTTACTGTATCTACAACTACACATGAATTCCACTGCAAACTTTTGCAAAATGCAAGAGGCTGAGAGGAGTGGGAAGTGCTGGAGGTGATGGGGATGCAGGGAAGAGCATGGAGCAGGTTATAGATGGGTCATGAATACACAAGGGAGGATTTATGCAGTGACATGGTCATGATAAATGTGAAAACATGCTACATCAGAAATCTCAAGCTCCAGTCCTAAAGGGCCACTGTCATGTGTTAAAGCGGGAAATATCTCAAACCTGCAGGGCAGTGACCCTCGAGGACTGGAGTTTAAGATATCTGCACTACATCATATTGCTGACCTATAGTAGTATGATGAGTCTGAAGGTCCAGAGGGTTTGGAACAGTGGATGGTGGGAGGCAAAGTAGGCTGGCTGGCGAAAAAAAACAAAAAACACATCTCAGCTTCCACAATGTTGGGAAAACTCTTCCACAAAAAAGTGTATTGGCGTTCACTGTAATACATGTTCCAAGACTACTCTGCCATCTGTAACCACTGCTATAACCACTGCTGAGCCATATGAGGATCAGCAGGGAAATAATTCAGTCTGGTGTTACTTCAAAAGCACAAACCCAAACCATTGTAGCCAAAAACATAAACACTCAGTACAAGTATGAAACTTTCTCAGCCTGTAAGGTTAGGATCCACCCTTTTTTGTCTCTGGATAGGGTGGGGGTTTCTGTTTGTGATGTAGGAGGTGGCCTTAAACTGTTTCTTCTACATCAGCTTTGAGCATGAAAACCTAAACCCAGTTTGAACCTTTAGGTGGCAAATTGTAATTGTATTTTTTTTTTCAATATATCACTTTTTACAGCAGCATAGTTTTCATAATAGTCAGGTCAAATAAGGTTTTTTACAGCTCTAAAACCATACAGTATATAAAGGTACACTCCCCCGTTAAGCAAGGCTCTAGAGTACGACCAAAAATTCATTGAGTGCGACTGACTTTTTTTCTTGGTGCGCCTAACATTTCACAGGTCTAGGTGAAGGACTCTCTCTAAATGTCTGTCTGCGAATTCTGTATTCATTCCCTCCCCACCCAAACTCAGAGAAGAATAACACCTGGATAAAAAAGCCAAGAGGGGGGGTGTGTCTTCACCTCTGATCCACAGCTGTACACAGTGTTGTGTGTTGGTTTGTAAATTAAGAGTGGCACAAAATCACAGAAACTGGAATCAATTGTAAAACGTGGAATATGGTGGAATTTGATCATATGGGGTTGTTAAAAATTATCCTCACTAATTTATGGACATGACGTGTTTTCTGCCGCATGCTCTCTGTCTGCTGATGGAAGTGTGCTCACCTGTGTTAATGCGTATAGCATCAGGATGGAGCTCACAGAGCAGCTATGACATGCCGTCATGTAAATCATATAAATAACATCAGACTGTATAAACCTGTTCTAGGGAAAATGGAACCTGAAATGACTTCTGTTGTAACTTGGCAATGTAAACCAGATAAAAATGTGACCTTTTAGTGGGGGACCCCCCGAAACACTATGGTAGGGGAAAGCACTGAAGTATAAGAGGCTGCCATGTATTAAAAACAGAAAACAGAATAACAAAAACCCTGGATGTTTCTGGCTGTCTAAGCAGCCAAAAACATGGCATATAATAAAGCTAAAGAGGAGCTGCCTTTCACACAATTAAAGTCCAGGTAGATAATTATGAAAAAGATTAAAAGTAAATCCAGAGGAGAGACATTTGCAAGAAGCAGCACAGCCTCGTGAGCCATTTCAGAGTTTAACAGTTCAGTGACGCTAGAACTTTAAGTTTATTTTTTTTAAATTCATGCTTCAAATGAAGACAAAAATTTTTTCTAAACCTCGTTATTGTTCACAATAACTTAAAAAACCATCAACATCTATGTGAAATGATCAGAAGATGATCAATAATATTAGCTGCAGAGAGCGACGCTGTGAAAATTGGGGTGCGCCTAAATTTTTTGCTGGTGCACCCAAATTAAAAAGTATGAAGCACCAGTGCAACCAATGCAAAAAGTTTGTCTGCAGGGCTACAGACTAACTTTTTAAGTTAAAAAGGCCACCTATACCAAAAATCCCAATCTGATTGTTCAGCCGATTGGCCAAAAATGATCAAGCCCAGCACAGCTGTTCATGCTTTTACACATGACAAACTAGCATCTAGGTAGTCATTGGGCAAATGTGTTTTATGGTAATGTTGTGTAACAGAAGGAAAGGCCAGGCTAAAAATGAGATGCTTCAGGTATAGTTTAGTTCAGGAGCCTTGTTGTCCGTGAAAGAAAATAACTCATTTTGCCATGAGCCTTTAGGTTTTGCACCTTTGTTAATCTTTTCATGTGGTAAAAAAAATCCATATGACACAGAAGTAGAAGGGGTTTTCTTTTAATTTAGATCCTGTGCCAAGAAACTCTACCTCTGCTGAACGTAAACATAACATGAAACTAATATTACAGTTTTATTCTTGTCTATTTTGTTGGTGTTGTTGAAATCATAGTTTAATTTAATCAATTAACCTTAGCATCTGTTTGTTTTCTGACAGTGTACAGAATATTCAGATTTATGGACTGATCAAAATGTGAACCTTTAACCCTATACTGTGTAAGTAGGGTCTCTCCTTAAGCATTTAAAAATGAATTACTTCTGATATAGTGTAAAAGTTATTATTTTGAAATCAAATAATTGTCACAGCTTATTATACGAACAACCAAAACAAAGAAATGGGGGGGAAAAAAGTCATTGCTTCCTTTTGGATAGTTAGGGCTGCTTGTTTTAATTTCCCATAAGTTCTTTTTAAATCTATTTATTTATTTATTTATTTTCATTTGGGCCCTTGGTTTATTTCAGCTGCTGTTTTTTCCTGTGAATTTGAGAGAGAAAAAAAAGACCCTTTTGAAATTGACGTTTACACTGTGAACAGCACCCACAAAAATTCCCTAAAACGTGATGATTTAGGGTTAGTTCTGACACTGTGTGCTCACGAGAAGCCTCCTGCTTTGTGATTCAATGTTTAATGTTAATCTTATGTTGCCACGGGCTGATGACACATTCAAGTGATGAAATATTCAATCTTCTCCACTTCGGCCCCTTTAATCAATTCTCTTCACATGTTATGATTTCCTCTGCTTTGAGCTGCCAAGCTACACAAGTTTTCCTTTGAACTATTCAGGATGCAGCATATTCAATGACATGATGCTGCTTCCTCGAAAGCTGTCTTCTGGGTTCTTGTGAGATAGCTCACAAGAGAATATTTCTGGGTTCTCAGCCAAGCCTCAGTGGATCCAGACCATGAAGGACACTGCCCTGGCCATAGAGGAGAGACTGTTCTGGGAGTGCCGAGCCAATGGCAAGCCCAAACCCTCCTACGCTTGGCTGAAGAATGGCCAGCAGCTTCTCTCAGAGGTAAATTACTGCCTGCCTTCTGCCACCTACAAGTGTTTCATTTAAAAGAGTTAATCTTCAGCTATAACTCATCCCTTTATTTCAAAGAGCCTGATGGGAAACATGTTGCTGTTTTTCCAAGTGCAATTCAGAGTTCGGTGAGAAGAGAATGTAAACATCTTGCAAACGTAAGCCTGTGATGAGACATGGATGTAACTGCCACTGGTTCTGCTTCACCTTGGCGGATTACACAGTCTTAGTGAGTGGATCAGTGTAGTTCCCAAGAGATTGCTCCATTTCATCTGAATGGAGTCGAGAGTTGTTTTTCATTATTCATGGTGCATGTTTAAGCTCCTTCAGATTTAGGGACAATGGGTTTAATCTACTGTGAAATATACTATATAGAGCTGAACACCTTATTTCAAACCTCACGAGAAATTCCCATTGTATATTGTAAGATCGGTGGCTTTAAACTTGACTGACTGTAACCGGCTTCTGAAATGTATTTCCTTGGTAATGCTTTAATGAGGCTCAACACAAGGCATACCTCTTTTGAATAAGATGGCAAATATGCTAGTGCTGTTATTAAAGAGACAAGTTTCAAAGTCATTCTTTATTCTGTTTTAAAAGTATTCCTGCTGTTACAGGACATTTAATTTGAGTTTTACAATAGAAATTCAATAGTCTTTATCATCAGTTATACATGTACATACATGGTGTGAGAGCTGATCTGTATATTAGGAGTGTGTATCTCTCCTCCATAAGACAAATTGATGCATACAAATGATGTAATTTGATTCAATACAGTCTGATACAGTTCTTAACATCTGTTTAATGCAGATCTATCTATCTATCTATCTATCTATCTATCTATCTATCTATCTATCTATCTATCTATCTATCTATCTATCTATC
>JBBBVU010000014.1:16993045-17005753 GCA_037177055.1 Atherinosoma microstoma | reverse complement strand
TCTATCTATCTATCTATCTATCTATCTATCTATCTATCTATCTATCTATCTATCTATCTATCTATCTATCTATGTAATTTGTATCTTTTACCAAGGTTTTTATCTTTGTGCAGTATGAAATTAAATTAAATAAAAAATTCTTTATTAAGCCCAGAGGGAAAAATCAATCCTGTAGTAGTTTTATGGGTTTTTTCATAAATAAATGAGTATTGATTATATTAATTGTATCATGTCACCATAGTTCTTACCCTCAACCACTTAGTAAAATTCTACATTTTTAGCAGTAAATCAGGAAGTAGAAGCCAGTATTGCATTTTCCTTGTGGTTAGAAAAAGTCTTCAACCGCTAGAGTTGTATGTTTCCATCCTGGCTGCGGTTGTTGCTGCTTGAGAAACATTCCCTGTATTAGCAGGATGATTGTTCATTTCCACCGTGCTACAACTGTATTTTATCAATGTTCTGCAGCGTTTTTTCCCAGTGTTCCTTTTTAATAAACTCCAAATGATTTCAAGATGTTAGATTTCATGAAGGACTGTAAACTCTGTCAGCGCTCGTTGTCAAACACTCTTATTTGTTTTTACCTTGCAAGCAGGGATTGGCATGCATGTTGCTTTTAAATTTAGATCTGAATGGAGCTTGTGCAGTAATGACACACACCGATGTTTTATCCTGATGTTGATGCAGATTTGTCACTTTGAAGAATCTAAAGCAAAATCTTATTCAGCTATCTTTAAAACAGAATCAGGACATCATCCAGTTTGTTGTACATTTTACTCAATCCAGAGCACTGCATAGCTGTGTAATAACATCTTTAACATTAAATCAGGTTGTACGCAATACCTGTTCATTCCTGAACCTTTAATTAATTAAAATGATGCTGACAAATAAGGAATACAAGTGTATTACAAAAGGTCTGTGTGTAATGCCTTAAAAATGATCGAAGAGCTGTGTTCACAAAAACAAACAGAGCTTCAAGCAGAACCAACATTTAAATTAAGATAAATTTACAGTGTTGATGGACTATTTTCCACATTTTGTTGTGTGTTAAACTCATTTAAATATGGATTTAGTCAAATTATTCAGTCAACACCCAATCCAATACAAAGACAATGCAACACAGGTTTTTGGTGTCTTTGGGTTTTTTTTTCTTTATAGATTTCTTCAAAATAAAATACGATTATACAAATATTCAAACCCTTAACATAGTGTAATACTTTGCTAAAGCATCTTCTTCAGCCATCGCAGTCTCAGGTCCTCTTGGGAATGATACCACAAACTTGGCATATATTTCCTTTAGAAGCTTTTCCCTTCTAGGCAGAAATATTCCAGCTCAACCATGCTGGGTGAGGAGCATCACTACACAGCCTTTTTTTAGGTCTGTCTAGAAATGTACTCATTATTTTAGGACTCAACTCTGGCTGGGCCAGTTCAGAACTGTCACTGTTTCTTCGAAGCCTTCTTGTGTTTTCATTGTAATGTGTTTCAGATTGTTGTTTTGTTGAAACGTAAACCTGAGATAAATATATTCACCTTCCTAATAATTCTCCTCAATGTGTGACTGTAAATATGGAATTGATGAAGTGATGCCTGGTGCCTGCCTTACTCTATGTGTGGATTAAACCTGCCCCTGAAATTGTTGCCAAACAGTTCGGTCTTTTTTCATCAGATCAGTGGATTTTTCTTCTCCTTTTCCAAGAATTCTAGAGCTGCCTTCTGTCTGTTAATGAGTAACAGCTTCTAGTCACTCTGCCATAAAGGCCTGAAATGGTGAAGTGTTGGACTGGTGGGTCTTTCATCTCCACAAGGGAACTCTGGATCTTATTCATAGCAACCACCGACTTGTTTGTCACGTATCTGATAAAGGCCCTACATCTCTGATTACTCAGAAAAAGAACTCAAAAATGTCGGATTCCATCCCTAGATCTTCATCCAGACCACGGGTATTCAACTAAAATTTAAAGAGGTCCAGTGCTCTTAATTATATGTATATTTTTACATATTTCCTATTTATTCATGGGAATTGTCTCTGTTGCTCTGTTGTGCGGGTAGGGGCGTGCCGGTTCGGATAGACAGTCAATCTCACAGGTTTTTTCTTGACCTCATGGCTTGTTTTTTCCTCTGACTTTCATCATCTTCTGTAAAACCTTAGACAGGTGTGTGCTCTCTAAGAGGATTGCAGTTAGGAACAGGTTGACATCAGGAATGTTGTAGAAGCCTCTGAAGAACCAGTGATACATATCTACAAAAGTTTGTAATCAGATACATCGCCCCTCTGTTTTTAATAATGAAAGAAAAAAAAACTCTACATTCTTTTGGTTGTCATTGTGGAGAATTTTGTGTTCACACATAGAAAAAAAATAATAAGTTGAATCTAAGTCAGTCTTAAACAAAAGATAAAAAATACTTCAAAGGATCTGAAATCTTCCAGTTGGCACTGCACCTAAAATAAGCTAAGCTGTATTTAAAAAAACAAGAATGTCTTTTGTACTCAGACTGATTATTATGTACAACAACATCCTGATTTGATCTTCACCCACTGATGTGTCTTGAACCAATCCATTGTTAAACAGAGTGTGTGCTTTACAAAGAAAAAGCTGCCTTTAAATCTTAAGCAATAATTGCTTTCTTTTCATCCTCTTCTTCACAGGATAGGATCCATGTGGAGGACGGGGTCCTGTCAGTGTCAGCGCTGACACTATCTGATGCCGGCATGTACCAGTGTGTGGCTGAAAATAAACATGGCGTCATATATTTTGCTGCTGAACTAATGGTTTTAGGTAGGATGGCATTTATCTCTCAGATCCTCAAATCATTGTTACCAAAGAATCTAAAAGGTCATCTTACTGTCTCGCTTAAAGGTTGTGTGGATTAGCGGATAAAGGGGTCAAAGAGGAGGATTTAAGGGGTCAAACACATTTGAATGTTTCCTTCTCTTTATGACGTTTTTACCCTGTCATAAGGATGGGATTTTCAGATTTTTCTTTTTTACATGCATGGTACATTTAGTTATTTAGCAAACACTTTTATCCAAGCCAATTTACAAGTAAGCAAAAAATGGAACAAGAAAAAAAATCCTTTTCTGTTCCCATTACAGATGTTTGAAACGTCTGTCTCCATTACTTTACCGTTTGATGATTTTAACATATCAGACCGAAGCATGTTTCAGATGCCATGCGAGTTTACTCAGTCTTGTACTAAATTCAATTCACTGTTTCCCATCAGCCTCTCCTCCAGACTTCACAGGGAACGTCCTTAGAGCCTTGCTCAAAGCCAAGGCAGGTACTACCGTGACTTTAGACTGTAAACCCCAGGCCTATCCCATAGCCAGCATTTTATGGAAGAAAGGAAACCTGCCTATCCACACCAATGAGAGGTAATGACAACAAAATGAGTTAGGATTTTCTGTATTTGCATTATTAAGATGATATTCCTCATCTGCTCTCTTGGACTAATCAGAATTAACTCCACATGCTCATGTACTGCTTTGATAACCTAGAACACTGAAAAATCAGAAGTCACTCTTTATGTGGTGATAAAAATGAGTCTTTGTTCTTGCTGTCTCTTATAGGATCACCCTCTCCCCAGACGGAACGCTGAGGCTTGCAAACGTGAGCAAGTCTGACGCAGGCAGTTACACATGCTTCGCGAGAAATAGATTTGGCATGTCAAGTACAATTGGAAGGCTCCTGGTTACGGGTGAGCTCTGCAGTTTAATAGGAGACTGTTTGTGCGCTCTACTTAGTAAGCAGAATTTACTGCTTGGTATGGATTAACAAAAGAGAGAGCTACTGCACTTGGATCAATAGCTGAAAACATTTAAGCAAACTTTGAGTTTTAGGTGTAACAAAACTTTGGGAGGTTTTTATTTATAGCCTACATAGTGTAAAGCTTTAGCACAGTTAAATAAAAACACAAAAATGTTGGTAATGCTTCCACAAAACTCCTTGCAACTTGAAAATATGTCTGTTTTTCAGTTGTTTTGTCTAACTGCATTTTGCAGCAGCTGCATTAAAACTCTAAGAAGGTATTTGACAGAGCACTTGAACACTGTTTCCCTCAAAGCAGCAGAAACAACCAATTTACTGCGGCAAATGAAAGTGCCCTGAGTGGGAGCGGTGAAAGCATTAGTGAGGTGGCGTCTCATGCTGTTGTTGTTGTTGAGCGTGTGTGTTTTTTTCTGTAGTGACAGTTGAGCGTTTTCTATGAGTTTCTTATTTGCCCTGTTAACGTGTTGAATGATACCATCTCCCGCTGTTTCCATTAAGGCAAGGATTTTTTTAATTATTATTTTCGAAAGCCATTAAACATCAGCCCTGACCCAGACATTGAGTCTTACTAACTTAAGATCTGGGGTCCTTTTTTTTTTTTTTATTGTTTTTTCTTTTTTTATCTCTTGAAGGTTATTGTAAGGTAAGGTAAGATGTAGTACAAGTCCTCCTCCTTTGTGTTGTACCTTCTTTATTTGATTCCTGCAGATTCATTATCTTGACTTTTGAATCACGGAGGGCTTCACCAGATGATTGCTTGGGAGACTTTAAAGCTGTCCTCCTCAGTTTTGTACTGGATGCGCAGAGGAGCCTATTACATGAAGTTTTATCTGATCTGCAGTGCATTGTAATTGCTATCAGGATTTCAGAAGATTATGTGAGCTGTGTTATCCTGGAGTATTACCCATTTTAGTGGTGGCACGCTTCATGTTATCACAGATTATTTGACTGAGACTTTTATGAGGCCTTTCTTTATAAAGATAAGACAGCTCGGCCCATGACTCACTGTAGCAAAGAGAATGCTCTGAGTTCCAGCAAGTGTTGGATTACTGGTTCCATTTCAGCAAAAATCAACAAAGGGCAGCTCATCGGCTTGCAATGAAACGCCTCGTGTTTTGTGATTGATTGGCACCCATGCCTTTTTCCTCTGGCAGATCCGACCAGAATCATCCAGGGGCCAGTGGACATGGAGATCATTGTTGGCGAGAGCATTGTGTTACCCTGCCAGGTCGCCAGTGACCCTGTCCTTGATGTTTCATTCTCCTGGGCCTTCAACGGACAGCTGATCACCAAGGGAGACAGTCACTTTGAGCTAGTGGGAGGGGTGAGTGACCCATAGTCATATTTTTTCGGAACATGTGAATGAGCAGTTGGCACCTCTTTCTATCTTGCTTCACTCCATCTCTAACATTAGTTAAAAGGAACAGCTTGTGGCTTGACATCGTGGTGTTTCTTGGAAGGATTTACTGCGGCCAGTTTTGCTGCAACTTGTATTATGGCATCCCTGTCGGAATTCTAAAAGTCTGACCTGAGGCATTAAAAAACGGTGTGAGAATGTGAAAATCTTTGGAAGGAAGTGCAAATATGTCAATTAAGGCCTCTATGCTTCCAGCTGTATTTTTTATGAATGGAAACAACACGTTTATTTCATAATACACTTCCCACATAAAAGTCATTATGTTGGTAATGTGCTAGTTGTTCAGCCATTGTGACAGGTTGTCATCTTTCTGAGTACTGTTCTCAGATTCCAGCTCATTCTTAGCCCAGCTCATCTGCTCTTTTTTAATACTTTGGCTGAATGTCTCAAATTTCTGCTTTGACATGGCCTATTGCACAGCCTCGCATAACAGGAAGTGGATACACGTGATTAGATGGGTCTTCTGAAGGAATCAAAGCATGGCAGGCACCCAAATGACAAAACCCTTTCAGAACATCCTCACACCCTTTGAGATTAACCATTCTTCTTGTGTGTTTCTGACTGACAATGTTCTTATCTGAAAAGAGACTCCTTCCCCAGAAATGCCAGAATGTCCCCAGTCCAAAGAGATTATCAACTTAACTTTGCTGCTTCAGGGAATTTAATTTCCATAATTAAACCACATTGGCTCTGCTGCCGTGTTTCTCTCCCAATGCCAGGAGAACGATTTCACCACTAATTTACCATTTGTTGCTTACGGGTGTCCTCTCAGATGAGAACGAAGAAGTCTTTTTTTCCCCCTCTTTTTCCTTCTCTCTCTCTCTCTCTCTCTCTCTCTCTCTGTTTCCAAATAAGGAAACACTGCCATAATAGATTATTTGTGTACATCTTTGTAAGAGGTCTTGAATGTTATGCTAACGACCTCTGCAAAAAAGCAAGTGAATAAGCTGCGACCTTGTCGGACGGAAAAAGCTCCATTCACTGCCAACATTATTTTGTGAATTATGGTCTTGTTCCTTTTCATTTCAGCTCCTGTTGAGCAGCTGCTTATGACCCGGAATATACAGATATTTTGTTCGACTATATTCTCTCCTGTGAAGTCTTTGCTAAGTAACTTCCGAATCCGCTAATGTTCACGGGATCATTATTTATCGCACCTTGTATATGCTTCACTACATTTAATAAGCTGTCACATGGTCTGTTATCTTTCATGCTACATAAAGCCTTCTCTTCTCCTTGGCAGAGAACAGCAGGAGATCTCATGATCAGGAACATTCAGCTTTACCATGCTGGCAAATATATCTGCGTGGTGGACACGGACGTGGAGAGCCTGTCAGCCGTAGCTGTATTGATTGTGAAAGGTAAGAAAACCTCCTCTCTGCTCAGCACTCACTAATTAAAACAGGGCTTGCAGTCAGGCTCATTTGATTGCTTCCTCTTTAAGAAAGGAGAAAATAAAAATCTGGCACTAACAGTAAAGCGGGTGATGGATGTAGCAACATTAAAAAAGATATCTATTGTCTGTAAGGGCTACCGAACAATGCTGTGTGAGATATTTTGGAGCTTTTGTGTATTAATGAGAACATACAGAATGCTGACTTTCAGGATGTGTAGAAAGTCAAATAAGCTTGTTTGAAGAAACATTTCCACATATTCTCATGAAAATTGTTATGGAAGTCATCCCAATGTGAAGTTTTTATGCTCCATTTATTTCTAGCAGCAGTTGCTTAATTACATCAGACAAAAGAGGCTTCCTTTTTATATTTCCTTCATATATGTTTGTTGAACTCAAAAACTTAACAAAATCATTTGAAATTCTAAGAATAGCAGCTATGATTTCTTTTAAGGTTCGTTCTTTACTTTCTTGCTGTTAATAAGCAATTTTCCATACTGTTGCAATGTCCTTGACAGGGAAATATTAAGATGCCTGTCTGTGCTCACTCATGCAGTATGCATTGCTCCAGAGAGATCCAATTGTCGATAGTAGTACTTGGCAGAGCAAAATAAATTTTGTTGCACGTTTGAGGGACTGGCAGCTTTTTAACACTTGTAGAGGGTGCTCGAGGGTTGTTTCTGGCCCAGATCAATATGCCAAATAGCCCAGCAAATTGACACAACGTAAATATGCTAAATGTCAGATGAGGTGAGGGATGATTGTGTCAAGATTTGAAAAGGTTGGATCCATATCTTTATCTTACAAGGGTACTCACCAGTGATTCAACTTGGCCCGTTTAATATCTTCTTGGCAAATTGCATTAATGAGAACTCCTTTCAAAATGGCTGGAGATTAAATGGAAATAATGCAGTTTTTACAAGTAAAGGCAAAAGCCTGGAAAGGGAAATGGATTGGCCTAGAACTGACTGGAGACAAACTTGACTGTGACTCAGACTGTGCATTATTTACACTTCCTGCTCACGGCAGCTGTCACGGATGTCTCATGGTTTGAATCGAATGGCTTCAAAAAGCATGAAGCTGTACAGAGAACCAGTCATGGCGAGGGAAAAATGTCTTTTTGTGATCACTGCAGACAACCTTTAACAAACCGAGTGTGACCACATACATATGTACTGCATGCATGAATGCCTTGCTCTGTAACCCCCCATTATATTTAATCCTGTGCAACCCACGCGATTCATTCTTTCAGAGAATATGCAGCAGCATAGTCAGTATTTACACTGTATCAGTCATCTAGCTAGCAAATTGAAATATCTTTATCTTTAATTGAACAGAGCGAGTAAGACAGTTTTAGTTGTGAGATATCTCTTTCTATCTGTTGAATTGTGCCACAATGATGCACTACACAATTATCAGTTATTATTATTAAAGTTATACTTTACTTCAGGAAAAATATCAATACAAAGTTGTAAAAATACTTCATGAAGGAAAGTCTTGATGTATGTTATCCTTCTCAAATATTATTCGTAAAATGTAAATGGTAAATTTGATGTCCTCTTGACTAATTCAACCAGAGGAATTGCTCTGTTGTTCAGGTTTAGATCAGTCATTGTAGTCAAACTTTCACTTCTTTACCTTTAGAAAACCCTGGAATTCTTTGCCACTTTGCTGTGCTTCGTTGTCCATCTCCTCTGTGTGAGCAGATCAACTTTGCTGTATTTAATCTGAGCAGACAGTATGACCTTATACACATCACAATGCATTTCACTGCTTCTGTCTTCTGTCACATCTTCAATAAAAATGATTGACACAGAACTACTTAAAGCCTAGTATGCACATGCCATCATACTGCCTCTACGTAAGATGTTGTTTCCAGTCTTTTCCTTCCTTTTTTCTCACTGTTAGATTCATCTGTCTAAATAATTCTGTTTCAGAAGTGCTCTAGCTTTTTAAGAAGTTTTTGCAGAGTAGAAAAACACAATATAGTGACTCTTTTTCTGAGGCTTTAAAATGGCTGAATTTGGATATCCACATATTTTCTTATATAGCTTTCCCTTCATGTTTTCCTTTATCAGAGATTGAACCTAACTGGAAGACCCCTGCTGTTTTCTGTGGGTGTCCAGGCATTGTTATGCTGCCAAGCTCTTTCTGTTTGGGTCACATCTCTATTTTTATTCATCTATCTTTTTTTTTCCAGCATATGGGTTGGACTGTTTTAGTTGTATTAAAAAAACTCCTTTGACTGCATTTTGTGGGTTCACAGAAACAGCTTCCAAATGCAAACCACCAACATGGAATTGACCCCAGGCTTTTACCTGCTTCATTGATGAAAAATACATAAAAGAATAGCCAGTACACGAAAAAGCTTTTGATTAATTTACAATTGAGTGCCTAAAAAGCTTCTACATATGGAAGGACTTTTAATTCTTAAACCCTTTCTAAGATTTATACGTAAACACCCTTAAATTAAGCTGCACTTCAAGCCCATATTAGTTTTACAAAATGTGACCAGAATATGTTTTGGTAACAGTTAAACTAACAAAAGTTGTGTCTGTGTTCATCTGTATGTGGACCTAACTAGATATGGCTGTATTCCTTACAGGTTGCATGATATGAGGTTGACATTCATAGATGATGATGTAATCTTGCATCAGCTGTCACTTTAAACTGTCAAAGTGTGTTCTGTTTAAGTCATTCCTTGCTTGTATCAGGATGAAGCCAGGTGAAGTTTTTATACCCCTTTTCAAAAGATAAAGTGATGCAACTTTAGGGATTCTGAAAACATTTTGGACCATAAATGGCACGTTTAGCAATGCTCTTGTGTAAAGTTTACAGATATGTAAACATATTGTACTACTGTATTAATTTATCTATTCAATTTCTGTTTCAGTTCCTGATTTTAGTCATTAATGGATCATTACAGTGAAATTCACCAAATCTTCTCAGTGATGTTGTAGACATTTCTGAGGAAATGTATGCTTAAACAAAAGACTGTTTCTTTCCAAGGAAATATATTAGATAGTATGGAAATGGTTAACTAGATGTGTACTCAAGAAAGGCAATCCTTTGCATAACCCATTCATGAGCAACGCTGTTCCATCCCCCAAATTTAACAGATTCTTGCAAAAACAAAAAAAAAAAGATTTTTTAAAAATTGCAAGCATCATTTCTCTACCAGGTTTCATGAAATGTAGCATATATTACCAATTTTTGCACTTGAACTGCACTGAATACTGAACATGCCTGCACAGAAAACAGATAATCATCCAGGGAGAAAATAGAAAGAATTGTCCTCCATCTTTCATCTTTTAATGAAAGATGTCACTGTCCCTGGCTGGAAAACTCAAACTATTGTTTTTCACTGGAACTCCTTTTTCTAAAGAAACTGTTTCATATTGTGTGTGGATTATTCAAAGGAATAGAGATCCTGAAAAAGAACAGGCATATAGTATTGTAGTTGAATTTTTCAAAATGTGATTCATTATTAAGTTTCCATGCAGTCACATATCTTTGGAGAAAGAGGCAGAAATTTCACTCTGGTTATTTCAGTGTGATTGCTGCAGCACATACAGACATTTATAATCATAGTTGCAATAAAAGGGATTATTAATGTTATTGGCAATAGACACACTTTTGTAATCACAGATATTAGGCAGCTTACTAGTATCTCAGAGAGCGATTTCCAGTCATGTTTGGTTCCTCTCCTCTCACTGTATTGAAGGTCAATGATGATCGTTCCTGACACAAAGACTCTTGAGTGATCATCTGGGTTTTTGTTTTTAACAATGGCAGCGGTTAATGTTTTAGATGCCTCTCCACAATGTCTCACAAACACTCCACGGGGTGGTGATGCTGGTTATGGAGAAGGTCACTGTGTGAAGATAACATTGTTGCCATTAACAATCAGACTACTTGTTGAGCACTTGTGCTCTTTCAACAATTGTATCACGATCATTATCAAATGTGTAAGAAGATATGTGTAGTGACATTCAATATGCATGCAGTACATAAACTGTATTTCACTACTGATATTCAAAACTGATACTTGAGACTGTGCATTTTTCACACTTTTGTAATGTTCAATTCAGATCAAAATAATATTGCAGGCTGTCGGTGCCAAGTTCAAAATAAAACCCAGATAGTCTTTCCATATTAATCAGGGATTATATGAATAGTCAGGAGACGCTGACAGTAGCTTGTTGTCTTAAGCCAATTAAATGTAATTATAGGATAAGGAATTGAGCCTTGATTTTGTGCTCAATTAATATGTATTAATGAGGCAAATGTATTAAAGCTTTTTTTTTTCTATCAACAACGACTAATGAGTTTTGGAAAGATCAATATCTTTAAATCCAAGGCTTTAAAGTCAAACATATTAGGGCAGCATGCTTAAGGTTTCTGTAAACAAAATGATATACCTTAGTAGTTACCTATTAAGTTTGCATGCTGTGTGCATTTATCTATATCAATAGCACACAGCACATGGACTATCAACAAAAACTCATCTATTTGATTTTATAAAGCATTGATTGTTTATCTTAATAATAGATTAATCATCAGAATAGCTTCAGATTAGAAGCCACCTCTGTAGGCAGAGAAGAGGAGATACTCTCCAGCGCGCTATTATTTCTGATGAGTGAACGTGCTCATTAATACAGGAAGTCGTAGATGAAGCAAAAGTAAAACGTAATTCTGCTTTATAGTCAACGAAAATAAATGATAGAACCTTGGGTCCTCGGGGCTCTGATGCCCTTATTCATCTTTTACCTTTTAATTTGACTCCCTGCATCTACTCACGTCTGCTGTCCAATCGATCAATTACCTCGAGGACCGTGAAAGAAGGGGATTACATGTAGGGTGAATATTGGAGGATACATCCTGAATTAACTTGGAAATTCCTTGTGAAGGGCATTACTTCAAATGGAAGACTCTTAAAAATGTTCTGATGTGGATCTCTAAACTTTAAGGCGATGCACCATGAGAAATTCAGTAGATGAATGTTTTTCTATATAATTGTGTATGCAGCTCATATTTTCCATGCAGAGAATGCAAATGTGCACATCCTAATTTCTGTAGTGTCGTCTGTGATATTTGCATGTGCAAATATCTCACAGTATCTGTTTCTGTGAGCCAGGCCCCCCCAGCCCTCCAGACTCGGTGATGGTGGAGGAGGTGACAGACAGCACAGCTCAGCTGGCGTGGAGCCCCGGCAGAGATAACGGCAGCCCTATCACCAATTACCTAATTCAAACCAGAACGCCATTCACTGTGGGATGGCAGAGGGTTAACACAGGTATTCAGCACTTAAGAATGAATTTTTACCTCAAAGAGTATGTGATGTTATTCCGATAATTCAAAGATCCCCTCAGGGAAATTTCTGGTCTTTCTTCCCCCAGTTTGGCAGGGAGGTCACAGTGTAGGGTCAGCTACTGAGCGGGTACTCTGGAGATGTTGAGGTAAAGGGTCTAACTCTTGAGACATTGAGGTCATTGTTGCTGGTTTTACAGTATTTCATTATGTTAATAACTCTATGTATGAGCACGCATTGGATACGTATGATAAAATCAGAGTCCACTTCATCTGCTTCAAGTTACAAGTCAGTTTTGTTGACATCAGTTTTTTATTCTTTCAACATTTGCAAAAAAAAAAAGAAAATGATTAAGTTATAAACAACCTTTTTTCCAAAGTGTTGGGATACAATGTTACATGTAAATTAGATAACAGAATGTTATCAGTTTCAAATAATTTAAATCTTGCGTTTTTGTCTCTTTGTTTTTTTGGAAGATGTAATATTATGCTCAGTTTGACAGTCAGATCTTTAGATGATCTGATCTTTTTCCACCCTGTGTGAGAGACTTTTTACAGATAATGAAAACAATTGAAGAAATTACCTTTTTAACACGTAACTGCCAAATATTGTGGGATACCATCATCTGTGATGTATGATATCATTAAGATGTTAATAGTTCCAAAGTCATGGCTGCACAGTGGTGTGGTGGTTAGCACCATAGCCTCACAGCAAGAAGTCGCTGAGTCGAGCCTTGGCTTGGGATGGGTTCGATCAGTGGCCTTTCTGTGTGGAGTTTGCATGCTCTCCCTGTGTATGCATGGGATCTCACCGGGTACTC
>JBBBVU010000014.1:16956140-16972605 GCA_037177055.1 Atherinosoma microstoma | reverse complement strand
TGGAGGATTCGGTATGTTGATAACTGGATCATTTGATACTTTAACACAGTCCCTGTTTAGTTTCAGCTCTTGATTTGGTTTCATTTGTATTTCTTGACAGAAAAATGTATAATTCCTTTTAAGTTTTGGCCGTTTTTCTTAAATACCTGAAGTCAAATTCATCCTTTAACATGTCCTTGTAGCCCTTTGCCAGAAGAGATGGTGCAGTATGCTCGGGGGGACACACACTATCTCCTTTACATCTACGACTGTGTGAGATCGCAGCTGTTGGAAAGCAACCATGGGCAACCTGGCTTGTTGCAATGTGTCTGGAACAAGAGCAAAGATGTTTCACTGAAGGTATGTGTGGATCTTACTTCATATGATTGGGGATTAAGGCAACACTTCAGATGAAAACACTTTTTTACATACAGTTTGTGGTTCATTAGAGCTGAAAATCCTGACCACTGTGTGGGAGAGGGTGGATCACAATGAGCTTGATGTGGTTGAAAACTTTGTGGTTTTATTAATTGTGGGTTCCACAGATGCTATGAGGGGAACAAATTAGACTAAACACACACAATTACAATTTATATATACAAGTTTTTTTTACTGTTTTTTGAGTGGGGGGTTCTTGTTCATAAACATATGGTGGAACCAACACATTATTTTGGAAGGTAACCAGTTAGTTTACTTTTACTTTGGGCAGAAATGTTGGCGCTTTTCTATGTTCAGTGTTGAAAGAAAACCAATTCAAGAAAAGTTTAGAATATTGAGATGAAAAATGTGTCGGAGTCCTGAAATATTTTAACTTCTTCCTCTTTGGTGTCTCACTTCAGAATTAGTCCTAATTGTCCTAGTTAAATCTAACTCTTTATTTTTAAATACCAAACCAGTTTCATCCATCCCCCCCCCCCATTTTGTTTCATTTTACCTCAAACAGAAATATGTGAAGCCTATATACACCGAGGAATCATACTTGGAGGTGCAGAGGAAGCAGAAAAAGTCTTTCAACACCCAGCAGCTTACTGCCTTCAGACTGCTGTTTGCCTGGAGGGACAAGCTAGCCAGGCAGGAAGATGAAAGCACTGGGTAAGCTTTGTGCCAATCTTTGTGGAAATCCACTATAAACATTTTTATATTAAAAGTCAATGTGCGGCCTACACAAGTGTGTCAAAATCTCTTATTTCCATTGCATTTTTTAATATGAGGTTACTTGTGTGTTCAGATATGTCTTGCCAACTCATATGATGAGCAAAGTATCCGAGGAGCTGCCCAGGTAAGTTAACTAGATTTCACACTTAAAAATTCTTCTTGCTCTAACTTGTTCTTACTTTTTTAAAGACCACATTAAATGTATTTATTCATAACCACCAGTGGTGTTTCCTCAGAGAGCCTCAGGGCATCATCGCCTGCTGTAACCCGGTCCCCCCACTGGTGAGGCAGCAGGTCAATGAGCTACATTTGTTAGTGCAGCAAGCCAGGGAGATGCCTCTTCTGAAGGTGAGGAAAGATTGATGGCAGCAGTGGGATGTGGAGTCTGTGTTGTCACTTGTCATTTAATGTGCTTGAATCGGTCACCGATGTTTTTTTACTCTTCTCACAGGCTGAGATTGCAACTCCAAAGAAGAAAGGACTCGAAACTATTAAAAAGGTTAGCTGAAATCTTGATGGACCAGGAGTAGGATTGTCAGTTTTCAGTGTTTGTTACAGACGGTGCCGTGAGTGGGGGGGAGGAAATTAATGTGATTGTGTATTTTCCAGTCAGAAGTCTTGTTGTTTGGTCCACATGATACAACCAGAGTCTCTGACAGTGACCTTCCCCAATTTTCATCTAATGGTAAGCTTCACACGCTTGTGCCAAATACAGGTGATCTGATGTGATAACCACCCTGGGCCCTGTGTTGATCATATTTATTTTCAGAAGCACCAGTTAAACAAGGGATACTTTTCTCAGAGGAGGACGAGCACAAAATGGATCTTGAGGAGCAGAAAACAAGCAGTCTCTTGGCACCAGCTAAAATCACACTGTTTCAAGTAGAGATCTAGATTTTAGTTCATTTCACTCAGCCAGTCTGTCTCTTTGCAACTGTGTTACATAATGTTTAAACTCTGCTTCCATTTGAAGGAGCTGGAAACGCACGAAGACCAGAAGTCATTCTCTGTAGCCCAGATGAAAGCCAGACGTATCAGTGAGTCTTTTGAAAACCCTTTCAGAATGGTAAGAGATGTCCTGATAACCCTCAGCTCTGTGTGTTTTTATCACCTTGGCAGACTAATACATCTTCCTTTTGAAATTTCAGTATTTACCCTCCACTGATGTGCATGTTAACAAGAATGCCAAGTTTGACCCGTCTTCAAAGATATTTGAGGTAATCAAAGAGCTCCTTTGATCACTCTGTCCCCCCCAAAAAAGTTGACCCTCCATTTACATGTTCATATCTTTACTTTCTTACATTGACAGATCAGTAAAAGGTGGAAACTGCAGAGTATTGAACAGCAACAGAAGGAGTTCGAGGCCAAGAGGAAATCCAAAGAGGAAGCCAGGTTACAGGCAAAGAAAGTGTTAGGTAAAAAGATTAGCTTTCTTTATATTGTTTTTTTTATGTAATGTTCCTCACTGTTACTTGCTGTTGATTTCCACAGAAGAAAGAACCAAGGCTAAACAGAGCTATCAGGAGTCTCTCAAGAACGTTGCCACGGTGCGCCAGCAAGCAGCGGTGAGTCATTTTCTTACCTGCCCTTCCATTTTTCTCTTCTCCATTTCAGATTGTTATTGCACTTCCCTGTTGGGAAAGCATAAAGTTGATGAAGTACAAGAGCTATATTAACTCAAGAGTCTGCAACAGAATTTTATAGCCATGATGGTCACCCACACACATCTTTATACTATAATCCATAATACATACATACTCTGTATATAAAACTTATTTTATTTATTGTGTGTTTTGGTTTTCTCTTGTATATTTTGTTTATTGCATTTATTTTTATGTTTACACTTTCTTATATATCTGTTCTTTATTTGTGTTCATCTGACGGAATCTAACAAGGTGATTTAATAAAGTTCCTATCTGTCTATTCTATTTAATCTATCTTAACAATGTTGCTGGTTTTCATGCACATAATAAAGTAACCCAGAAGCATGAGAGCCGCTGCTTCCAGTCTGCAAATCGGGCAAAGTAGTGGCCTTTTTTGAATATTCACATCTTCCACATAATATACTGAGGAAAGAAAAAGAATGCACAGTGGGGGGGGGCTGAGGTATATGAGATGAGTCCTCCACTCAACAGATACATTTCTTTCATCCTGGGGAAAAACAATATCTGCATTCTTCCCTAAAGCCCGCTTGCTGTTCGAGCCCTCTCGTAGGGGGTATTACTTGGCACCCACTTGTTTACTCCTATGTGCTCTTTTCACTGTGTTGTGTTTCTTCTCTGTTTTAAGTACCCACACAAAATTCTTGTTCCTTAAGTGTTTTGTACAGAGTGAATGAGAATTAATTTGGTCACTACCCTTTGACTTTCATCTCTGTTCCTGCCACTTGTACTACCTCACCTCGCCTTTCACCAAAGCACACAGTAGTGGCCCCCAACAGAGTAATCCACTGTGTTGAGAGCTTCAGTCTTGGCACGTTGGCGCTCTCTGGTGGCATGGATCATAGTCAGAAATGTTGGAAGCAGAACTTAAAAGTAACAGTTCCCAGTGAGCCAAATGCTAGCAAATATTGGCTGTGGCATTGGCAAACTGTCCCGTTCGGCTGGCCAAAGTTTCCTTATCTAATTGTAGTTTGAAAGAAAGCTTTGTGGTTTTCTGAAGCTCCCATTGCACCGATGATATTATGAAAGGTATGTGTGCTGTGAGGAGGCTGCAGCTTTGTTTTCTCTTTTCCTTGTGTCTTCACTCCCTTTTGCATGGAGAAATAATTAGTTGTCAGGTAATTTAATGAATTGCTTTGTTACTAGCTAAATAAAGAACTTGAAAGCACAGTGTATTAACTTGACAAGGCGTAGGGGTTATGCTGGTACACCTACAAAAACAAACTATTTGCAGCCTTTCCAATAGCTTCTAGTAGCAGTTTTATCACCAGTGCTCATAGTTCTAAAACTTACTGGTCCCATGTAAATCTTCCTCCAACTGGCTTATCACCATGGCAACATATTATACTTTCTTAGAGGCTGTTTTTGTGATAATCAGATCTCTTGAGTTAAACAGGTTAGTTAACTACTTTTGACTGAACAGATGCCAGCTCCACATGGAGGGTACAGAATGAGCTTCCGGCTGTCTCGATGAGAGGCTTAAAAAAGTTAAATGGATAATTAAATCTTATCTGCTTTTGTCTGCAAGTTGTTGCTGTCAGTTTCACAGCCTTATGTGAGGCGCTACGTTCATTTGACGTGTTTAACTGTAAAGAAAGTGAGCCATGCCTATTTTTTTTGCCCCGACTAAATCATTCTCAGTGAGAATTGGCTTGTACACCCAGCTTTTGTGTTCCCATTAATTTAGAGCTCAGCTGGAGCTGATTTGAAAGCTGCATTTATTATAGAGCCATTTGGCACAAGACTCAATGCTGATTTCCACTGCACTCAAGAGCCAGATGTTAGCAGAGGTTAAGCTTTTTTGTTTTTTAACCTGTGTAAATATAGTGTTCATAGTGCAAGAGGTGAATCTGGTTTGTTTCACACAAACCATATTTTCTACCTCAGTCAGGGATTTGTATTACACTTTTTTAATACAACATGGGTATTGTGATAAAAACTGAAACAAAGCACCATGAGATGTAATTAATATTGATTAATTTAAATTTACAATAAAATGTCAACTAAAAGAAACGTACTTTGGAATAATGTCTGGTATAATGTTTTTGTCATTGTGGTTATCAGTTATATCCTGACACCCCGAAAGTATATTTGTAATTATTTAGATATAATGTTACCTGAGTAATTATATGGAGTTAAAGAAGACAAATCACATTTAGTTTTTTTTTTTTTTTTAATTAAAAATCACAAATTTGTTAACTTTCCTTATTTATCTTGTTCTATATTCTTTTCTATTATATTGCTTGACTAATTTTATATAATATTGCTTGACTGAAGAGCTGCTTGGTCGTACAGTAGAGCATTACAGTCGTATAACATCTTTAAACTCATTTATTTAAATAAATAGAACCAAATTGAGATTCTTTGTTTTGAATATAATGTTATTAATCTCTTTTATTAGGAATCTGCAAAACTCAGCGGAAAGAAAAGGGAAAGAGGTGACAGTGAGGTTGGAGAGGTGACTCCCAAACCAAGTAAGAAACTGATGAAATCAACGGAGAAGCCCCAGAAGACGGAAGCGCCACCCGAAGACAGCTTCAAGCCATTCGACTACAGTCAGTCAGACCTCAAAGTCTTTGCAGGTATGCATATGTGATCATTCTTTGCATTATGTTGTGAAAACTGCTCCTCAGTTTTCATCCAGATTCACTTAATATGTGCAATGCAAATGAATACAAATCTGTGCATCTCACTCTTCATTTACAGGGGCCAAATCAAAGGACAACACACAGTTTGATCCAAACCGGCAAGGCCATAATTTTAAGAAAAAGGTGATTGTTTTTCTGTTGTTGTTTTTTTAATTTAAAAAAAAAAATGTTTAGTTTAACTTTTTACAAATGAATTTCTCCCTTAAATAGTGAATTCATTCTTGACACATTATAATTCTCTGTCCCAAAGAAAACTCCTCAAGGACAAAAGAGCAATTTTGCAAGTGGAAACAAAAGTATGTCGTATCTGGCTGGCAAATCGGATCGGTAATTATGTTCACAATAATTAGCTTTCTTTGCCTGTGAAAATCCACACATCCCAGTGTATTAACCATTACCTGTTTTTATTCCTTACAGAGGATTCCGGCACAACTGGCCCAAGAGATAAATTCTTTTCTTCCCTTGTTTTAAACAGCTCACAGAGAACATTTGCTATTTTTCCTTGCAAGTGAAATTTGATTAATTTCAAACCATTTTTTTCCCATATGTGAAACAGTTTGTCCTGTAAATATGTGGAAGCACACAACTCTATTAAAGTTGATTTTAGAAAAAGTTTTTGCCTCTTTTTAGTTTAAATTTTTCCCAGTTTTTTTTTTCCTTCCTCTTCCTATAAGATTAGTGGAGCCATACAATGCAGTGATTTCCTTATTGATGTGAAGACACTGGTTAGATTTGTACCAAAAACATGAAACTTAAACATGGTAAATCCCGGCTCACACAGATTCTTGCGTATGTGTGAGATTTGATGTCCGCTGTGAAATGAAAACGTTCAACCAAGATGAATATTAAGATCACAAAAAAAATCAAAATAATTGTAATTATACTTCCATGACAGTTTTAACATATTTCCAGATGTTTGTGGAAACGTGCTTAGATGTGTTGTGCATAACTTTCGCAAAGCATGTGCAACTGGATTGTGGCTGAACGGATTTAATCAATAAGACCTGACTCGGCTTTTCACCACAACAAATTAGTACAAAAACAACAACAAAAAGTTCAGGGGGCATTTCTTTGATGTTTGCTTCAAAGTTGAGGCTGAAGGCTTATTTCAAGTCTCTCAAAGAGAATTGTGGAAATTAAGAAGCCAAATAATTTACCAAATAAATTGTCCAATTTTCACATTTGACATTATGAAAAGTAACTAGTCAATGTGATTTTAATTTAAAAAGAAATCCAGCATGTCGTTGGAAATACTGCATAGAGATGGCAACAAATAGAATTAAAATGGTCCAAGTATTTAAAAATGCAAAAATGATCAATCTGTTGAAAACAAATTTGCAGTATTACCAAACACCTTGAAATGACTTAAAAAAAATATAGAAAAACACAAAATTATGTTAAATGAAAACAAAAAGTGGAAAAAAACAAAAACCGGTTGATTCTTGTTTGAGCATGTGCAGCGCTACAATGCCGTGGCGTACTTTCACGTGGGCTTTTCGTCTCGTGTAGGGCGGCGCCAAGAACAGCGCTGCTGGTGTCAAGTCAAACAAACTATGCCAACTAGCTGCCACGCTATTGGTTCACACAAGTGCAAACGGGCTACGTCAGAAGCATCCCATTCGTTATAATGCCAGGCAGCAAGTTTAGCTGTCAGGAAACTGCTTTTGTCGTAACTTGCTCCCACTGCCACACTTGCAAACACGTTAGTAGTGCCTGTTGGCAGCTGTTATGGACCATATTAAAGATGGGTGGTTTACGGAATCGTGCGCGTTATGGCCGGGGCAAGCAATGAGCCTCCAGGTGGAAGAGGTCCTCTACCACAAGAAATCCAAATTTCAAGATGTTATGGTTTTCAAGAGGTGAGTGCTGCAGCTCCATAACTAGGCTAATGTTGCTAGCGTTTAGCTATAGTCAGTAACACTGATTGAGCAATACAGAGCTCGTCTCTTCAACTAGTGAGATACGTGTGAGTTAATCATTTTTGCCACGCACAGTTATTGATTAGTGACCAAGAATGTTACTCTGAACAGTAAAGACCAAATAGAAACAGCTAAGTTATTGTAAATAAAATAAAATAAAAGCTATACTTGTGTTGTAGCCAGGTCAGCTTCAGAGTGTTCTCGCTTTAAGAGCTGTCTGACTTTTTCTTGCTTTACCGTCGCCTTTTAGTAAAACCTATGGTAATGTCTTGGTGCTGGACGGAGTGATTCAGTGCACCGAGAGAGACGAGTTTGCCTACCAGGAAATGATTGCCAATCTCCCCTTGTGCAGCCACCCTTGCCCCAAGAAGGTATAACTGATCAGTTATTGTGAAATTCATGAAGCTGCACTGTGAATCCATTCAGGGTGAGTCGTGTTTCTTGTCACGGCATGTGGTGCGTCTCGTTTAATAGGTGCTGGTTATTGGTGGTGGAGACGGTGGTGTGCTCAGGGAAGTGGTGAAGCACCCACTGGTGGAATCGGTGGTTCTCTGTGAGATAGATGAGGTGGGAGCAACAACACTGACAGTAATTGTAGCTTCTCCTTAGAGGGCCATGAAAATATGTATCCTAGTTCTGCACAGCTATGATCGTGACATTTTAGTTGAGTAATTATCATGTAGAGAATTGTGATTTTGTTTTTAGTTTCAAATCAACTTGTTAACGTCTCTAACTCTGCTTTTTCATTTAGCTTACATCCATAAAGTGACCACAGTAATTATTTGGTTTTCATGCGTAACATTATTTTGATATCCAATTAATGATAATTAAGAACTCTGACATTAGAAGTTTCATCCCTTGAAAGATACTCTTGATGCAGTTAAACCAAAAACAGAGAGCAGCACAAACAGTAATGCTAAATGAAAAATGTGCTAATTTCATCCAGCTATACAGTGATCAAAATTAAAAGATTATTTAGAATATAAAAAATGATTTCCATCTTTAAATCATTGTGATAATATGATCAATGTGAGAGGCCCACTAACATCATCTGATATGTTGTCTGCTCTGTAGGATGTCATTAATGTATCAAAGAAGTTCCTCCCAGGAATGGCCAAAGGGTTTTTCAGTCCCAAGCTCACCCTCCATATTGGCGATGGGTTTGAATTCATGAAGCAAAACCAGGATGCCTTTGACATCATTATAACCGATTCCTCAGATCCAGTTGGTAGGTGCCACCCTTTGAATGCGGTTTTTGTATTACTGCTACATGTTTTGGAGGGTAGTCTTATTCACACTTCTGTTTTTGTGTTGCAGGACCTGCAGAGAGTTTGTTCAAGGAGTCTTACTATCAGCTGATGAAGGCAGCTTTGAGAAGTGGTGGAATTCTTTGCTCCCAGGGTTAGTTTGTGTTTACCTATAGTTTTGCATTAAAAGTTAAAGACAAGTGGATGAGTAATTTTAATAAAGAAAAGACTAAAGAAAAAGTCATAACCGTGAGACTGAAAAGGCAATTTGCATGAATGTCTTTTTTTAAGTCTACCAAAAGTACTATTCTTTTAGCATACATACCTGAAGACAGAGCAGTGCATAACAATTTCAGCCTTTCTCTCTTTTTTTTTGGTGTCAATTTTCCAGGAGAGTGTCAATGGCTCCATTTGGAGCTGATAAAGGAGATGCGAACCTTCTGCAAGACCCTATTCCCTGTGGTAGATTATGCTTACAGCACCATCCCAACTTATCCAAGTGGCCAAATTGGATTCATGCTCTGCAGTAAAAATCCTGTATGTCTGCTTGTCATTCTCTGGTCATATCGGTGTTGTTTGATTCCCTAGAAGTGATGCTGGCTTATAGTAAAAACTAAACCATAGCAAATTACGAAAGTGCTCTTTCGTTTTCTTACTAGGAAACAAACTTCAAGGAACCAGTGAAAGCATGGTCGAAAGAAGAAATGGAAAGTATGAACCTTAAGTATTACAACCCTGAAATCCACAAAGCATCATTTGTCCTCCCGGAGTTCGCCAGAAAGGTTTGTTTTGTGGAGCACATATCAAAATGTAATTTGAGCCGGCCGATCCATTGCTGCTACTTTTTCCTCTAAGTGCTTTTGTTGATCACTAACAGGTGCTCAGTGAAGCATGACCAGCAATGACCGACCGCTGTGTTCCTCCTCTACCTGGCCCTCAAACCCACAGATATAAACAACCTCATTCTACAACTTCTCCACCTCCACCACCTCCTCAGCATCACCCAAAAGAAATCAACTGATGGAAACTTGCTGAGTAATCTTGTGTCAGTGTTTCCCTCCTTTAGTCTTATACACTATTGTTTTATTTATTTTTGTTATGTATCTTGTTTTTTCATTTTTATCTGTACCTGTCTTATCAATATTTCTGTGGAGAGCAGTTTGATGGGGCTGGGCTGAGTGGGAAAAGCTTTGCCATCAAACCTAAACTCATTCTGAAATGATTTACTGTTTGTATCAACACATTATGCAATATGTTACATAACAGAGTATATATCCTGTATACTTTTATGGTGTTTCTGCACATTTATTTGTAGTGTTCAATATCAGATAGTGCTCATGAGAATATGTGCATTGTCCTGTCTGTCATGATTGGACATTCAGGTAACTGATCTCCTGCAACACAAACGCTATAGTCCCTGGTACTAGTAGTGTGTTATGGAAGAAGAAGAAGAAAGCTTGTCCTGTTTCTATCATAATGTACTGGCAAGTAGTATACATTAAAGCTCAAAAGTTAAAAAAATTAACCTTTTTTTTTATATGTATACACAAACTTAAGATGAAATCCATTTAACTGATCAGTTTTAATCATTTTACAATAAAGCAAGCTAATGTTATAGTGTTGTAATGCAAAAATTGGGGGGGGATGGAAAAATTTGGTATTAAGGAAATTCACAATGTAACATACCAGATGGTAACTCATTATGCTATTACAGCTTGTAGAATTAAATATTTTCCATTGGTATTAAGCCCACAGTCTTGCTGCAGGATGCTGATAATTTCTCTACAGGTGGAAATCTTGAAGTTTCGCTTTGGTTTATGTGTTAAGTTGTTGTGAAGATAACTTACGACCTTGTTAAGTCGGCATTATCGATGTTGAGCCTTGGTATCATCCCAGACCTATGAATTTGTGTTTTTTTTATAAGTATTCTGAACTGTAATAAATTGGTAACAATTGATGTTGCTGTAGTTTCATGTTTCTGATGGCTGCTGTCATTTTTTCTATTAAAAGGAAAAAGAAAAAAAGTCCTAAATCGATAGCATGAAAATGATAGCCTTTTTCTTTGATTACATCACTATGATAAGGATGGAATTTTTGGGGTCCCCCCCCAAAGCAGCAGTATTAGAATTACTTTGCAACAGAATAATGTTCCTGCTGCTGTACTATGAGTTGTAGTACAGTTAAACTGCAGTGCTAGTGTTCAGCCAGAAGGTGGCAACGTCGGACCTGTTTGAGTCTCATATTGTAGTTGAGGAGGGGGGATTGAATTTAAAATGCATACTTCAAATTCAATTTAATTGTATTATATTTGAGATTATTGGCTGCATTAGAAATCTCAGTCTGTTTTGTATTGGGAAGTGTGGCTTTGACACTGTTGCTGCTCAGTTGCATCAACTCCTGATTGTTGTGGAAGACAAAAGTCCTCAATGATTTTCTGTTTAAATATAACCAACCTTCAAAACTGTGCAACATTGTTGTCATACTGCCTTTAAAAGTGCTATGCTCTGAGCTGTGATGTAGTTTTCACAAATCTTCCCTTACTCTATTATGACCACTAAAAAAGAAGTAAAAATGTTTAATTCCTGTTTGTGTTTTAATGATAAAATATGTCCAACAGACACAGAACAAGGAAGACAATGTTTGAATTGGAAATGGTTTCTGAATAGCTTAACTGATACATCCACATGTTTAAATTCGCTTCATCAGATCGTGCCAGCATGAGCATCTTAGATGATCCTCTTTTTTTTTTTTTTTTTTTTCTTAAGATGGCTGATAAAATGAATTCAGACCATTGAACCATACCGTACATGTAGCAAAGATGGAAATTTACATGCATGTAAATCACATAAATACTATTTTGGAACACCTATGCCAGCCTCATAGTGACGCTTCTCACTGTTTGAAGTCTTCTATAAGCTTGACTTCACATACCTTTAAGGCGGAAAGTTGCGGATCCTTCAAACACACTGAATCGCTAGGACTGTAAATGCTTCAACAGTCAGCTAATCTTTGGATTGGACTCGGGGCTTTCTTCAGATCAGAGGAAAATACCCCAAAAAACTGTTGTGAAAGCATGACAAACCCATTTGAACATTCCAAACAAGGCATTTTGGAATAAAACTGCTCTATGTTCCCCGCCAGTGGCACCAGAGTAAACACGGTAAAAATCTGTTAATTGTGCTTTTTTCACAGATAAGTCTCAGAGATTAACGCCAGCTTCTCAAACTGTTTAAATTGATATTTGTAGTTCATATTTTATGCTTTAAACAGCTTTCCACAGTTAGTCTTGGTCAGAAGTTTACTTCATAGAAGAGATGGGAATGTATGTTCCTTTTTTTTAAAATGTGAAGTACACTCTGTGATGTAAGTTGTATAGAAGCCACAGCATTTAGACGTATGACCCATAAATGAGTCTTTATATAAGCTGCAGTAAATCTTCACCTAAACATAACAAAAGGTCTGAAACTATTTTTGGTGCAATGTCAAAGGTAAAAAAACAAAATTAGCACTATGCAAAAGTCTAAATCCCCCAAGAAACTTGAGGTCTCACAGACGTCTGACCAAAGAAATGGCAAAGTTCAGCAAATTCCAAAGCTTGGACACTTGGACTTCTTCAACGTTGTTCTGATAACAGCCATCCCTTGGTTCCTCTAAGGATATACATACAATGTGCGATATTTTGTTACCTTGGAGAATTTTGACTCAAATTACTGTGCACATAAATGCATTCAGTTAAAATAGGAAATTTGATTATTCAAAAACCAAAAAACAACACATGGTTCCATAAGTTTGGTTAGCATGGTCATTTGAAATCATGTATTGCACACAACCAACAGTCATATGCATGAGGGTGGGTTGATGTATTGTCACCAGTGTTTAAAGAAAACATTTAATTGGTAAAGAGAAGCAGAATGCATTTAATGAAATACCAACAAATCCTGGAAGCAAACTCTCCACTCCATGATTTGAAAAAAAAAAAAATATCAAGACAAATTAGAAAATATAACATTTCCTTTAACAGGAACTGAAAGCTGGCTGCAAAAGCCATTTTCGAGGTGTGATGCTTGTCAAAGTAGGTGTTAAAAAGCACCGATCATGCATAATACCTAAAACATGAAGGGATGAAAACAAATAAATTGTCATTTTTGTGAGAAAAAAAAATGTATCCATGATGAACTTTTTTTCTTTGACAATTAACTCGTACTTATTTGCTTAAATATGAGGTGAAAATGTCGCTACCAAAGTTTTAATAAACATTATTGTTCCTCTGTAGGGAAGCCTTGACCAAGAAAAACATAATTCACTCATTCTGAATGTGCATTACTAGCTTTTCACTAAGTGAGGCCCTACATCTTAAAGGTCCAGCATTTAGAATGTAACCAGTAGCATTGATTATAAAGGAGCCAGTGTAAATTGTTGCATTAAGTAAAGCTACATGAGCTAATCTATAATCATAAATATATATATATATGTATATATATATATATATATAAACATGTGTTATATATGTTAATTAATGTAAAAAAAAAAAGATATGTTTGACAGAATTTTCTCTGTATATGTAGAATATATGTAGCATCTAGTCACTGATGAAGAAGTTCTTCTTTTCTTTTAACACACATTTACTCTACTAGAGTTGTTATGTACATTTCCTGAGGACACTTTCCCACGTTGTAGGGAGTGCCAGACCGTTCAATTGTAATCTACAGGTGTCAAAGAAGCACATAGAGGCACTCTGACAGGCATCAGATGTTGCCTGAAGTCAAGTGTCAATCACTAAAAAAGTATCACCAGGATCAGACCAGTGTGTACAGTATTTCTTTCAAGCACCTTTGCTGGCTTCTACAGGGAAATGTTAAGATGTTAAGGATTGTTAAAATACAACCCTATGTACAAAAATGTTGAGATGCTGTGTAAAATTGAATAGAAACAAAATGTAAATGTTTGCAAATCTCATAAACTAATATTTTATTCACAATAGATCACAGAAGATATATCAAAACAGCAGGAGGAATATGTTGCAACTAATTAGGTTGTTTGGTAACAGGTCAGTAACATGATTAGATATAGTAAGAACACCTTATAGACAGTCTTTTAGAGGTATAGATGGCAGAGATTCAGCAGTCTCCAATTGGCAAAGCCAACAAATCGTGGAGCAAATTCGGTGCAATCATTCTCAAAGTAGTAGATTTTGAATATTCCATCGTCTACAGTTCACAACATCATTAAAGATTCAGAGAATCTGGAGACATCTCGCTGAAAATAAATATTGGATAACCATGAGGTTCGGGTCCTCAGGTGGCACTGTAATAAAAACAAGCAGGATTCTGTCATGGGAATTATTAGAGTACACTTTCAGAAATCACTGTAAACACAACTCACCATGCCATGCACAAAGGCAGATTAAAGCACTATCTGGCCAAGAAGAAGCGACATGTGAACATGATCCAGAAACAATGCCGATATGTCTGGACCAAAATGAATTCAAGATTAACTGAAGCAAAATGAAAAACTATTCTTTGATCATATTCTTTGAAATTTGAAATTCTCTTTGGAAATGATGGATTTTGTATCCTCCAGAGGAGAGGGTCCATCCATCATGTTCTCTGATGACAACATATGCTCCCAACACAACAAAGTCTTCTTCAGGGAAGTACTTACATATTTCAGCAAGACATTGCTAAACTGCGCACTTTATCTATTACAACACCACAGTAGAACAGCCCAGGATGCAGGATTGGCCTGTCTGCTGTCCAGATGGTTCAACAATTAAAAGCATTTTAGCACATCAGAGATAACTCTCATTAAAAGTAAATAAACGTGACCCTGTCCAAATTCTTTTCATTGTCATTTTTTTGGTCATTTTTCTGCCATCAATTTAAAGATTAGATAATATCTTCTATGAAATAGTTCAATGTTATATTGTGAATAAAATATTGGACCAAGATATTTGCAGACAACCGTTTATCTACATTTACATTCTAAACATCATCACAAGCTGTCCGTTCACCTTAATGTAAGGTATAGTTTCAAATTGTCCATCATAACTGCCAATTAAATAGTTGAAGTTCAAACCTAGTTATAATCCAGTGACGTTGTTGCTCTCAGCAGGATGTTCTTCTGGTGAATCACACGAATGCAACCACTTCATAATTTGTCAAAAAGGTGAACTTTTAAATGGTTTGCTTTGTTGTGTCCTGACCCCTTCATCTCCCCTCCTCGTTCATGCTCATGTACTCACACCGCCGATGGCATGCACGCATACACTCTCCGTCATACACCCACCACCCTCTGCGTCAGTGGCAGACAGGGGGGGAGAGGCATATAAAAGAGTGAGGGACTTTAGAGGTAGAGCAGAAGAAACATCTGTGGCTTCCAGTTCTGATGAGCATCTGCCACCAACTCCACTGCACTTTCTTCACCACTCTTCTCTGGACCTTTGACTAGTCTGAGCTGTTCAGACTCTCTCTTACTCACACACACACACACACTCAGTCACACACTCTCATTTGGGAAACCTCCTTCTCCTGCTTCTGTAGCTCTGGTACTGTACTCCTGTCACAGCATGCAGCTCCTGGTGGTGTTAGCAGCTCTCATGGGGGTTGTTTATAGCATTAGAGCAGCTGCCGTGCTTCCTGTGGACGATAGGAGCCCCATCCATGTGAACAGGGTGAGGAAATTATTGTTTTTCATATTTATTCAATGGGAAATGTTTTTCTACTTACTTACTGTTGCTATTAAAAAATGTGCCAAATTGTTGTTTTGGGAAGTATTGCGTAGGAAAAAATTTCACATAGAATTGCTGCTTCTGGTAAAAAAATAAAAAATAAAAAATCCTGATATTTATAATAATTAACTAAGAATATTTTGTGCACTTTATTTCAACCTGTCAGTGACTAATCATGTTAAATCGGAATAAAAATGGAGCTCCAAAATGAATGTTAAATTTCTTTGATTTAATCTGTAATAACATTTTTCTCCTTTTGTCTAATATTTTCTTTCAGGAGCTGAGCAAAGAGCGCAAGGAGCTGATTCTAAAGCTGGTGTCTGGCTTGTTGGACGGAGCTCTTGACACCAACATGTTGCCGGGGGAAGCGGCACCTGTGGATCTCGAGGAGCCGCTGGAGTCTCGTCTGGAGGAGAGGGCCGTCTATAACAGGCTATCACTGCCTCAGCGTGACCGCAAAGCCCCCTGTAAAAACTTCTTCTGGAAAACTTTCACCTCCTGCTAACAGTACCAGAAACCACCCGCCTCTGCCCGCCTCCCGTACTCTCCCTTCCCAGCTGAACTGTAGTAGACCTCAGCTGTACATATCATCTACACCTGTGCAGCATCGGTGGACTTCACTGAGACAGTGTCTGTTTGAATATTAACTATTTATGTACACAATGTATGTATTTTATGTATCAGTAACATTTACTTTCAGGGTCAACAATAAAGCATGGAGATAATATTTGAGATGGTAAAATGCTTTTGCAAATTGTTCATAAAAGAGAGGGTCATGTTTTTCACCTGCTTCTACAACACAAATACAAACTTAAATTTAATGCAAAAACTATGGCTGTATGTTGATTTTTTTTGTTTGACTTACATTATTGCATTAAAACTGTGGACTTTTTTTTAGGATTCTGCTGTGCAAAAATATATTTCTGTCTATGAAAAACTGAGTTTGGGTCGTAAATGGAAAAACAGAACACACCATTTGTCATCCTCTCGATTAAAGGGTCAATCAGCCGAATTCTTTCTAGCGTTTCTTGCTTATTGACAAAAACAAAATTAATACTTAAGGGAGGGGACATTTTGCCCACTGCAAATGAAAACCTTTGATATAAAGAAGCAAGAGTCTTTAATAATC
>JBBBVU010000014.1:16870845-16929552 GCA_037177055.1 Atherinosoma microstoma | reverse complement strand
GCATCACCTGCCCATCCCATTTTGTCTTTTGTTTTTGAATGTCTGTCTGCCACACGGGACAATAAAACCCCTTAAACATCTGGACACTTTCTTTATGTTGCGTCCCCTACATCTTACCTGAGCCAGGGTCGTAACAGACTACAAAAAGATTTATGTTAATTTGAGATCTCTGGGTGGCAGATTATGTTACCTTTGGACAGAACCAGCCTAGCTGTTCACCCATATCCAATCTCAATGCTAAGCTAAACAAACTGGTGTGTAAGTTTCACATGGATCCATTCCTCTGTAGTCATCATCACAACATTACACTCATCTAAAATAGGAAGCCAGCAGAAAGTAGATGCGGTGTAGTGGTAGTGGTCAATGTTGTCGTGTTTTTAAAAAGCTTGACTTCTGCACACCACCCTACTTCTTTCTGAGCCATAAAGCGTTCAAGTACTTTGCCAATTTTACAACGTGATGCAAATGTCAACATCATTAACATTCATGTATTCCAGTAGTACAGATATAAACATTAACATGAGGCAAAGCTCATTCTACTGACCCTGAGGCAGGTAGTATGAATTCTTATCAGTCTCTGCTCAGGTAGTCTTGTCCTAGGTGCTTTCTTGGGCTGGCGTTTCTGCATCCTCCTCTTCGCTTGTCACTCTGGACTGTCTGCTGCTGTCCGGCTGTGTGGTGCTGATGGATTGCATGGCCTGAATCTGCTTGAGACGTGTGGACAGTTCAGTTTCACAGGCCTGCAGCAATGTGGACGTCCTCACCGAGTCCCACCCCAACACTTGCTGCATGGCATCCAGCCCTCTGGTAACCACCATCTAACACACACAAGAAAGGAAACTTTATTTTAAATATTGAGAATGGCATTACTTGATAGACAAATGTGTGTACTAGTGTAAAATTACAGGGACTGTGTTGGAGGAGGGTTGACTTGAAGTTATTGTTGGTGTTTGATCTAAGACATCTTCAAAGATACTTATTTTACTTATACTTTAGTATACAAATAAGAATGGACATCTGGAGCTTGGATTTGATCTAAAATAAAATCCCCTTTAGATAACATGTCACTCCTGTGCAACAGATAAACTACGTATGAGTTTCAAATGTGTCAGCACTTCCAGCTTTATATCCACCTCATATTAACACATTGGGTTGTCAGTTAATAATTGACAGCTCTGAGCACAGCTAGGAATACAGGCACTCAAAATACTCCAGCAACATATTAAGAACCAATCCCTCATGTCACATTTTTTTATTTATTAAAAGCAGAGCCATTTCAGCTTATATGGCTACTGCTATTGAAGGCTGTTAGTCAATAGTACAAGTAAATTAAACACTTTATAGAGAGTGACTGTGCAGTTTATGTATGAATGATGTGTTTGAATTTGAACTTAGAAGTTCTGAGTCCTGAGTAGGAAAGATAAACTGGAACACCCCATAAGTTAGATTTTTGACTCAGAAACTTGGAGTATCTTTACCAGCCAACATGAAAAGTGGTGTTAGCAGCAGTAATGAACCATTTATTAGCACATTGGTCAGTTACTGCTTGTTGAATCAGTCATACATATAGTACTGTCCACAATTCATCGGCATAATGCACTATTAAAAGTTTGTATTGCTACTAATAAGTAGCCCTCTCCCTGAGCACCACAATGACCAAATTCTATCTATTTCCCTACTGCCACTGGAACACAATTAACTTGGGTGTAACATCATTCCCAGTTTCTGGTTCTTCTACTTATGAGGCTAATGGAAAACGGCAAAATAAATAAAAAAATCCCACTTTGGGTTGCAGGAGCCATGACTGTGTAGTGTACGATGAAGTATAAATTTGACTTGCAGGTAACAGTAAGATTTTGGGTTTTCAGAACCTTTCTGTTACTGAAGGTTTGCAAATCTGGGACTTTGATATTTGCTGTTTGCAAACAGAAATATTGCATTAATTTGCAAATAGTGGGGGAGTAAGGTCTGATCACAAGTGGTCACTTGAGGCGCATTTGTTGACACATTCTAATGCCAGATGTGTGAATTGACATATCCACAGCTGTTCACTTGTGATCACATCAGCAAAGATGTGCGTTAGTGTCAGGTGTGAACAGGATGAGTGCTAAACATAAGCCTTGCATCAGAAGGAATGACGTAAATTGATCATGAAATATAGGCCAGTTGATAGGGCAGAAGAAAAGTACCTCGGTTGCTCTGATCTATTTAAATCTCCTGCATGAACCACTTTGCTGATTCTACAACAGACTGGATTCTCTGAAGAAATTCTAATTTCTGAAAATACATACGCAAAAGTCAAATTAAAGGTATCTGTTTTTTTCACAAGTTTTAAAGAAGACCTGATCAGTGTTAATAGGTGACTACCTGCAGATCCTCAGTGGAAAGCCTGGTCTCTGGGCTTGTTTTTCCTTTCAGGACCATCAGTGTCCTGGACATGATTTCAGATGCAGAGTCCACCTCCATTCCATCCAGCACATCCACGTCCCCAGCACCTGACATATTGAAACAGGGGTTCTCTGAGGACCATTTGCTATATTAAAGGATTGATTATAGTAAATCGCTGCAAAGGAGTGGGATTATTGAACAGCAACAATGATTCCATCTAGTGACAAAAAGGTACAAGTGCAATTCGTTCACTGTGAGCAATCAAATACAAGCCAGCAAAGAGTGTAAACTGATTACTGATATCTCAAGCAGCAATGAAATGTAGGAAGAAAGAATATTATATTATGATTTTTTTTTTTAAAGTATCAACAGATATTTTAACTTCATTATTTATTTATTTTTTGCCATTGCTTTTAAGGGCTTTTTTTTTTCCTGTTTGTGAGTTAATTGTGAATGATTTGTTTGGGTGTCATTCTGCAAAGACCAAGGGATTTAAACCTGAATGTAGGATAAAATAAGATTTGTTTTCCTCAAATCTTGTGATTTTAGTAGCTCTGCATGCTGGTCTACATAACATCAGCAATGCACCTGGCCCTTGTGTAGAGGACACACGAGGAGTAACAATGATTTTTGTTCAGAGTACGACTTATGACTTATGCTTATTTTCTACAAAAAATATAAAACACTATACAATGACACAGTCATACCTTCCTGGCTAAGCTGGCTTGGTTCTTCTTGCATTTGGTCCTCTTTCTTCACAGCTTTGAGATACAGCTGGAGAAGTTCCTTGGACTGCCTCTCCTCCTCCTTTCGATCCAAAACCCTCTGCAATGTTTCCTGAAGGTCCTGAGCCTTTTTCTCTTGGAAGCCCAAAGCAGAGGCTAGTTCAGGGCATGGGGCATCCACTAAGATCTGAAACAGTAGATGACACAACTCATTTCTAAAGCAATAACACAGTGTCATGGACAGCAACTTTGAGCTCTGGATTAAAGCATTTAGATGTGCTTATAAGGATGACATCATCATAGCTAAAATGTGACTGGAGTTTTAATCATTTCTGGAAAACAGAGATCAATGATCTAAAAAAAACAAACTGCATTAGTCTTTGGCAACAAAAAATTGCGAGTTCTCTTTTAATTAATTTTGAAAACAGCAGCAGCACAGTATGATACATAATGTTATTCTTTAACTAGACAAACCTGACAAAATTCATGATGCAAACCAAGGACAGTGTGTTTACTTTTTTTCCTCCTGCATTCTGGCCGAAGCCTGACAGGAGGTTGTAATGAAATACAGGAATCTTGTTGGTACCTGTAAGTCTGCCTCAGACATCAGAATGACACTGGTCAAATCTTGCTTCAGCTGCTGGGCCAGATCCGACCAGGGTGGCACAGTACTGTCCACTGTATCAGTGTCCAGAACCATGGACTCCCTCGCCATCCAAGCCGTGCCGCCATCCACTACAATAAGAAATAAGTGAGTATCAATACACAAGGATAAGCACTTCATTGCTGAGAAATTTGAACTTAAAATTGACATACTTACTTCTGCGACCTGGAGCCCATGTCTCTTTGTCATGCAAGAGCATGAACTTAGTGTTTGAGGGTAAACACAAAAAGTAGGCTTGATCCTCTACTATGGTCCCATCATTTTCCAGGACCACTGTGACTGGGTCACTGGGACTGAACCCAAGAAACTCACATCCTGTGGGCAAAGTAGATTTTTTACTAACATCATAGATCTTCAGATTATGGCTATATACTTTATAATGAGGATGCCTAGAAAACTTATTTTTACCATATAGTCATAGATATCATTCTATATATTCATAGAGGCTGTGATTTCTCTTTCACCAAAGTTGTTCTTGAGTGGGTGTATTTGCATGTTAACTGACTGGCTTGGGTAAGAATATGAACAACTCTTTCATGGCAAAAACGTGCAATTTATAACTGTACAATAGTGCAAACGAACAGTCCAGGCGTGGATTTAATAAAAGCTCATGAGCTTGTAAAGACACTAGTATATAGCTTGCAAGTGGTTTCAAGAACACTGACACTACCTTCTAATCCTGTTTACCTACAGTCTTAAATATGAGTTTTGCAAACGTCTTTAACTGTAATGATCTGGGAAACGCCTGCTGACTCGCCTTCTAGGAATGAACAGGATCAGAATACTGACTTCATATTCTGCTATTGCAAGTTTGAACACGATGAAAATGGATTTGTTGCTGCACACAGCTCGGTCGTGATCATGAAAGATAAGTTTAAAGTAACTGAGAGAAATAATCACCGTGATACTAGGGGCAAACACCTCAGTGTACATTTGGACAATTACTTCACTTTCACATTAGTTGCGATACGAAGGCAAACCAAAACGGCTAAATAAAGTAACTACATAATATTAATTATTCGACATTCGTCTCAAAGAACACATTTTTATTCAAATGAAGCCAAGCATACGCAGTTCTTTAGAAACGTAGATAAGTTGCAGACGTATCAAACTTACCTTTTTTCTTCAGCTCCTCCAATGAAGGAACAACCACTCCGTATGATTTCTGTCGTGTGAAATTGCAGACTTTACACGGTTTAATATCTGTCATTATAGGTTTTAGGCTTGAAGGCTATCACCTTTATTCAGCTCACTGCTATCAACTACTTCTTTCTCTTTCAACACGGAACCGCCGCTGTGCCGCTAGGGATTCTGGGATATGTAGTGTTACCAAACTTTAAAACAGGGGAGTTTGCTGCGCTTTCACTTGGAACTACGAGACTACAGCGTCACTTAAACGTCTAATAATAAGCGTATTTGAATAATAATAATAATAATAATAATAATAATAATAATAATAATAATAATAATAATAATACAACTTTTTACTATGACTTTCAATCAATCTTTATTTATGAAGCACTTTTTCATACAAAGAAATTGCAGCACGAACACGAAGTGTTTTACATGAAAAATAAAAACAACAAAAATACCCCAAACATTTTCCCATCTACTCCCCCCCGACCACAAACACACGAGTAACACGTGCACACACCAGTGACTGTAAAGGCACACACACACGACACATATAATTATCTTCTCAAAAACTTTAATACTTTATCAGCTCAGTTATTGATTGGTGTGCTTGGTTCTCCATAAAGCACGCCTGGCAAACTAAATTAAGCTTTCATGTGAACTGGTAATTTACATTGGACACCAGAAGCTCATGTGAACCGTGTTTCAGGAAAAGCAATCGAACGTGGCTCACTCGAGCAATCAAAGGATAGGAAGATGGCATCCACCGACCAACCTGATCCACCAGCACAGGTCTCTCTATGCCTCCAAGAATTTTACCTCTTGCTGTGCTGATAAAACTGTGGGCCCTTCGAACGTATTTATATTAGATGGCTTTTGATGTCCACATTGTCAGAGGTTACTTTTTATTAAAGCTCAGCTAATGAATGATAGCATGCTTGCTAGTTAGCATGCTAACTAGGTTACGTTTCAAAAGTTGCCTCACACGTTTTTCTTGAGAAGTGGACACAAATATTTCTTGAGGTCTATTTTACGTCGTTAATATACCGTGTTTTATATGCTTACTATGCTACCAACTTACCAGGGTCAAATATTGCTACGCTTTTTTGCATCTGACCAAGTAGCCATGTCTCTTGTCTTGTCATAAGCAGTTGATGTGCAGATTGGAAAGGTCACTGACAGCTACAGTGGTTTCTACTCTATCCTCGACTGTCACAGTCTTGCTTTAAATGGTGGACAGACGTACAAGAAAATTGATAAAGAAGGGATTTCATCTATCTCATTTGGTGTCAGCTTATCATCTTGCTGCTACTATTGCATTGTTATTACTTACAGTAAGCACTGAAGAAACCCAGAAAGAAAAGTGAACAGCAGAGACGTGAAACCTTTAAATGAACAGTACAATCTGACTAAATCAATAGACTACTGAAGCAGGGAAGAAATTAAGTGATAAAGAGAATTTATCAACCATGTAGTAAATGGTGAGGCCATACAGTACTTTAGAAGTATTAGAAACACTTACATTTATCTATTTGTTGCACATATTGACATTGAGTTGTATCTAATTATTCAACATAATAAAAACGAATTTAAAAAAATCCTAAATAATTAATTTGATCAACAGTTTTCCACTAATTCAGAAGCTAAACATATCCATTCCATTCTTTCCATGATTGAATTTAAATGTTTAGAAAGTTCACCCCAATTCCCCACAAATGCAAAGCCGCAGGATACTCTCCTTTAACACTAATTTCCCATTAATCCCAAACCAGCTAATTAAGTCATGAGACTGTGATGGGCCTCTTTTGTATAAAACACTTGTTTTTATTGCTACTGTGGGGAAAAAAAGTACTGTTTCCTGATGTCAGGAATACCTGACATAAATAGGAAAATTGGTGTTGCATTAATTTACTTGACTTGATTTTAATTTTATTTTGGTTAAACGACTTCCTTATTCTTCTAAAGGCCCATCCTCCTTCATTAGTCGGTTAACTGCATACTTTTATACATTTTAAGAAAACTCAGGACACTTGAATACCTTAATTTACAATAATGTGGGAAAAACATTTCAGATTATAGATCAGTCTACACTTCACAAAGCTGCTAGCTGCTTCTGTTACATTTTCAGTAAATACTAGGGACCCTGTGCCATCAGATGTCATTCATGCTGATGCCATCATACTGCTTCCAGGTGTTTTACAGTTGATTTTGTTTGCCTTAGAAAAATATATTTTTGAGCCATCTCCAGCTTTCTCTGTACTCTTTTTCTTTCCATAATCCTGGTATAGATTTCTCTAAGTCTCCTCTGTCCAAAGAAAGCTGAGCCAGAACTGGTGTTGTTTTAATTTTCTTTTTTTTTTTATTATTTAAAAATGTTTTTGTTTTGTTTTTTGAGTTTTTTTGTTTGTTTTTTTTGGGTGATTTTTGATGCTTTTAAACAGATTTTACTTCACAGTGACCTTCTGTACAGTATTTGCTCATATGAAATCCCTTTATGCCGAACTTGGATAATGATATGACTGCTTCTTAAAAAATGTTCCTCTCTTGGCTTGATGTTGAGAAGGTGTTGTTTTTCTCCCCCTCCTCCATAAAAACAATCCTGCAGTCATTTACAACTGGTCTCTCCTGTGTATGCCATTGTTGCCAAAGTCACTATTGTTTCTTTTTTTCTTCAAAATGTACCAAACTCTTCATTTGGCCACGCCTAATGCCAGCTGGTTTTCTGAAGGTTTTGTTTTGATCCAGCAGCCAAAGGATGTCCTTATTTACTTCTATTGTGAATTCATGTGGTTCCACATTGTCCATTCACAGAGACATAATCCAAATGCAAATGCCACACTTGAAATCCACACTAGACATTTTTATGCTTAGCTAAAGAAAAAGAAAATAAATGTATAGCCAGTGCAAATCCATTAAACAGCTATTTAATCTATTGTCTGACAAGATCAGAGCTCCATATAAAGTTTTGATTAGACATTTCCTAAACCCTTCCTCCTATTTCAATGTAAATACCCTCAAACAGAAGTAAAGAATTTGAACATATTACTATAATGTGAATATGTTTTGATAAACTGAGAATAATAACAACAGTGTCAGATTCCAAATATAGGTGAAATAATTGTATCTACAAGTATGTATTTACATTCATCAAGGTTTAATTTTTAGGGAGCATAGGGCAAGACTTGTTAAATGGACAATATTTACTGATTTTCTCAATTTCCAACACTAGGTAATTGGACGTGTGCGTTGATAATTATTAGGAATCTTTAAATTTTAATGAAAGAATTTATGTTGTTTTTCATGCTTCTGCTACAATCATCAGAGGGGGATTGAGGCCTTCGGATACATCATGTCAGATATGTTCGGGTTTGAATCTCCTCAGTTGCTAACACTGCCTCTGACCGTCAGTAGATGGCACTCTAATACAAGTGTTGTTTATCTTCACAGCCTGGACTTCCACCTGGAGAAGACGGTGCAGCTCGCCCAAGAGAAGCACTGGTAAGGATTCAGGATTCAATACAGATGTCTTGATTAATGAGACAGGCAGTATGGACAAAGAATCACAAAGTTAGGATTATTTGATGTAAGGGCCAATTAGACAGAGATTCTGGATCAAATGTCACTTGTATTACACATTAACTTTTAAGAAAAAAAAAAGCTTCATATATTGATACATATGCCACATGCCATGATTCTCAATAGTAATTTTCCAGAACCTGCAATGTTTTACCCAGAAAAAGCTGACCAGTCTCTTTGGTATGATTGCATGCTTACATAAAAAAAAAAAGTGGTTGTTGTATTAGCTATAAATGAAAAGTCTATAAATGTAGGAAATGCATAAAGAAACTAAGATTAATTTATCCTCAAGCTTTGGTCACTATTATTTAGTCAATTAGATGAAATGACACATTCCCCAGGGACATCCAGTGTAAGTCTCCCAATTAGCAGACAGTCACTTTAGCGTCACACAGATGTTCCTGAGCCATAATGAGAGTGAACTTTATGTTTCTTGTCTTTACAGAGAAGAAATGATTGAAAAAGGTCTATTTTAACAGCAACAGTAGCTTTAATCATGAATAACATAAAACACTGACCACACATCTTTGTTGTCCTTTTAGGAAGATTGTGATTGGGGTTTCCAATAACGTGCCTAAATAGGATTTGGACTCATTGGCTGAATCAGTCTGTTAAAGAGAGATGTTTCAAACAAGATGTCAGTAAGCAGTGGCTTCCTACTTGATGGGCTCCTATGCCAGTTAAATAAGCAGTTCAAGTTGTGAATCCTAACAAAAGGTAACATTTAACAAGGATAAACAGCTGCTTTTAATAACCTGTATAAGGAAGTGTTTATTGTGTTGTTTCATTGCTAAATGGGGTGGAATACATCCCAGGTACATTTACTGTCCTTGTATGAGCACGGCTTCCAGGTTAGAGAAGTGCTGTATTGTTCAGCCTGCATGTCTCAATGTCATTCTCTACCATTCACTCTTCATCTTCCCCCCATCATCCCTTCATGCCAAGGCTAATTTAATCCTGGGTTTATTGATTGTGGGAGCATTCTCCCAGGCTTTCTTTCAATTTACTTCAATTTCATCATCCCAGTGCGCTTGAAGACTGCCTTCTCAAAAAGGGAAGAAATTCTTGTTACGATGGTCCTGATGGTTGACAAGTCCCACCACCACCCTCACTTCCAGCCCCTTTTCTCTTTTCTCTTTTTGATGAGCTGCTCTTTCCCAGTTAAGTGGATTATTACAGTAGGGATAATTCTTGTCACATGGCATTATTTGGATGAGGTGAATAATTGAAATTTGTGTCTGAAAGGATTTTATCTGGATGAGAGGAAGGGGAGTGCTGGCAGGGTTGGGAGGGACAAGAGAAAGAGAGCACACACACAAACACACACAGACACACATTAGTGTAACATTCATGTGCACATGGCCATGTCAAACAAGCCAGTGTGTCAGGCTGGGGACACCAGTCATGTTAACAGGTTCTGACTCACCTCACCCAGATCAGCAGGCCCTGGCACACTGCACGGCATGGGTTCTCCTCAGTGGCAAGAGGGCCCAGCTCAGGGGCCAGTGCCACAGCCTCTGCCGCCACATGACCCAGAGGAGCAGCTCCGGACTTGCACTCAAGAAGTGTGTGCACGGTTGACTGGTATACCAGTCGCTTCCAGACGCTGCAGTTGCCTCTGGCGCTGCCGTTTGCATCCTGACTCTCTTCGTCTATAATCCCCACCCCCATTCCACCTTTTTCTCACCCTTGCCATGGCCATTACCCCTTACAGACTATTGCTGGTATTTCCCCCAGTCTTTGTGCATCCTCTCAGTGATACACAGTGATCATTCCACATCTATTTTAGCCTCTTACTGCATTTAAATCCACTCAAACAAACAATACCAACATACAGTGCTGCTAGATCATTTGGCTGCATGAAAAAAAGTGGAAGAAATTAGGAAATAAAAGAGAGAGTAATGCAGGAATATATTGAAGCAAGACAAGTTGAAGTTATTTATTGTTAGTTTATTTATATTTAACTTATTTTATTGCACTTAAAAACCATAGTTTATATTCTTCCAACACATGAAAAAACTATCATGACTAACTTATGAAAGTTCCACTGTGTTTTAATTTAGTAATGTATGATGGTCTGAATGGTTAATTGCAACCTCTGCTTCCCCCTTCACCTACGAGTGTGTAGGAACAAGTATGCACATGATGCAAATAGCCTGCTTTAGAATAAGTATTTCTTTTCTTTCCTAATATGGGTGTATAACATGGCAGAACGGTGAGGAGGTTGACCAGTATTCTATTGGTATTTAAAATATTCATTTAAGGGTGATCAAAACTGAATGAATCTTGTTTCTACATCAGTCTGCACAATTGATTAAAATTTAAGCAGGATTTGGAAATATTCTCTTAAAACCTGAGTTTTCTGACATGATAGAATTGTTCACTTCAACTTTTTTTTCCTCTTCATATACATCAGCATTTTTAGAAATAAATGAAATAGAAAAAAAAAATGTTTAGCATCCTGGAAATGAGGGCATTATGTAGCACAGAAATGTTGCAGCCAGTCTGAAAGCAATGAATGGACGTGAATGCTTCCTGTCATCTAAATGAATGATGACTTTTTACATGGTTTGTATGAAGGTTAAGACTTCAATAAACAGTTTCTGACTTTTTTTTTTATGAATATGCTAATTGTTTCCAAAGTAATGAGTTGATTATATAGCCAATAAAATTTCAAAAAGGAAAAATCACGCTTGTCAGTTTTTTTGCTTTGTTCAACCGTGAGTCTGTCACATTTAAAACGGTTTAGAGGAACTTGGACTTGTCTCAAACCACACTTGACTGTCTGCATGAAAATTGACCCAAAAATGTTAATTTATTATCCAATGTTTTTACAGTTTATCTTTTGCTTATGAATGAATTATTTTAGCTGTGTCCACAGAACTTTTCTTCTGTATTCTCAACACAAACAAGGATAAATACAGCCACTAATCATAAACATTTCTGTTCCACTTCATGTATATGAAAAGCCTCATGGGTCTGAAGCTGATCTGCAGGCGAGCTGACCCTTCTTCAAATACAATTCTTATACTTTTGGATATCCTTGGTAGCATTAAGCCTGTTATTTACTCTGTGTAGCCTGAAAAAGTATCAAGGCCCCATATGAATGAATGTGTTTTTATTTGTGGATAGGCATGTGGTTTATATGTGCAGGAGGTGCATCTGTACCGCTTGCACAGTCAGTCATTGTGTGCATGTAGGCATAGATAGTGTGAACTGGGTGTGTGTTATGTGTTTAGGTTTGGGGATTTTAGTACAGCAGAGGGAGGAGGAATAGAATTGTAAGAAGAACATCCCCGGTCTCGCAGCAACTTCAAAAGCTCTGCTTCCCCAGGATATTAAGCGACTGTGATGAAAAATTTAGCAAGCGTTAAATAAGCCGCTTTGAAGTGATCTGTTTTGGCTCAGCAGTCTTCAAGTTTCCGTAGTCCCTCTGCTATAATATAGCCATGTTACTTTAAAGGGGGAATATTGTGTGAAGTGCAGGAATTATGGTGGACCTGGCTGGCTAGCAGTGACCAGGCGAGGCCAGCAGGAAATGGTGTGGCCAAAGGCACGAAGGCACCATCCCAGCTACTGTATCGCTGTATTGTTCTCTTGCTGCTGTTCTCCTCGTTTCACCGCGCCATCCCTGACGGGCTTTTGCTGAGCCCCATGAGTTGCAGGGACACAGATGTTGTTCATATGTTCGCTTTCAAAAAGTATTTTTCTTTACTTCCGTATGCGTGTAACACAAATGTTACAGTGGTGATGCCAGGAAGTCAAAGGTTACTCTCAGGTCTTGACTTTTTTTTTTGTCCATAATGAATTATCTCATGGAAATGTAAAGAGATTATGCTATATGACCAGTTTTTCCCATATGCAGATTTTTTTTTTTTTTGCTTTTTGCATCTTTCAATTAACCTTTTCACTCAGGAAAAAGAAAGAAAGATGGAAAAAAAAAGTCACCCACCATAAAGCAAAAAATAACAAGAGTGTAACATCTTATTTGAGAATTCATATATCAATTCATTTCACATTCATCACTTTTAAAGCCATTATTTTAATTTTTGAGAACTCCAGGTTTCAACATGCTCCAAATTAATTATTGGGGCAGAATAAGAAATGAGAGTCAGTAATGAGTCTGGTATGTTAACTCCATTCTGTCAAGAAACTAGGCTACCATTTAGTTAGTCAAGGGAACCTTCTCTGAGATTTTCCTTTTTTCCTCTTTGCTCATTACTTTAATTGTAATTGTAATCCTTTATTGGAGCTGTCTGCAGTAAAGGAGAGTTATGGTCCGAGTGGGGGCACGAGCCGTAGAGATATTTCATGATTATTGAGGAAGACGGTCACTAGGTGGCAGCCACTTGTTCAGCCTGGCTGTAATTACTGAGTGGGAAGTGATGGTGAGAAACTCTGTGAGCAAGCAAGGTTGTGAGAAGAGATATTTCTCCAATTGTGGCACAGTCCTTAAAAGATGAAGATGAAACGATCTGATCAACTGATTTTTGGATCTTGTCATGTTTTCTGTAAACATGGTGCAGCACTGATCAAAGGCATCTGTTGGCAGCATCTATTTTCATATTTCTGTTGTTTCGTTTTGAATAAGTGACATCATTATTGAATGCTATCTGAAAAATGTATTACCATTGGGGTCTGAGGATGAGGGATGTAATGTATGACAACTACATAACATAACTATGTCACTAATGCACACATAGTTTGCAAAAGAAACATCTGTACTCTTCAGTTCGTTTCAGCGGTTGTGGTTAAGTTTTCTCTTTGAAAAGCATAAAAGCTTAATTCTCTGTTTCACAGCCCTTATTGTGCATCATGCGCTGTTTGTTTCAGTGGTTAATGACACAGGAAGGGCCCTCCATTTTATTGTTGCTGTGTTGCACTTTTTCCCCTCCTCGCCCAACCCTGCAGCCAGCCTCCTTAGAGGACTCTGTATGAATTCTCACTGTCATGTCCAAGGACGAGTGGCGCAGGGTCAGCTAATTGCTTTTATGATTATGATTTCACGTCAGATTTATCGTGCATGCTCGGAGCACATCTTCCAGGTCCTGCCGACGTTGCTGGCTTGGATGGGGAAAATGAGTTTACAGCTTCTGGCTGTGACTTCTTGTTTAAGTGCAGGTCACACTTTTTGACTCATTAGAGTTGAACGCAGGGGGTGAATCACACAGGCTTTTCCTGTAAAAGCCTCTGTTTTCTGTGTCAGTAACTACTTGTTTTGCTCATGTTGCGCCACAAAAGAGCATTTTATCACTTTGTCTTCAACATGTGCTGAAGTTTGGAGGTCATGAGTGAGGAATGACACAGACAGGGATTTTGGGTTTTTCTGTTTGAACTTTTTTACGAGCCATAAATCTTTCATCTTCTTTCTGTTTGCAGATGAAATCATTAAGCTTATTCAACTCATAGCGTGCCAGAATTATCAGTTGACTTCTTTTTGATGTTGTTGACTTTTTTTTTTGCAATGGTTCCACCCACCCTTTGGAAAATGATGAGCACAGATGAGTCCAACCCATTTTATGAATTATTTTCATTTTGTGGTTTCTGCCTTGTCTGGTTAGCTGGACTTCATCTGCATTGCCAACCCATACAATAGCATTTTATTTAGGCTTGTTTGTTTCGTCTTTTTTTTTTTTTTGTTCAAAGCATTGAAAGGCCTTAAAATCCCTGAAAATCTTAATATTAAAGGAAGATAAAAGTTGTAGGAACTGTATTTCAGCAATTCCTATATTTTAAGCTGATAGTTTCGTGTCCTGGCTCACGGATTTTGATTTGCAGTACTTTGACCTCACTCTGACCTTCCGGGCCAGGCCGCAGTGTGACGAGTGACAGATGCAGCCTGGGAATATGGTTTGGATTGCTTTGCAGTGCTCACAGGAATGTTGAAGCTAGTTTTACACAAAGTTCATTTTGGAGACATATGTAAAGTCTGTGATTAAGCTGAATTCAATAAACTTTAATGAATACTTAGGACTTTATTTGTAGGGTTTTTGTTGCAGCAAGCATATTAATGTAAACAGCTTGGTAACAGAGCTGTAATTTCCTATTCTCCCACAATTTAGTGAACTGTCACAATATGTTTACTTAAGAAATGATAGAAATACGACCCCAGTTTAATTACAGTGTAGTCATTTTGCCTGAATATACTTGGGAAAGTGGTCTTATTGAGCTAAGCTTCCTTTTTACTCTCCATTCTGCTTTGTAATTACTTCAGCTTGATTTATCGTCTTTTCTTTGTGTTTATGGTTGTAAACTGCTCGAGTGAGTAACTTGGTCTGAGAGTGGCTTGTCTCCTCGCAGCGAGGCTGAAAATCTCCCGATGAATCTGAGATGTCTCCGCTGTCAAGACTGCTCACATCGCTCTCAGCCTCCAATGTCACTTTCAAGGCATAATTACACAAGTTGTGTTGATTAGTATGAGAAGCAATTACGGCGGCTTTCCGCCGCAAATAGGGAATGTGATGGCTCTTGATTGACAGGAAGCATCCTGGCTTTAATAAGTAAATGACTATGGTAATTCAGGTACTGAGACCCTTTGATTTGTCAGCATCTTTCTAATTTTTGTGATGTCCTCTGATTTTAATGAACATGAATTTGATTGAATCCCCCTTCATTTCCCCTGTCCCTGTCCCTGCACCTGTCTGTCTGTCTCCTCTCAGACCATGCTCATTCTCTCATGAGGGAGCCATATACTAATGCTCTCAGAGTCATCCTAAACAGTCCTGCTGCTCAGGGTGAATTATTTCTCAGAGAATGAATTCACTGTGTGCAAATAAGGCTGAAATAAAAAAGAAATAAATGAACAACAGGCAATTTTTGCTCACTATTCAAAATGCCTTTTAGCGTATCATGCTTTCACAAGTGTGGAAATCAGAGGAAAAATTATTTGTAATTGACACTTTGGGGAATGTTTTTTTTTTTTTTCCCTCTCTTTTTATCTGGCTTCCCAGTAAGTTATTAGCTGTTAATTTGTCGGTAAGCTCCCCTACAGCGCCAGATATTTGTTCAAATGCTGGGATCCCCTCAGTGCATTTGTAACTACACTTCTGAAAATGCTTCCCTGTCTAATTATGTAATATAATACTGCCTTTTAGGCAAGTTTCTTTTAATTGAATAATATTAGTGCCAACAAAGGATACGCTATTGAAACAGCAATGCTTAAAAGGTCAGTCTATACTGTGGAAAAGAGTAGTACAGTGAACCAAAGTAATACAGCAATCTAAAGCTTCTACACTTAGATCTGTGTATTTTTGATTTTTGACTAAGGGCCAAACATTTATGCTAAACTTTGATTGGCCTAACACTTAGTCTCATATTTCTTTCTTTGTTAACCACAGTTGGCCTAATCAAGTAATTCCCTGTTTGTCTTAGTAACCCCCTATAGAGTCATACATGCATACATATAATAAAATAATTTGCTCTTGCACTCCATAGCCCGGCTGTAATTTATATGGATTGAATGAGTGCTGCATTGTGGAAAAGCACGAGTGGACCAAATGCTCGTTTGTCACCTCTAATAAATGTTGGAATGTAAATTATGAACTTATGCTTCAGATGTAAATGCACTTTATTCCAGTCCTTTAATGTAAACAGCCCACTCCAATACATTAAGGCGTTGGGGGAGAAGTGGGGAGGGGTATTAGATTTGGGATTTTGACTGTTTTCACAATCAATAATAAACACAAAAGAGCTCAGATGGGGAATGTTATAACATATCTGAAGTTGCCATCATAAATTATGGCATGAAAGCAGGCTTGTACACCAAAAATGTAAATACATTAATGTTATTAATAATGTAGTGACTAATAGTTCTATCAAGACTGTAATAGCAGTTTAATGGAATATGACAGCAAGAATGTATTACACTTCTTACATTTAGATGGGACCTCTTATGACATTTATCAGAGATTTCTGTAACAATTTTTTGATTATTTTGTTAAGTTAATTGCTTCTTTTCCCCCGAACGTCTTCTCTGGGAGAGGGGCAAAAAAGCTGGTAATGGATATTAATTAATATGTGTCAGTTTTCTGGGTTTGATTAAAAATAATGAAAGCAAAATGCTAATGGGATTTTCAGCGTTTCTCTGTGTGTGGCACCCTGAGATTGTGGCTTTATCTGGGGAATCTGAGAAAAGAAAAAAAAGAGGGTTAATGTGTTACTCCCTCAGCTTAAATGGAAGTGACAGAATACACAAACTGAGATAAAACCGGCTTTAAGAAAACAGCACTTAAGTGAAAATATTGCACCGATTAGCCTTACTTGAGACTTTGGCTGTGAAATCATCTTCACCTGCAAGAGTTTATATGTGTTGCATGGGAAGAATATATGAATCATTTGACAAGTTTCTGTCTTGACAGGTTTTTTATTCTGGCTACTCTGATGTTTTTTGAAATATTATTGTATGGACTTGTTTCTGAGAGTACTTGCATACCTTGGATTTGCTTTTAATGTCCCCCCCCCCCCTTTAGTTACACTTTCCACATGCATCTTTTATATCTCAGCTGTCTTTTGCTTTCACCGATCACAACTGTCCACCTGTGTCCTCATCTATAGTCTGCTTCAGTCAGCATACAGAAATCATTGCCAAGATTTCTTTGCATCTTCCACCACTCTAAAGCAAAATTAGCACAGTGAAAAAGTTCCTGTTGCCCCTGGTACAGCTGACAGTTATCTCACACCTGGACTGGCTCTCCTCCCTGGCATGTGCATCAAGACTGTCAGCTTCTTGTTAATGCAGTGATTAACAAGAAGATTGCATTTGTTTTCCTGTGCAGCTCTCCTGGCAGCAGCACTTTGCTTTCTCTTTGATTAAAATAGTAGATGGATGGGTAGATTGTAGCTTTGTCAAGAACTTCAAAAGAAAGGGTGAGAAGGAGATGATATATATGGAGAGGAGTGGATGAGGCCTCTGTCAAATCCAGATTGTTCTTACTGTGGAGTGAGGTATTGGTGGCTTGCAGCCCTTTAAAAAAAGTCATCCAGCACAGATGGATGCCAGCACTCTTTAGTTGACTCTGAATAAGCCTGTTAGATATTTGTATGTCTGATCTTAAAAGACTGCTTTTCCTTAGAAGATTAATTTAGTTTTTCTTTTTATATTTACTGCTACTACACGACTGTCCTCCTGCCTGTCTCTCCATACAGCTGTAGTGCTACGTCATGCTTCTAAAAGTGTATGGAAAGTGGTTTTAGGTATCATGGGGATGAGAAAAAGGAGAAGTGAAGGGGCTTCGAAAAAACAGCCTGTACTTTTGAAATGCAGAGAGTGGCATTGTCATGTGTTTTCTGTGTCAAGGTCGACAGAAAATGTCAGAACAGGTGTGCGTCTGCTGCTGAGCTGCTTGCCAACTCAGCCCCTTTGCTGTAACACGCCACCCTGTGTGACATTATAGTGGTTCACTGTGGGTTGTCTCCTTTCCTCATTCTTCTGGTGGAGGCTGGTAATACATGCATTTCCCCCCCACCGCCATGTGACTCGGTGTAGAGCAAAGATGGGTGTCAACACCTAAACTTCGACCACTGCCTCCAGTTGTCACGTAGTCAGAAAAAGTATGGGCGCTGTGCAGCAGTGACGTGCAACATTCCTTTCTGATTACTAGTTTTTTCTTCTGGTTCTTGTCTTTCCATCTATTAAGTTTAGTCATTTTACAAGACATAAATTTTTATGAAGGGAGGTATTTCTTTTTCTTTGAATTATTGCTAATGCCTTTCTTTGAAAGAGTTTTTTTGAATGTACACACATATTTTATATGTAGTTACAGTCTGTCAGACAATCGTGGCAAAACCTGAAAATTCTGTTTGTTCTGAGTGTCTCAGAAAAAAGGTGATTACGTTCAGGTGGGGGATATAAATCAAATGTTCGGCATGCTGCTGTCATATGTTTTATATCCAGTGAATTCTTCAGTTTACAACTTTTTTTTTTGCAAAGGTTAAAATGAAGAATTATGATTAAATCTGACGAGCTGTCTTTGTGTTCTCCGTGATTGGGCTAAATGAGATGAAAGGCAAGTTCTCTCTGACCCTGTTTTTTTAATGCTGTCAGCACCACGCTCTTTGTATGATTATTCTACTCTCGAGGCTAGCCTGTTCGTGGTAGTTGAACGCCTCCAGAAAAAGAAATTTAGCCAACATTTTTCTTTGTCACTTAGTGTGATCTGTTACAGACTCTTGCTCTCTTTCTCTAAAATCTAAAAAGGAAAGCCCTACTGCCTTAAGTTTCCCCCCTTGTTTGATGGTGATTTCATTCTGACTCGTCTGTCACTGTAGATGTGTGGCCCATTGTCTTGGCAAGTGTGTCTAAATGTTTCTGACAGGTCTCAGTGAAAGACAGGCCGCAAGGGTAAACTGCCAGGCTTTCCTCCCCCCCCCCTTTTAACATTTGCCACCACCCTGACCCAGTCCTGGCCAGTAGATGGCGATGTTCATCTTCTATGGCTCTGTTCCTGCCTTGATGCGTCTCCCTTAGCACACTCCTTCCCCTCTTCTTCTCTCTGTGGCACTCGCTGAGGAAAGAGGGGTCTCACCCTGTGTGGAGGGTCATGCCACCAATTCCTGGCCCCCTTTGAAGACCATGAAATTGCTGATCCAAGACACATGATTAGTGTATTCAGCCTATTGACTTGAGAAGAGTTGACACACGATTACAATGTCACTGGAATGTCACAATCTGTTGAGTTGCCTTTGTGAGCTTAGTCTCATCCGATGGTGCTATGTACCCAAGACGGAATAATTTGATCAATAAAAGGACACCGTTCGCTCTATTGTTACTGGCCTCTCTATTTTAGTTTTATTAATAAATTTGGCAGGCTGGCAAGGATGTACACAAATCTGATGCCAACTTGCGGCATCTTCACCCCACCTCTCGGCTTTTATTTGCCTATCGAGGTGGTTAAACTCAACTTGCGTCGCTGTGTGTATTCAGTGTGTGTGTGTGTGTGTGTGTGTCTGTGTGTGCGCGCGCGTCTCAGTGGGTGGGTGATTCCTCACTGAGAGGAGCAGTTTGGAACAACAGAGGAGGATAAGCTTGTCACTGTAAGTTGCTTGTGACGGAGGCAGCGCTTCTCCTGACACCACAACACAACTTCTGTGGTGTGTCGCTCGGACACAAGCTTCACGTTGTTTGCTGCTGGTGCCGCTTGCATTTTGCTTCAATCAACTAATTGAATGTGAAAGGCCAGCGGGCCTTGATTGTATGAAGGACAATGCACAGAGCAGCGTCAGTTTTAAGAAGAGACTTTGTGTTTCTTTATGTTACCATAGCGAGGTCTAATACCCGTTTGTATTTTCAGAAAAATCCAATTATTGAGGGGGGGAAACGTTTTTTTCCTAATATTTTTGGTCATTTCAGACATCTGGGGAGTTTTTATAGTTTTAAAATGGAGCAAATTTAATTAGCAGCTGATGCGCTATATGAGGCATATTGAAGTTTTTTTTCTGTTTTTTTCTTTAAAAACTTTTATAACTTTTTAACTACTTGTGGCATTTTCAGATTATCTAGATAAACTCTGGAAACTTCAGAAGTTACGGTTAAAAGATGGTGCTTTGCCATTGTTGCATTTGCCTCTCTACAGCTTATTATTATTGTAAACAAATTGGAATCAATGAGCAGTGTTTACTGATGGCTGAGATTATAGAGTTTTGTTTGTACTTTTTGTTTGATATCTTGTTTTTGTACAAAACCTTTATGTGACATGATAGAAACCTTCTGACCACGGTCCAACGATATAAAGAATCACAGGGAGCGCTCTCATGTTTTGAAATGCTTACTTCCTATACTAAAAAGCATACAGAGCTGCTTGTCACAAATTGTCATCACTGACTGCAAAAGAAAAAAAAAGCTTTGAATTACAGGAAAGAGGCACTGCATTAAAGAACAAAGGAGATCGATGGCAGTACATTAAATTTTATGCGAATGAAAAAAAAAGAAAAAAGAACTAATTAAAATTGATTACTCCTGCTTTGTAAATGTGTTTCTGAATTAAATTATTGTATGAAAACATTTTGACCAATCGAGGAGCTGAGGAAGTATCCATTACTGGATTACAGCTGAGAAGGGGCTGGAATGTTTTGCGGTAGCTAAGTAGTTTGTTGTGCTTGACTGCGACTCCCCTCTTGCACCCCCACTGCTAAAGTGCCATGGGTTAATCTCTGATGACCCTCATCTCTCAGAGCAGCTCCAGACTCTTGGTTTGAGCCTTTTACCTGAATTAAAAGGAATATGTGCGCTATAAAAGTATTTTTTGTCCAAAGCGGTTGAAAGAGAGGTGTCACTGGCAGAGTTGCGCCTCTTCAGTCATGCGGGCTCTCGGGGCTTTCAGGGCACCACTGGGGATGTCCTTATCTAAACAGTCATCTGTCTCGCTAGTTTAGCAAGGGCAACCCCAGGCGGCACCACTGACAGTTGCACATTAAGAAATGTCAGACTTGGCTTTATACCATATCTCTCAAGCTAGTTTTGAACCGACTGTGTGTCACATGTTTGTCTTCTAAAGAAATCCATCACTTTGTTGTTGCCTTGTTTTATTTTCAAAATACTTGTTGGAGGTTGGATATATAGTTTTTAATCTTTTTTCTTTTTTTTTTCAAATTAAGTATAACTAGTTAAGACACACATAACAGACTGTTTGACCCTATTTTTTTTTTACATCAACACTTAAATGTGCAATCTGAAAGAAGTAAGGCATTGTCATAACATCTTTATCCATATCGAGCAAATTAAACCATCAAATGTCACGCCACTTTTACACCATCATAAAAGTTGCTTACATCTGTATATAGTACGCTAAGATGATCAGAGAAAAGCTGCTTTGTTCGTATAATGTGTCTTTATCTTCGCACTGCACATTTTTCATACTTTAATATACTCCGCTTTCAGTGTTTCTCACCAGTAAACCTACACAACTTTTCCATGTTTGCAGTAACAGAGTTGTTACAGGGAAATGCTGCTGAATGGAAAGTTTGGTTAGTATATGCAGTGGTCTTGAAAAAAACTTTATTTCCGTCCAACAACCTCCCCTTTACAAAAATTGCATAATCTGCTTTTGATGTCATGTTTGCAGCCTTGCCCATGGCTCTGACACTGATACAGCGTTGAATGTTATTTTTAAACCTTTGTATAGCAAATGTCAATGAAGTTTTCCATGACCCCTTTTTCATCAACTGAAATGTTGACTTTTTTGACCTTTAAATTTCAAAAGTTAGGGTCATTCAATAACAATTGACCACATTTGTAGAGTATAATGCACAACGCAACGCCAACCTGTCATATTTCTTCATATGCTGCTTACAGTGCAGATGTAAAGCAGGGCTGTGTGAAGCTGCAGCTTGCTGAGGGAGGAGAAACAAGCCCACGTTTCACCACATCTCTTTTATCAGATTTTACTGATGCTGAAGTTAAGTTTTGTTAATGACTGATTTCTTCACATAAGCTTTTTCTGAAAAAGAAATGCCTGAAAACAAAGGCAAGAAACAAAAGGCTCCTCTTGTGCAGTTTTTGTGTGAGTGGTTCTTCATCTACAGAAGGACTCTTAAAGCTTCTGCAGTGTCTAAAAAAACTGAATACAAGCTAAATGGTTGGGTCTGCACCTCACTTCCTGATGTCTCTCAGGGTCAATAACTCCCCATAGCTGCTCCCATGAGGCCTTGCTTCCTCTACTAAAGGTCACATTAAGGCGGGAAAGATGTCACAATTAGAAGGGCATTTAAAGCTGCTCTTTTAAAAAGATTAAAAAGCACTGTTGGCCACATCAAGCAGTCAGGCGACCAAAGGAAATACAATAATTGCATTAAAACTTAATTCCTTTCTGGCAGGGCTCTGATATCAGGAAGGTATTGGGTTAAGTCATTTAAGACAGCTGCCCCTGATAGCAGATCATCCATGAAAGCACCAAATTAATATAGAGCTTCATTTTTTGCTGTCTCTCACTTTCTCTCGCTTTTGGTCCTCCAAACGTGTGTTTGGGGGGGAAATTTGAGACTAGCCTAACACAATTTTTGTTCATGTCTATCAGTCTGTTATTATATCAGGGGCACTTCTCCACAAATGTACAGGCCAGGGCAATTTGGAATGAATTGATTCACAGTGAGACTGAATCCTATACTTGCTAATGATTTCCTTTTAGCCCCTCCATTGCATCCCCATCCCAACTTTTTGTTCCATCATGCCCTCCAAATCTCGGCATTGTTTTACACAAAATGTCTACATGTTTTAGTGAAAAGGATAATTTTTTTAATGGAAAGAATTGAGAGGTAAACTTGTCATTGTTTTAAATAATCTTATGCAGCATGTAAGTTGATGATAAAAGGAGACTGTGGATGGAAAATTAGCTGAACTGGTTTAAGACTGTCTGGTATGGTATCTTTATCAAAAAGTTTAAAAGTTTCAAGGCAAACACAAGGATCAGCAACCCGCATTGCATCTTTATGACAGTAAAGTCACAGTATTATCCTTTTATATTTTTTATGCATTTCCCTTAATCGAGTTTAAGTTCATAGTGATTGCGTGATAAATTGTTTTAATTTGGCCTGAATAATTTAAACCGAAAACCTTGGTCGCATCATCTCAAAAGCTTAAAATAACTTAAAAAACCAGCCAAAATAAAGTAAATGTAAGACGTAGAATGGCTTGCTGTTGGAATTTTGTATTTATTTATCTTTTTAGATTTACCTATATCCTGACTGCTCATTCACAACCTTCTCCATAAAACAAAATATCCATAGTTCTTGTGGTAATGTCATAGTTAAGCACTGTTACTAGTTAGAGCAAAAATATACAACTGGTTACATGGATTCCCTCCGGCGGCCATCCATGTGGTTCGAACATAATTGGATTTCTTCCTCATTTCTCACAGTTCAAGGTATCACTGTTGTAATTTTCAGACAAGTGCGGTGCAAAGTCTGGTCCAATTCAAACTCAATAACATTTCTGTAATCTTGTCTGTTCATCAAGTTCACTCTCTTTAAGTGTGTTGGTTAATGTTATCTCTTCCTGTGATTGAGTTTTCACCTCTTTTTCGGCTTTACCTGACACTTTATTGGTTATCTGGTTTGCAAAGATTATTGCTCTTTACATGGAACCGTATGGTGCATTAGTAGCCAAAGCTTTACAGAAAGCTTTACAAAAATCCTAATTATTGTTTAAAAAAAAGCCAAAAGCCACTGGTTTTCCTTTTTGTTACAAAGAAAATCCATACATTTTTTTAAATTTTTTTGTTATTTATGCTGCCAATCCAAATGCACCTTGTACTGCCATCCATCTTACCCCCTAAAAGCCCAGTTGTGTGCTACCCAACACTGTAACTGGGGTGATCCATAAGTCAATAACAAGAGTGAAATCTGCGCAATGTGGTTATAATTGATTGAGATGTCTGGATGGAACTTGTGCAAAGCATCTATGTCATCTGCTAAGAAGTGCACTTTTCCTCTCCCTAAAGATCTACCACTACAGTTTTAACCAAATGGACGTTTGCCTCATTAGTTTGCCGCTGAGCAAGCTGCGGTCCTCGCTAAGGTATCACACTTATGCCTGTTAACATTGATACAATTTTCTTGTCAATATTGTGCTACAGAATTTTTAAGGGAATGTAAACAAGGACTGCTCATTCAGCATATTCTTTCTCTATTAGGTCATTACCTCTCAAAGGCCCCACATCACTTTGTTGTTTACTGGAATGAAAGTTGGAATATTAGATTTTGGCATGTTCATTATCTCTGGTTTCTGCCTTTACCGCAAGCTGTGTCTTTTATGTCGGATACTTGAACAGTGAGAGTTTTGTCGAGAGCAGAGCGATTCTTTCTTGTTATCAGAGGGATATTTTCGCCGTGTTTTGACTGTATCTTTTGGCCCAGAACATCAGTTGGGGGTACACCATGCAAATGGTTTAATCTGGCTGTCACAATGAAGGTTCCGGGTGACTGACTTTAATAAGCCTTCAGCATATAGACATCCAGGAAATTCCATACCTCTTGCATAACCCTTGTGTACATCAAGGTCACAGTAATGTCGCTGTGAAATGGTAGATTAGTGCTCAAATAAATTGTGGCAGCAACTCCTGAAATGAATCTGGTTCTTTTTGACAGATTCTGTAATAATCAGTTCTAAATGAATTTGTTGTATATGATGTCTGTGGATACAGCATGTGTACCTTGTACCTTTTTGCTTTTAAGTGTATTTCTATTCTACCTAAGAAAAGTTCAATAAATTTATTCTAAGTTTGATAAGAATGCTTGTGCCTTGATCCCCCTTTTCCACTCTTTGTCATAGAAACTTGGCTTTTTTTAAACAGCTTCCCTGCCACTCCTGCCCATTGGATAAGTTTAAACTGCAATTCTTTGAGATTGAAACAGGTTCATAGTATATGCAATGCATTACCCAAAATGAATTACCACCGGCAGGGCGCTCAATCACTTTGTGTCTTTCAACACTAAGAGAAAAGAAGAGTAATCAAAACCTTTCAAGCTATTAGAGGGATGACTTTTACAATTGAATCACGGGGACCACAGGTGCGATAATAAGTCATCGAAACCTCCCCTCCAGTGTGTTTCTCCTTTCCCTGTGTTCTTACATATTTATCCATTTTAGGAGGCGCCACATCATGGCGCCCACTTCAAATTTATGTTTTAATGCCATTTGAGGAAGACTTTTTTTTTCTTCCCTTCAATTCTTGTAAATGCATACTGGGTGGAAAATTAAGGTGCATCTCGAAGGAAAACATAATAGAATCGATGAACGCAGTGCACTTAAAACTACTGATGTTCTGATGCTATTTAACGTTCTGGTGCATTAACGTTTCAAGTCATTACAACAGTCAGGCTGGGTGATTTGATCATGGCAGGTTTTTAACTGGAAGAATTACAGAAGTTTTCAGCCTAGGATTCTCAAGTTATTAGATACAAATGATCACCTCTGCATTAAGTATAGATTTTCTTCCACTGCACACTTAAGAATGGAAGTTTGTCTTTAAGAGGGTAATAGCAAATTAAGCTCCATACTCCATTTGTCCGGCACTCTTGATGGGCTAATTTTATAACTGCTGATTTGGTCATTCCCCACATTTAGCTGGAAAGTGGTCAGGTGGTCTTTTTCCTCACTGCTGGGTGTGTGGTGGGGGGGTAAAAGCAACTATCAAATGGAATCCATTTGAGGGTTTCTTTTTTTTTTTTTGGCGGGGCTTGATTTATAATGAACCTTTTTCTTAAGGAAGGTCTAGACTCTTGTTTGTACTGTTAAAAGCATCAGTTTCCTGCACAGCTTATTTTCTTCCACTCACATTATGTCATTATGAGGAATAAAATCAGATTTGTCTCTTCCCAGATTACCACTGCTGTAAAATTTCTACAGAACCCCAAAGTACGTCAGAGTCCTCTGGCTACCAGAAAAGCCTTCTTGAAGAAAAAAGGTGAGAGAATTTGCTTGATTTATACCACATATCATTTGTGAAACCTAAAACTTTAAAAAGATTAGGCCTTTGTGTTTTTTTGCATTATGTTGTTAGTCACTAATACGGACATGGTGTTCTATTTATTTATTTTTTTCCCTCTGGTAAACCTGGTTTGTTAGGGTCAAAGGTTGTGGCCAGAGCTCTTTACCCTGGGGGGTCTAATAAGCGGTCGATTTAGCTTCAGAGAACGTGATTCAGACCCCGTGAATAAATGACATACCAGTTGGGATCCTCCTTTGGGTTCAGGAAAATTAATATTGACAAACTCCCTCTGAGTTTTCAATGGAATGATCAATATTGCCTTCTAGCATTTTAACCCTTTTACTTAATTTAATGGTTATCATAAATTTAATGCACAAACCAGGATGATTTTTTAAGCAATGAAGGTTGCAATGTTTGCTGCCTCATCACTTTCTTTCTTTTTTGGCCATTCGTTCAGATTTTTCTAATACATTGAATATTGTTTGTGCAATAAAACTTGCAGAAAATTTTACTACTCTGAACTCTGATTCAGTTCAGCATAATGCAGCAGTGGAATAGTAGGTCTCTGATTAAGCAGTGACAATGTGCAAAGGGGAAGTGGACATCTTTACCTCAGATAAACTCCTTTGATGAATGTTTTTATTTTAGCTGGTTGCGAGACTGTTCAGTACTTAAGGGACTTTACCTCTACCGTGCTGAGGGACTTTGCCTGCAGCATTAGAGAAGCCAAACAGTGAAAAGTGAGCCTAAAAGCTCTGTGATTGGGGAAAGAAACCTGAAACCAAATCCATGTTTGCCAGCTGCCACTACGTACATCTCATAAGGCTGTAATGATTCTTCATATCTTTGGAAATTTCTTCATCTTTTGGTCTGATTATTGACGATGCTTTTTTAATCTGCTGTTTGGTATTTTCAAGGCCTCATCTTCACCAAATAATGTCATGTTATGTCTCATTTTCTTCCCACCTTCAGCTTTGTTGCAACATTTGTGGAGCTCCACTTTCCAAAACAGTTTGCTCTTACTGCACTTTAAGCCCATGAAATATGTATGAAGCTTTAATGCAGATTTATTTTGGAAAATCAGTCCCACTGTAGATCTAAGCAAGAACTCTCGATTTGCATGAGGACATTGATCATAAGAAGAGTGAGCATATAGCTCTAAGAAACACTTAACTCAAAGTATGTTTGGGTAGCTCTCTGCAGTATTCTTAGCATAGCTTTGGATTTTTGTTGTACAGTCATTCATCAGTGAACCTGGAAATCTTTTAAATTTTACCATATCCCCGTAGTTATTTAATGGGTAATTTTTTGTTCTTTTGATTTCACTTCAGCACAATAATTTCGAGATTTGAGCAGTATCACTGAATGTTCTCGTTACGGGAAATTGTGTCAGGTTAAAAGAATATAAATCGATATCCGTCTGTCATTTAGTCAAAACTAATCTAAGCTGAAAGTAAAATAAAATCTATTTCTTGAAGTGATAAAAATCATTGAGGTTTTTCACAATGAGGTAAACGAAATGCATTTCCTATATTATGAGTTATGCATCATTATGAGTTGTATTTCTGATGAATAGTTTCAGTGCAAGAGGCATTTCTGTTCATGTTCTCTACAGTAAGCATAATCTGGGTTTCATAGCGGCAGGTGATCTATTTTGAATTGTCCCCTCTCAAGCCATAAAAAAGCACAAATATGAAATCAGTTTAACCTTAGATATGATCTGTTTCTGTACCTTTCCTAAATTGAGGTGCTATAAGCTTTTGCACAGACACAGACTGTTTCTGCATCTGCAACCAGAGTGTATTGTCCTCTCCCCTTTTGACACAGAAACTCAATCATCTTCCTCATCCAAGAGTCACCACAAAAAATGCATCAGTCTTAATTTCTAATACAGTTTAATGTAATATTTATGTAAATACTTCTTGATTTTACTCTATATTAACAGCCAGAAATGTCAAAGCACACATAAAATGAAACAATGCCATCTCCCAGTAGAGTGGGATTTAAATTGGATTCCTCTTGCTGCTAGTGCTTATGCTGGACAGCTGATGAAGGGGAAAATAGGGTCCACTTTGATTGCATGTTGCAGAATCTTTACACAATAATCTCAGTCGTGCTTATTATTTCCCTGCGAATTTGTGCCCTAATCTCTGCTGAAGGAAGCTTCTCTGGTAACATCTCTTTTTTTTCCCTCCATGACGAGATCATAATAGTGTGGTTTATTTCAATATACATTGAAAAATATAATTTTCTGTTTTCCTTCTACTGTCAATTTCAGCGTATGAATTGGCAATTATGCAGTCCAATATTTCTAGCTGTCCTTCTTGAGACCTTGAAGTTGAATAAACTGACTGAAATATGGAAACTTTGTCACTTTGATGCAATATAAATCAATATTTAAACCCAGAGATGCTTTTTCCTTCTGTAACAGGAGTGCTGAAATGAATTGCATTTTAAACTGTCATACAACAATCTTGATGCAATTTTGCTGTACTTGTACCAAGCTTAAGTAAATTTCATTGGGTTTGAGTGAAATATAATGCATCACAGTCTAATCTAGAGAATTGTGCGGTCTTTGTCATCTACAATTAGCAGATGTAACAACTAAAGAGCATTGGACCTCATTTTGGCTCCACCATTTAGCCCAGACAATTAGCAGTTACACACATAATTGCCACAAAAATCAAATTCTCAGGACAAAGTCAACAGCACTTTCCAGCTTTCAACGTGTCACTTTGACCGTGGCCCCTGCACTGACATCACTCAGCAGCTCCCTGATTGCCCAACTGAATGTGGTTTGTTTGAGAAGGTAAAGCACACAGTGCACATTCATCTTTGCTGCTCATATGAATACAGAATATGAAACCAGCAGAGTGTCTTTTCTGTCAGTGAGATATAAATGATGGCTTTACTTATTTGTTTTTTATGCCGTCCTGGTTGTTATTGAGTTGAATAAATGATGCTAATAGATTTCACCCTGAGTAAAGGGCCAGCGGTCCAGGGTCAGGGGGACACAGGTAGTCTTTTTGTCTATTACCATACCTGGTTTGAAGGTAAGGGTAAGGTTCATCGTCCCAGATATTAATAGGATGCTGTTTGTAAGTGGGGTTATGTGACTCACCTCTCGGACAAAAATGACAATGACCAAGGCCTATGTAGAAGGTAAAGGGATTGATGTGGTTATAAATTACTCCACGGCGCCACCTAGCCGAGGCCTTGCCTACTTTGTCATCAGTACAAGGCGATAAAGCAGGGAAATGAGAGCAGAGTCCTCTTTTTAATACATAAATGAATACTCTATGAGAGTGGTCATTATTTAGGGCATGCCATTTTCAAGCAGTTGTACGGAACCAAATGGCATGTAAAATCCCTCTCGCCACTACAGCACCTGGAACGGGTTGAACTTTTTCTGAATAACCCATTGACCTCCATCTGTTTATGACCCTTTGCCATGCTTTTTTTTTTTTCAAAATATTATATCCAAAATGTAAGTAATATTCACTCAAGGGCGACTTCATAATTCAAGCTTTAGAGGTCAGCGAAAAAGGCATTCACATCTTATCACCCAAAATATTTTAGTAAGCAATTTTTATAATTGGCTGTCCGGGCTAGGTCCTGACCCATAAAGTCCACAAGTGCCAGAATTGGAGCAGTAGATTTAATGTTAGAGCCTTGCTGCCTCTTTGCCCTTAAAAAATGCCCAGAGAATATGAGTCTCTGAAAATAGAGCTGTAAATAACCTGACGAGCAATGGGTTTTCCTTTAAATAAATACCGATCAGGTTTATGTTGAAAGACAATAGAAAACGTAGCCCAGATATGCAGTTTACAGTATTTATAGCTGTAATATCGAGGTGCCAGCACCGTAATTTCATGCCCCAATGAGAATGGCAAGGTCAAAGCAAATGCTTTGGCAGAGCATCTGCTAATACGGTGACTCATAAACAGGCACTACGTGTATCAGGTGCACCAAATAATACAGTATAATGAAATACAGAATAGCTTTCCATTATTGTTCTTTTTTATGGTGTCGTCATTAGGTGTAATTTATGTCTTAAAAATTCATCTCCCCACAGGTCGATCTGAAATGGGGTTCCAGGGGTCACTCCACAGGTTTTGGAACCCATAATAAATTCCCAATCCCTTTTTTGTCTTTTCCTTTTATATGTAAAACTCACTTTCACCTTGTTCTCTTTTTTCTTTTGGATCTGAGGCTTCTTTTATTTGCTGTCGTCTTCCACTCAACAATAAACAGATCAGAGCCTACAACACAACTTAGTAAGCTGTATTTTGACTAGAAATAAGGAATTTCCATGTGTTTTATTTCATGCTGGGTTTAGAAAAATCCTTTGCTCCATAAACAACATCAAAGATGTCAACAGCTATTAAGATGTACATATTTTAATCTCAAAAGCAATCTGAATGTAGAGTTAAATAAGGGCTCAACGTTTCAAGGTGAAAGGGATTTTTTTTCTTTTTTCTTTTTTCTCCGTTACTACTTTCCTTTATTTGGCGAAACTGAGATTGCAGAAAGTCTCACTCAATAGTCTGTCACCATGTAGTCTGCTGTGGTCAGATGAATCAGGAGTCCAGGGACACATTATTGCTTATTTGACAGTGTAGTCTGACTACACAAACTCAGCACATGGCTCTCACCACTTCCTGGCACTCAGGACCTGCTGTAGACTACAGGCCGGCCAACATTTGCCTTCAATTATTCAACAATTTTCATGGTCATTCCTCTGTGCATTCAAATAGGTGACTGGAGGGACCTCAGTTTGGCATCAGCTGTGTGGTAGATTATAAGAAAATTTGTTTATACCTTTTTGGCTGCTGATACATGATACTGTATAGACTTGAGAAGTGCTGTAAGAGTGTGTGTGTAGATGGGTGAATGTGGCTTGTAGAGTGAAAGCATTTGAGTGGTCAACAAAACTTGAAAAGTGCTATATTATAAATGCAGTCCATTTATCATTAACATGAGCAGCTCAAAGTGGGATTTGTGAATTAAGGATGGTACCGGGATATTGTAATCTGACTCTGTGAAGTTACTGTTTAGTCTTAGTCATCTCTTAAAACATTGCATATGGTCCCTTTCTACGTGTCAAGTGTGTCTCATATGATGGAGATAGATTTATTCTAGGCATGTGTAATTTTTTTTTTTTTAAATCCTGAGGGAATAGATCAAGTAAAGGACTCACTTGCCAGGAGAGGATTTTCTTTCATTAAGCCAGAGAAATGACTTTGTGGTACAATGTTAAGTGAGACGAATAAAACATAAAATGTATACTTTCCCAATTTTCATTACAAGGTAAGCTACATCCATCAACATCTTAAGAAATGCAAAATGCAATATGTTCCAGGTTTAGCTCTTTGTCTCTAGCTTTCTTTGAACAGTTTCTGTATAAATGGGTTAATTATGTTTTTCATATAGTTCATCAAAAGTTGTAATTATTTTCTTTTGTTTAGACCAAGATACTCATTAAATGATGAGAGCCACAGCAATGGCTGCATATGGTGCCTGAAATAAAATCTTTTCTTGCCACAAAAGGAGATGTTCATATTAGATTTTTTTTCTCTCCTCCCCTCTGATTCTCCATCAGGGAGCCCTTTGCAATTTAATCATCACTAAAATCATTAAAAAGATCTGAAGATTAAATTATATTGGCATTTGCAAAATTATGTAATACATTTACATTACAATGAAGAAATTAAAATAATGCATTTTCGCTGTCTGGGGTGTATGAAATCTCCACATGGGAAATATAACTGGAGAAGTGGACGGAGTCTTATTTTCTTTGCCTTTGGTGGCAGTTAATAGGCTAGCAGAGTTTCAGATTTCATTGTATGAACCTTTCTGCACTTCCTTTGATGGATGTCCCTGGAAGTCTCAATGGTATTTCTGAATTATGAAATGAAAATACATTTTTGAGAAGAGGGTTGGTAAAATTGAATGAGATTTGGCATACTCTCTGAATTGTACTTAAAAGAGTTGTTAGGAGCTTGGGAAGTATTTAAAGTTACTTTATTACAGCCAATGAGCCATTTGGAATTTCACCTTAATGCTCCAGTACTTGCACATAGTTTTAATGCCTTAAAGGTGTGTGTGTTGATTCCAGGACTGACTGATGAAGAGGTAGAGTTGGCCATCCAGCGCTCTGGCAGCACAGAAGAAGTCCTGCCTCTTACCCCTGTAGGTCTACCGCATCCACCTTATGCAACTCAGATAGCTCTTGCACCACCGAGTGAGTACATATGTCCTTTTCTTCCTTTTTGACCCCTGCTCACATATATGTTAATATTCATGCTTTCTCACCACAAAATGAACTTCTAGTTGAGCCTATAGTAAAATTTAGATCCTTGTCCAGTGCAACATTTTCCCTTTTACTCGTTTCAATTAAAACCTTTTAAGCAAAACTTTCCATCAAATACCTGAATCCTACAAGCAGTACAACCATGTTTTACATACCTTTATCTTGACTGTGAATTGAGATACAGAGTATACAACATTGTTCAGAAGAAGCATATAAAGTCTCTTCCCATTCTGTTTCAGTGGGTTCCACCCGGGTGAGACCCCACACCACAACCTGTATCTTTATTACCTCAGAAGGTTGCAAGTGCTGTCCACTGATTTACCAATGCAGAATGAAGTCTGCGTAATGCTTAACCCATATGACAATGATTCCAGATGTATTCCACCCTCATTTATTACCACACTGTCCTTGACTCCCCCAGCATCTCATGTTTTGTAATGAAAGTGATGTTGATGGGATGGCCATGTAGTTAGGGAGACTCGCAGCTCTTCGTCCATAGTGGGGGGTTTTATATCAAAACGGCTATGAGGGAGCCGCATAATGAGGTGAGAGCGGGGAGTCTTGTATGGGGGGTCATGCCGAAAAGAGGGGGCTACCTCCCTTTGATGTCCTTCTTATGGGGACGGTGCACGGGGACCCGCATCCATCTCTGTCGTAGTAATGGATACTCTGATCTCTATTTCCACACGGTAGAAGGACAGGAAGGCCTCCACTGAACCCAATAAATTTGAGAGGAGATTGGAAAAACGGGGGATGGAGACCACAGTTCCACAGCTTAAGTGACCAAATAAAAAAGGAAGATGGCAGTGTGGAAGTGGTATAGAAAAAGGGAAAGACAGAGGAAGAATAAAAGGTCCTAAAGGAGGGGGAAAGAGCAAGTGAAGACCCCTGGTGATACAGTGAGGCTTGTTCAGGGTCAACCACCTATCCCAAGGACTACCAGGCCTTTCAAATGCTTGGTATTCTGGGATAGGTGACCATCTATTGCAGCTGTAATGCTGATGGAGACCCAAATTTATGTGGTTATCATATGGATGTTGGAGAATGATTCAGATTTTTCGATAGGAAAGGTTACAGGTCCATCACTGAATGCTGCAGCAGCAGAGAAGCATGCCCTTGAGTCAGAAAATAAAAAAGGCATTCACCTTGAAAATATACCATATAGTGTAGTATGAGTGGATCTAATTTTTATTTACATGTAAAATCACATGTGCTAAGGCACAAGATCAATGTGGTTTACTTACTTCAAGGCAGTAAACATGTACCTCAACCCATTAGGTGAAATCAGACCTGTAATAGAATATCAATGGTGTACTTTAGGGGCCTAACCTCTGATAATTTCCTTTTCATTTTGGCCCCAACAGAGTAAATAAAAGAAAACTCACCTATTTTCTGCAGGCATGTTTGTTGTTCAGTGACATTTTCAGTTGAATGCCTCTCTTAAGTGGGGAATTTCCACTTTGACAGACAGTTGGTCTACCCAGATGACAGCTTGCACAATGACACACTTTCACATTATCTGTCACTCAGTTAAACAAAACACCTTCCTACCTTCCTGTTCATCTTAGGAGCTTATACAAATAGTTTGTCTATCATACTGTATTTTCCCACTAGCAAAAAAAAGTTATTGTAATACAATAATGTCTTTAACATAGAAACTTTTTTTTCTTGCAAACTGCAAATTGCATTACTTAACATCACAATATAATATCTAATAATAATAATAATAATAATAATAATAATAATAATAATAATAATAATAATAATAATAATAATAATAATAATAATAATGTCTCTTGTTTTGTTTTTTTAATCAGTGGTTCATTTTTTTGTATGCAACATTTTTACCATGTTGTATGTGAGTGTCAGTATTTTACCCACCTGTATTTCATTTCCAGGTCCAGCGGGCTACAGATGGAGAGACTATGGCGCCATTACCATCATTATGATGGGCATCGCGTTTGGCTTTCATCAGCTTTACAAGGCAAGTTGTTTCACTGCTTTTTGACGGTTTCCTCACCGATTTTATTTTCACTGTGAATGTTTGACAAACATGTTATTCTGCATCCCGAGACCTGTTTGTCCTGCCTCTCTTTGTATTACATAGAAAATGTTAAGCATCAGTTTCTGATGAATTGTGGCACTAGAACTGAAGGCGCCTCTGTAGAATGTAACATCACTCTGGTCTTGTTATTACCCTGCTTTACGTCAAAGCATGATCTCATTTGAGCCCCTTCTTTTTAACTTGCCCTCCTCTCAAACAGATTTTTTTTCTTTCCTTTAAAAAAAGTAATTTGCCAACACAGCACAGAACCATTTTTTTGGATGTCCTACAGTCTAAAAATAATCACCCTGGTTTTTATCGGGCTTAGCAGCCCTTGAACATGAGCTCATGAGGCCCCTTGTCCCCAGTGACATTAATCCCATAGTGGTTGTTAGAAGAAGTCTGAATGGCATGTGGAAGCCATTACTCTCGTTTTAGAGGAGGACAGGAGTTCTAGCAGTAGCTCTCGGCCTAGATGACAGGCCCCTGTACTTTGTGTGTGAGGGAGAGAAAGGGAGCACGTAACGTGTTCTTACATATACCTTCTTGACCCTGTCGGGAAGGTATATGTACATACAGTTGCTTCTCTTTAGATCCTTTTATGTCCTACTTTTTGTTCATCTTTACAGAGCCTTTTATAAGGCTCCACATTCACATCGTCTGTCTTAGCTGACAAAAACACACACTTTACCAACATGCTGCTTTCTACATGCAGCAGTGTTTGCCTTCCACCAGTCACCTGGGAGGTGGGATTCCCTGGTGGGACGGCACAGGTTGCTGTCATGTCACTAGAGCGTAGCGCCAGTCGCACCATATGTCCAAGCTTCTGCCCATACTTTATTTATGTTATGGTGCACCTTGTAAACACCACACTCCCAGCAACCCACTTATTAATTACCACGTGTTGACACCCATTTAATCTTTTTCTAAAAAGTGTTTATTACTTGCACTGGTGTGGCTGCTTGCCTCCTGAGCTGGAGAGAAAACCTGGCAGAGAGCTGCAAACTGGCTGCATGGGATAAAGTTATCTATCTTTATGTATAGAAAAAAAAGACAGAAAAGGAGACTTTAATGATTTTGAAAGCAGCTCAGTGTTGGTCAGCAGGAACGCTGATGTTGACTTTATTTGGTGAATCTGACACCTTGCACAGCTAAGTAAGATGCACACAAGCTGATCATCTGGGTAACACAAACACTCTCATACAGCTATCAGATGTGCGTGTCATTCCAGTTTTATTTACTGGGTGACAGAAATAATAAACAATCTGACATTGATTTTGGTTTTGAAAACTTTTTGCAGTTTCTCTATAAAGATATATATATTTTTCCTGTGGTAATGTCTCTTGAATTTACTCTCCATTGGCAGATCAATCTAATTTATATTGCTAACCTGTTTATGATTTAACTAACTTGTATCAACAGCTGAAACTCCTTATTGTTGAAGTTGACACTTGTAACTAAGCGGTTTTAACAGTGTGGCTTGTGTCCAATCAACAGTGTTTTTGGCCTTGCACTGCCAAGTCTAGGTGGTCCTGTCTTTTCTTCATCTTTCTGTCCCTTTCCCCCAGATAGAAGTCTAATATTGTGCCCTGCTTTTAATTGCAGAAATACATCCTCCCCCTCATTATTGGGAGCCGAGAGGACAAGAAGCATCTGCAGAGGATGGAAAGCAACATTGCGGCAATGAGTGGCACACTGACACAGACAGGTGAAGATTAATATCTTCATCACTTTCTCCCTCCTTAACATTTTCCCTCATTTATCTGTCGCCAAAATCGGGGGGCCCCGCACGTTTTTAACAAATGACGGCGCTGTCATTTCGCTTTAATTTGAAATTGCTTGTTTACTGTCAGGCTCGGGCTCAATTAATTACGTTTCGCTGAAAAGCTCTTAACCTCGGAATATTAATGAGGAGTTGGGAAATGACAACTTTTCTCAACCCCCACCCACCCATTCCCTCTCACCCCCCCCCTCTCTCTTCCATCAGTCTCCCCCCTGCGCCAACCTCACCCCCATCCAAACCTCCATCGCCATCATCATCCGCCACCCTCTCCCCCGTAGGTGGGCAGAAAGTTCATTTTAATTTTGTGTGGATGGATGTGTGTTGTTTTTTTTTTTTTCTGTGTGTGTGTGTGTTTGTGTGTGCAGCGTAGCACTGTGTGGTGTCTGGGCTCAGCACTGGCCCTTGTGTGATTAAGTGCACGGTGACAGGTGCGGCTCCCATGTTGGACAGGTGAGGAATCTCAACCTGGCTGTCAGACCTGGAGAGAGAGAGAAGCAGGGAGAGAGATTTTCCTAGCTCTTTGTCAGTATAATTAAAAATCCAGGGAGGCGTAAATGAGAGAGGCACTCTGAGAAACTTAGGTCTTGTTAGCAGTTGTGTTAAACTGGAGTGTGTTTTCACATGAAAGGTACCAGTAGCCATCTGACACAAGTTTTAGAAAAAACTGGTGCAGGCAAACAGTTGTGTTTTTTTGATAGTGTTGACAATCCATTGTATTTATGCTCACGGCTTCTTTAAAGTCGGTTCACTGTTAGCATCATGCCAACTTGGTATTCTGATGCAAGGTTCACAGATGTTTATACCCTATTACTGGGGGGGAAAAATAAACTTGCTTCATTGCTCAAACCAGAGCTTCATAAAGGTTTTACGTACTATGTGGTTTTCCATGTTGTAGGCGAAAAGAAAAGAAGCAGGAAGTGGAGTTTGTTTTCTTCTTGTAGACCTGATTACCTAACTTTCGCCCTCTGTCCAATCAGAACCCTTCCCAACCCCCAGATTTAAAGCAGAATTGAGTAAAGGTGAATAAACGTGTTTTCGATGTAAACATCAATTCGGAAGTACTACTTACACGTAAACCCGAAGGTGGATGCTTTAATTCCAAATTATTTAATTATTTCAGAATAATTATTTAATTATTCCGAATGATTTAGATCCGAATAATTAATTCTGAATTAAAATACATAATGTATCTGTAATATCAACAGTGATATCTCTTTTTTTGTTGGAAATGGCAATTTTAAATCCTAATGTGTTTAGCCAGATTCATTTAACAAATTTAGAGTCATTTGTAAATGAGCTCTGTGCCCTTGTGCTTTTGAGTTATGAAGCGGTGTATTAGTGAAGCACTTGCCTTTTTCCCAAGAGCTGTATTTTCCCGTTTCTGGAGAAAAAATTCTAAATTAGCAAGAGACCTGGATTTATGTGGATTTTAGTTATAGAGGCAAAGAGGAACGTACCCTTAAATACAGATACCCTTTGTTTGATATTACCTCCAGCTCCTGTCAAGGGCCCATAGATGGAAACATGGCTGTTATCTTTTTATCGAGTCACACCCATGCTATTGTTTCCTGGCTGGCTGAGGTAGGTGGAGGGCAGTAGTTGTGTGAGATGGCGTGCGAGGTGTGCCATGCTTAATCTGATTAACAAATATATGCTCTTTTATGGTCATTTTCTCCCAACTATGCAAACACAGTTTCCCTGACTATTCCACTGCCCATTCTTGCCCTACTTATCACTTTTTGGAGATTTGCCAACTTGCAAACCCTGTTCTGTTTGTCAGCGAGGACAGGATTTCACAGCTAGAGTCACTCTGTCTTTTGTCAGAGTGAAGGTGAGACTCCAATCGGTGGAGAAAAAGAAAATGAAAAAAAGAAAAACATTGGTCTTTTCTTCAACCAATGTGTAGAACTAATTTGCTATGACTGCAGTAGCCAAGCTGCTATTGTAGTTAATGACTGTTGTAGTTAACAGTTGGGGAGAGGGGTTGCAATTACACTGAGAGTTTTCTCCCCCTTCTTTTCCTTTGTCTTCCCCTCCCTTTCTCTCACTCTCTTTGCTGCACTGAGTAATAGCGACCGACTGCCTCGCTGCTGCCAATTGCTTGAACCCCCTTTTGTTAAAGTTCATGTATTTCTCTAGTGCCAGGCGCAATGAGGTGATGTATTCTTTTGAATGGGGAGTACATTAGTCTTTTTCACCAGCCCTAGCTCAAGAGTAAGGGCCTTGACTCCCATTATGATTTGCCTACAACTTCACACAGACAATTAATGAATGGATCTTGGAACTACTTCAGCGCACCCAGGCTGTAATGGAATTGTGTGGCTGTTTGGGCACTCTTTGTTGGTGGCAGCCATATTGGTGACCAGCTGGCCATTAAAGACAGAGACAGGCCCGGACATATGTAGTGTACATTATAGCGAGGTATTTACTGAATAATTTACTGAATACACAATGCGCACCCTCTTCGCAGCAGCTGCAAGCCTCACACATCATCTTGTCTCCGATTCTCTTTCACACACATGCACACACACATCGCAGCTACTGTCTCTGATTCATGCCTGGCCAAATCCGTTGACTTTATTAATATTCTTGGCTTCATATCTGTGATAACTCGGAGGAAGAAGTTATGCATTTTTTGTCAAAGAGTCTGAGCAGTACAAAGGAGTCAACTTCGTGGAGAGGCATGAAAAGAGTTCGGCTGTGAACTGTTTGGCTGAAGTGGCTGAAAAAAACAGTGTCAGTGGTAATTCACAGACATAGTGTTACAGCCTGGCAGAGTGACCCACACATCTGGATAAGCTGCTTTGTGGTGAAGTGGATTCAAAGTCGAATAGAGCTGTTCTTGGTTTAGAGTGCACACCCTGTCATAGTAACACCTTTTTAAGCAGGGATAGCTAGTATTTTACTTTTACTGCCGTCTTCAGAGGGGTTGGTCACACTCTGGATCAGAAACGGAGCAATAACAAACTCGGATTATTTGCACAGTGATCTTTGGCCCCGACCAACAATCCTGCTCAAACTCGTATTCTGTAAGATTCTGCAAGCATGAAAAGATCAAACATTTCAGCACCCCACCTATATTGATACAGCCCCACCCATTTAAACACAGGTGTCACTACAAGATATTAGCCTCTTTGAAAGATCAAATATTTTGTCTGTGTTGAATTTTCAAAAGAAACACGGCTCCCAAGCTGGGCTCTGTCTTTTTTGTCCTGGGCAGGGTTAATGTGAGAGGAGGGATCTTTATACTCAGTCCAGCCGGCTGCAGCTCAGCTCAGGCTTTTAACCACTGGCCTGACAACCTCAGCAGTGGACCGCCACAATATCTGTTGATGTTAATCCTATTAGGCTTGATTTAACACTTTACACGCCCATGATTTATATGAATGTTTATTGGTTTTCTGTAATATAATCAGCTCAGGGAAACTTAATGCATTGTTTGGTAATACACGCGTGACTGGAAGCAGGGGGCAACAAACTGTGCCCAGTGTTATTTGAAATCATACACCTTCGTCCAACACCAACACTTGAACTAATTCAATCTTCAAAGTCAATGGAAAAAGAACAATATTTATTAGGATTAGGAGGGACATTTTGTCTGGCAGCCTCCTCCCAAATGAGAGCCTTGTTTTTTCCTTTGTTGATCGTTTGAGGATTTAAGATGCATTAGAAGGCAGTGTCTGGGTGGATAATGGAAGGTTAGAGACTGTTATTTAATTTAAGTTCAGACACTAGAGATTAATACCTCCATCCTATGTACACCCCACCCCCCCTACCCTTCCCACCCTCTACCCCTCAACGCCTTGGACCAAAAAGCTGCGACTTAAGTTACTGGGAATTAGCTTTGATTACAATTCTTAAAGGACAGCTTTGTTCAGCGACCCAAGTTTAGCCTAACCATTTCTGGAAAGCAAATAATCGGCTATCAAAATAACCTTATCAGACAATTTTTCATGCTCCCTAATGTGATTTTACTGTCTGTTATTCTGCTTTTCTCAACAGTCAGCCAGCTGCAGCAAACTCTGGTCTCTGTCCAGGAACTCCTAGTCCAGCAGCAGCAGAGAATCCAGGAACTCTCTCAGGAACTGGCTTCAGCAGAGGTACAGTAACTACCACCTCATCTGCAGCTCACCATTGTCATTTAACTACCAGCAGCAACCGGCTGGAGGAATGTCAAGGAGCTGAAGTTGAAATACTGTTTAGTTATTTATCTTCTTCCTTTGGTTTTAGCAGTCAATCTGCAACAGCATCATTTTCTGTTATTCACTCATTTCACCAATCAGCTGTAACATTTTGACCACCTGCCTAGTAATGAGTAGGCCTACCTTTTGCCACCCAAAGAGCTCTGACTACTCTGGATGTGAACTAAGATCATCTTAGGGTGTCTTGGAGTGGGTACTGGGACATCATTGTGGATTGGGATTACTTCCCTCAGATACCATCAGATTGGTATCTGGGGAGTTTGAAGGTTGTGTGAACATCTCAGACTTTGTCCTGTTCTTCAAGCTTTTCGTTAGCAGTTTTTGTAAAGCCCATCTCTGTCCTTTTGGGGTAGGCTCCTACTGTTGCCACGATGGGTTGTAATTGGTCTGCAAAGATGTTTACATAGTTTGCAAGGTATCATCTTTGTGAATACCAAGGTGTTGGTTTCCCCAGCAGAACATTGCATTGTTACAAGATTAGCAGTTTTACTTTACCTTGTGATTTTAATGTTATGGCTCATCTGTGTAGTTGATTTATCCAAACACAATCATCGCACTAAATCATCTTACGACTTTTTTTTTTCTTTCTCAAACAAATAACGGTAACATGAAACAACCTCACAAAGCTGTACTGTAATTTTGAATTAGGAGTTACAGATTGTTCCTTTAAAGTTTGTTCATTTTTGATCGATGTTTTTGTGGGAAGCTGGACAGACACTAACTTTAAATTGCAGAAGAGCTCAATAAACATAAAGTTGCAGGTTAAAATCTTCAGATTGATGAGAAGAAAGGCAAGGCCTCTGTGTACTAAAATCTTTTATTCTGCCTGAGTCATAACTGCCCAAGACAGACAGCCTTAGTGTACTGTATATCATCGAGAACACAAGCTACAAAAAAAGTATGATGCATCTCATCATGGACCCATAATCTGTATTCATACCTTTCGTCTTCGCCTTGATTTTTATAGACAGCATCTATAATCTACTCAGAATTGTGTTTAGGTGAATCCTACTGAGTGATTGTTTTAAAAACTTATGTGCAGGGATGAAATGTTGACTTGATTTTTTTATAACACTGCCCATAAATCGCTTTATGATCTCTGGGCTCTAGAAATTGCCTTGGAAGAGACAATCTGAGACAATGTTTTATGTCCACAGCTTGTTAAGCACATGGATGTGTAACTGTAGCATCTGGATATCGCAGGAAAACACATGTGGACACATCTGCTTCGGCACAAACGAGGAAGAAAAATATGGATCTCTTCCTTGGACCAAGTTCATCATAAAGTGATCGCTCCTTTTTGTGCTGTTTCCGGGTTTTAAGGCCAGTTTTCTCTTTATGTAGGGTAGAAAATGGTGTTGGTCCTAATCAGCATGTGTGAGTACATTGGTGCTGATGGTCTCATCTGACCACATGCTGGTCTGAAACAGAACTACATAGGTTTGACCCTCTGTCAGATTAGAGGTCCAGTTGAAACAATGAGTTCCCTCCAGCGTTAAAGGACAAAGGATGCTATTTCTTCAAACTTGTCATCACTAAATCACAGATTGGATTAAAAAGTCTACTTCATTTGCTATGAGTGCCTTGTTGGACAGCAGTAGTGTATAAAAAGTATATTTCCCATCAAAACACCCATTAAACAAATCATAAACCCTGCTTTATAGTTATAGTGTTGATCTTAAATTTTCCCTGTGAGTCGGCACGAGGTCTTCTGTTGTCTCAGGCCATGGGGGAAATTGGGAAAATGTTTTCAGGTCCGGGATGTTTGATGAGAAACACATGTTGGAGCTGAGGAGCTACTTATCATTCACCGTTTGTGGCTTTCAGGGTTTGCAGCACCACGCTGCTTAAAGTGCGCCACACTTAGCAATTATACCTCTCAACGCGGAAATGTGCCTTTAACCCAAAACACATGGAGACGTCTGTTTCCTCAGCTGCTAAGAAAACATTTCTCTTAGTTTGAAACCGCTCAATTGCGGCGTGCGTCCACCGTCCCTAAAGTGGGGACCTCATTATGGAAGTGAGTTTAGGCAGACTGACTCATGTCCACACATGCACACACCCACAGAACACAGGCTGATGCAGCACATTTCCAGACTTAAATGTTTTTTACTTATGATTCTGTTAGGAAACACTGCTGTAGACTATCTTTGGTGTTTCGGATAGATTTGCCTCAGGAAGATTCATCCCTGATGTTAAACAGCCGAGTCTCTTTCTGCTCCATTATCATTACAAATCTGCCTGTTAACTGTGTTTGCCCCACTGTCTCAACTCACTGATCGTTCTCTTTATTAGTGGATACTACATAGAAGATTAGAAACTGCCTCCTTGCTTGCACAAGATAAAGTGCCAGTGGGAAAGCACATAAATCGAGTGAAATCAATTGCGCTGTACCAGTGTTTCCACTCAAAAACACTTCTCTGGGGACTTCCTTTTGAAACTAATTCCATCATAAATATACATGTGTTCCACGAAAACACACTGTCTGCCGGCAGAATAACTGTGAATTAATTTGCCTTCAGACACTCTTAAACAAGGCTTGTTAAAGATCTTATCTTGTTGCTAATGGTCCAAAGGCATTTATCTTCATTTAGCCAGATGTGCTGCCATCCTTGGGTGTTGCTAGAGTTGATGTTGTCTTTTTTTTTCTCTGTAGTAATATGTACATTTTTTTTCTCTCTTTTTTTTTCTCCCCTCTACTGAATTGTTTAGTTAACCAGCAGAAATATGCCAACCCCTATTACCAACCCGAGACATATTAGTTACAAGGCTTTTAAACCAGTTAGGGAAAATCTTTCCTGTGAACTCTGAGGGAAAATCCACAGCCAGCTCGCTTGTTGGCGGTTGATGATTTAATAGGTGGCACCAGTTGGCGAGTGTTTTACTTTGTTTTGGCTGGTTAGCTCATTTGTTTAGTGGTTGCTTGTTCATGCATAATGATTTTTACAATGTGCTGTTCGAAGTGGAAGGTATACTCTACTATTAAGCAGCACAGGACCCTTAGAGCCCTGCACCTACGCACTTGCAGGTGAATATTGATTATTTTTGTTAACTGAAGAATGAAAACCAAAAAAAAACATAGGAATAAAGTTTTGGGGCCAGATTTGTATAGCGAAGAGCAACAGTAATTTCCCCCCAAAAATCTATTTTTAATTTAAATAGAAAAGAAGTAGCTGTTATACCTGAGGAATTTTACTATTTACCCAAAAGATGCCTGAACTTTTTTATTCAACTTGAAGCAGTCCACATTTAAGGAGCCATAATACAAACAAAGAAGGTGCACCAACTGCATCATAAATCAAGCAAGTTTAATAAGTCAGGACATTTGAAAGGCATAATCTTTATTTACATAGCTAAATAATCAGAAAATAGATATAAATCATCCAATCAGAAAAATATCAAATATGCTTATGTGAAAAATAAGATTGCCTGTAAAAACACAGAAGAAGTGGCAGTGTTTCGCCCCGGGCAATCGTCCGCCATCTTTCGGCCATCACCCCCAACCACCATCTCCGCCCACCACCCCAATGCCGAAGACCTATGGGAAACACTGAATGACATACAAATTAAAGCTCATTAAGTTGGTTCTAGATAGAGAAATAAATAAGTAATAGTCTATATTCATTTTTGGCTAAAAAGAAAAATAATGGTTTAAAAGTTGGATATCGTTTGAAAATATAGCGCATCTTAAAAAATGTGCTTGAGTAATGAGCTTAATGAGGTTAAATATTGTCATCAGCAGTCGTTAAAACATCACAACTTACACGCCTCTGTGGTCTATTGGATGTGTTAACTCTTCAGGTGGGGCTTTTAAACTCAGCATTTTTCAATTGTCTGCAGTCACAGATACCCCCTCCATCAGCTTTCACCCAATGCACCCAGTGCACTTAACATGTAATTCTCATACGATGTGTGTGTGTATATACACACTGACATAATGTATCTCAGAGCTGAAACTCGGTCTTTGCCCAACATTTAATTAGGTTTCTTCAGACTTAATAAGACATATGTCAGAGTTAGTGTTGTGTGACAAGCCTTGATGTGAGATATGATATGCTGCTGCTCTGTAGATAATGCATATTATGAATGTAGCTGGTGGTTAACATGGAACTCTGAAGGCTTCTTTTCTTACTTTAGGTGACATAAGTAAATATAGATAATCACATTTCACTTATTTCAAGAAATCTACCCTTTTCTTCAAGGGATTCTGCGCTTTGGAAATCTTTTAGCTCAGCCTTTACAGCAATTAATTTTTTTCCACATAAAATGAGAGAGAAGCGGAATTGAGCCTTATTATACGGGTGCCTTGGGGAGGCGAGGGATTAAGATGGTTCTAATGAGGTGACGGCTGTAATAAGAGTGTCTTCAGCAGGCCTCCAATGCACCACCTCTAAAACATAGCTCCTTATCAGGGAGGTTTAGGAGCTGATAAGAGCCAAAAAAAAAAAACTCCTTTTCCCCAGTCTTTTCTGTCTCCCTTCACTTCTCCTCCTCTGCCTCCCCCCATCCAGTGTAAATGAGTCTGATCCCTTTCAGATGTGATTCAATTAATTTCTCTTAGATTTAATTACAAGCGAAAGAGTCCAAGTTATCCCTCTCCCCTCGATAGGGGGTCCACGTTTCTTAACAAGCTTCCTCTGGTGAGTCAGGAGAGTCTTAATTACAGCTTTTACTTTTTCTTTCATCCCACTTTTTCCCTTGCCTGCTCCGTCTAATCCCTCTGGTCTCATCGGTCTATCCTCTGGCTTTTGCACATGTTTGAGTTTATTTGGAAATAGGCAAAGAATGGGAAGCAGGTTACACATGTCACTGGATCCCAAATATTTTGGCGGTGATGCCTTCTCATGCTTTTTCTCAGGGTCCAAATATCTAAGAGCAGACCTTCAAAGGAGGAAGTTTGCCTTTTCAGATTGATTGTTTAATTGGGGTGTGTTTTTTATGAAATACAAAGCACTCATTAAGAGAAAAATATCACTCTTCTTTGTGCTATTATTTTCTTTCCGTCTGGTAATTGCTGTGTGATCCCTTGTTTATTGTGGAACCCTTTAGGCAGGTTCACTTTTTCTGATATAAAACCTTTAACTCAGGTGTGTGCAGGCTGGTCTTTCTTCTCCAGGAAGTTTCTGTGATTATCTTTATTTGACAGATTTTGCAGCAGTCCCAGTTTACTTTCTATACTGCATTTTATTTGTGATGCTTTTCTTTCCAGGCCTTTGTCAAAACTTGTCCATTTTATAGCTGTTAGTCTAGCCTATCCCTAAAAAAAGTGCTGCAGAGACAAATTTTATGCAGCAATTTGCCATTCAAATACTTTTCCATTATACCCTGTAGCACTTCATGCTGCACCAGTGTGTGTGTGTGTGTGTGTGTCTGTGTGTGTATGTGATAACACAAGCCTTTGATAAAAGACAAAAAGAACAAAACAAACTGCAAAGCTTTGGTCTGCCTTTATGAATGTGGCCATTGTTTAAGATAGTCATTATCCAAAACATTGCACACTGACCTAATCTTTTCTAGATAGTATGGAAAATTATGTAAAAACAGCATGATTCACACTCACTGGACTTCCTGACATCATAAAGGGAGGCTGCAGAGAAGTTGTTTGCCCTCCTCTCTGTCATCACCCACAGTAGGCAGTTGTGAGGTTGTTATGGTGACTGATGACTTGACTACACAAAAACATGTGGCTTTTAACATTTGCATTTGCCATATTTGTTTACTTTCCCTGTCCTTTTTTTACTTTAGTTTTTTTATATAAGGTTTTAATATTTCATGTAGTTGAGACCAATCGTAGAGGACTTGTTGAGAGGCACACGGTATACTGGCTTTGTGCTGCGACCCCTCGTTTGACCTGAACAGTGCTCATTTGTGTTCTTGTGTGTCTTTACAGTTGTGTGTGTCTCACTTGTGATTTTCCAACAGGCTTCATCGTCAACCAACCGCATCCTGGACAACCAAACAGTTGGGGAGCTGAAGGCTGAGATTGCCTCTTTGAAGGGCTTACTGCTCAGCAGGTAACAAAGTTATTCCGGCCCCTGTCACATGAAACAGTCCAGGTGTGCATGTGTGTGTGGATGTGCGTGTATAGAGGCTTCGGACATGTTGTTTTTGGCACTTTTATTCCTTAATGCAGTCCATTTGAACTATTTGACATTGATAAACAGGAGCAAAGACCCGTCGGGTTGATAAAGAGGTCCATGAATGTTTGTGATTTCTGGGTGAATATGGCCTACAACATCATCAGATTATCACCCAATCCTTAAAGTAAATACGTAAAGACAATCTAATTCAATAAATGAGAAAAACAGGCCCAAACCATGATACCACCACCACCACTGTGTTTCAGTGATGGGATAAGGTTTTTACGCTGTGTTTTGCTTTTTACAAACATAACGTAAAAAACGTGTAAAATTGTGGCTTCGCCTCAAAGCCCTGCTTTGAACACCATTGTTGTGTGCTCCGACGGTAGACTCATGAATATTCATATTAACTTAGACGACAGAGGCCTGTTGTTTCTTACCTTGGGTAATTTTGTGGCCTCACTGTCAACTACATCTTTTGCTCTTGAATTGATTTTCATTGGTCAACCAATGCTGGCAAGGCTAACTCAAGAGCATTGAATCCTTCCATTTATGGATTGATGGAGCCCAAACTATAAAGAAGCACCAACAAATCTTTTTCTTTGAGGACCTCATAAATCTCCTGTATTTCATGATACACTTCTTAAACTTGAATTAATCCCTTTTTTTAAAAAGAAGAAAATAAGGCTCCAACTTAGACCTGTTATCCCACTAATTGAAAACACCTGACTCTAATTTGACCTTTAACTGATCATCTGTTGACATACGTTTGCCCCTCACACAGTCTATATTGAGTTGTCTACTTCAATAAATATATAAACAACTTCAAAAATTGTGCATAATTTCTTTAACTCATTCCTTCCTGATGCAATATATGTGTGTATCTCACTTGTAACCGGAGCAATGTTGATTAGTTTTGACCTTTCAGGTTTCGTCTTGTGTTCTTTTCTTTTTTTACTTGCACAAAAGTGAAATCAACAGTGTTTAATACACTCTTAAAATTGAACCTGTCAAATGACTTTATTACCTCCGCCAAGGCTTGGAGGTTATGTTTTTTGGTGGCATACATCTGTCCGTCCATTTTTCTCTTTCTGTGTGTTTGTCAGCAACATTACTCAAAAAGTAATGGAAGGATTTTGATGAAATTTTCAGGAAATCAGCTTCTAACTCAACAGATAATGGTCAGAATCATTGGCAAAAAAAATAAAAAATTACAAGATGACATCATGGTAGATGTTATAATCTGACATTGTTTGACCCAGATCATGTTGATATTCTGGATCTGGTGATCCAAAAGGTTGTAAATACAGGGGGTACTGGGTGGGCTGTTGGGCCTTTTAGGGTTTTTCTTTTTGTCCTGTTCATTTGGCTCAAGTACTGTTGGGAAAGAATCACTTCAATGGTAAGGAAAAGCGTGTGCCAAACAGACCAACATCTAGTGTGTTTGTCAGTCTGTTCATATGTCTGCTGCAGTTCAGGCTTGTGCCATATTGAATGTGACGAGTAAATCTAACTGCTGCGTGTCTTCTTCAGTCAAACTGTTATGATGGAAACGATCCAGCACTGTAGCACTGTACTGCTTTTTTTAAATTTGTTTTTAGGTTTTTTCTTTTTTAATCTCACAACTCCGCTTGGATTGTCGGCATACACCAGCCATCAGCTGGACTTCTATGTGACATAGCCACATGTAGCATGTGCACATGTAACTTAATGACTACAAAATGAAGAATTCCCCTTAAAAAAAAATTGAATAACTTGTGTGAACTGAAAGACTTTTTTGGTGCATATCAAATAAATGTGCTTTTTTTTTCTTTATCTCAGTTGATTTAACACTTTGGTTACTGTTGTGATGAGGTCTCACTATATGCTCTTTGACATCCTCTCATTCCTGCTCAGTCTAATCAGGCACACCCCGGCCCATTAGCATGCATGATTGTGTATCAGTGTCTATAATGAAGCCTGAAGTAAGGGTGTACATCAGAAATCCAGAGAGAACATAAATTACCTCAGAACGTTCTAGTTGTTGCTCCTCTCATACATTCTAATCAGTAATAATCCTTTTGTCATTCACTTCTTTCTTTTTTTACTTTATCCTGACACTTGCAATGCGTTGTTCATGTTAAAGGCTCAAATCACAAAAACAAAGACGGTTTTCACCATCTGTCTCCAAACTCTGCACTTTCTTGTCTAATTAAGCCAAATCATTTCCAAATCGTTTTTAAAGCATCAAGTAGTGCTGAATTCATCCAAAGCTGTCTGTTTGATCTTAGAAGCTGGAGTGGGTGTAATTTAAAGAAAAAAAAATCTTGGAGTGTTTTTACCAGGTGTGATGAACATCTGGCTGTTTAGATGAGAAAAAACATTTTCTCAGCTTTAATTTTAAGAAGTACATACATACGGTGTTTAATTTGTGGCTGGATGCTAAAATGTAAAGGTGTGTTGTTTGAGGTTGTGTAAGCACCTGACTGAGAAAGCTGAACATACCTGTACATTTATGTGGTTGATAACATTGTGGGAAAGCTCGTTTCATACATTCTGATTGCCATGAGGCTTTTGAAACAAATTGCGTTCAGACCTAACTTTATTCATTATTCTTGTCTGCTTCCCCGCTCCCCCACACTCCACAGGAAACAGTTCCCTTCCACCCCTGCTATTCCTAAGATCCCCTCATGGCAGATTCCTCTAAAGCCGCCAACAGTGTCCGGCTCGCCGTCCATTAATCACACCAACAGCAGCAGTGACATCTCCCCTGTCAGCAACGAGTCTGCCAACTCTTCCCCTATCAAGGATGGACACCACAGCCCCCAGAATGCACTGGGAGGACCAGATGGAGCCATTGGTATCAATGGAGATACCTGCACTGTGGGTCTGGGGACAACAACGCTGCCCCTGGACCAGGTCCGCATGGAGGTGCAGGGGGAGGAGGAAAAGAAGGAGGAGGATGATATCAGCCATGTTGAGGAGGAGGAGGAAGAAGAAGAGGAGGAGGAGGAGGAGGAGGAGGGTCTAAGCATGCAGACAGAGGATCGGCGAGGTGGAGATGGACAGATTAACGAACAGGTGGACAAACTGAGGCGACCTGAGGGTGCTAGCAACGAGAGCGAGGTTGATTAGATGACAGTAGAAAGCACAAAAACACACTGCAAAAACACCACTCCTCATATCTGCTTCCGGCTTTGTTTCTCTCTGCTCCTCTCTCTGCGCACTCTGTTTAATTTTATTTTTTTTTAATCCATCCATCTTGGCATCTTTTCCATTTTGCCTCTGCAGCATTTTATTGTTAAGCAAAATGAGGAGCGTGTGTGTGATAAAATATCCAAAAGTGACAGATATCGGAGTGTCTAGCGACACATGGCGTACCACGATTTAATTTTAATCATACAAACAAAACGGCTGCATGCCGAGCCACGTCCAAGTGACGTCTCTTTAAAAGGAGAAATGACAAGTAATAGTCAAATGAGGAGGACTTTAAAAGCACATTTGCAGTACTAACTGTGACTTACTGCTTTTAATTTCCATGATTTGATCAGATAATTCACAGCTTTGCCTTGGTGTCCTTGTAATTGTACTAAGGCTCTTATTCAGACCAAAGAGGAGGTGCTGTGCAGGATATTTCTTCTGCAAAAAGCAGCTGTGGGTCAGGAATCATATGTTACTTCAGTCTGAAAGTTACCCTGAGCTTCCAGTGAAGCATTAGTAGAGTTTGTCTCCCTGTTGATGGCAATAGGAGAGGACAAGCTCTTCCAGGGCCGAAGCTTTTAGCCTCTTTTATGTGTCCTTTCGCATTGGTGTCAGTCTGTCAATAATTCACAAGGCCAGCAGGGTGGCATTTGGGTGAAATAAAAGCCCTGAAATTTGAGATTAGAATGTGATGACGGGCTTTGTTCCATGCCGGTGTCAGAGCGCTCATATGCTCAGAGGAGGGGAAGATAAATGTTTTTTCCCCCCAGCTTTCTTTTTTCACTGAGGGCTGAATTGTGCATCTTTGCGAGTTTGTTTGTGCGTGGCAGGCGAGAAAACCCAGACAGTCTGCTGAGCTGTATCTGTGTCTCCAGCAGGGCAGCTGATTTGGTTTGTGAAGTATGTTAATAATCAAATGATCAACAAATAACAGATGTATTAGTTCATGCAGCTTGAAATGTCAAGGAGGCTAAAAGTGGAAATCTAATACAGAAAGCCCAGTTGCATTGTATTATTTTCTGTGACAAACCCTCCGGTCCAAATTACGTAGGGCCTCCTACAGTGAGTAATCTTTACAGAAAACGGCGCCAATATTTTGTAATTAAGCTGCAGTAAGACACGAGCGCTGCCAGATGGAAGTTGCAGAACTTGTATTACTTTTTTCTCTCAGTGTGGAGGTGGATGGGGGAAGTAGAAAAAAAATTACCCCATGATTGAAAAGGAAAGTAATAAATGAATACTTGACTTATTGAATTACTCACTGTGTCTCCAGCTAACAAGAAGAGTCCATGAGTGAGAAGAAGGGATATCAGCTCTGGTGCCATTTCCTTCTCTATCACATGGGGTAGAAGGACACTGCAGATTTCTGAGACACAGGTCCTGAACCTAAAGGCTGTTTTCTGTTGTGTTGAATGATATTAAGTTCTGACTGATGAGACTACCTTGCAATATGCTGTAAATTGTTTTTTGATGTGTAAGATTTTTTTTCCTGTTATTAACTCTTGTTAAGAGTAGAAGCTCAAAATTGCTTCATAACTACTGTAGTTTCTCTGATTGGTCCTCTGTAAATCGCTAAATGCTGTCTGAATTTTATCCATAACTGTAATAAATCTGATTTATCTCATGAAATGTTTCTTATACATTTCAACTCAGCTAAACACAACATAGAATACACACTCTTGAATGTCAGCCTGCACAGAATTTGTCCTTTGAGAGGGTTGTGAACCTTTAACTTTTTATCTCTGAGATATATGTGGTTGTGTATGTTCAGACTGAGGATGATTTCCTATAACATTTTAGTTTATCAAGGATTATTTTCTGTTTGTGTAAAAATTGAAACATCTAAGAAGCCATTTTATCCTTATTAAAATATTTTAAAAAGTATCTATGTTTTATATTTATTAATTTCTCATTTGAGGATAAAGATATTTGTATGTTTGACTATCAGATAATCCAAAGCCAGAGAAAAGTGACTTCTAAAGTCACATTAACTCGACTTACAACTGGAAATACTCTGTTTATAGTACTTGTAAAATCTACTGAATGGTTAGAAAGCATGACAGAGCAGGGATTTCCACCACTTTTTTCAACTCACTCTCTGGAAATGACTAAGTGACTTGCTTTTAGACTAAATGTTTGATCTTATGTTTATTTCTGTGGGTGTATCATCACCACTTGACTTTTGGTTTCTGTAGCGCAAATGCTGCCTTGAAGGATATGGCTTATTATTCAATTTTCAGTGCAATGAGGAAGCTAAGGTTTCATTGAGAGAAATGCAAGATAATATTTACAACTATGTTTTAATTAGTGCAGAGTTGCTCAGAAAGAGCAAACGTTGGTTCTGAAGTGGGGCTTTTGCATTATTTGTTTCCACTGTAGTTTTTCCTATATGCTTGGACGGGGGATGGTTATTCAAGGATTTTTTTGTTTGTTTGTTTCTAGCAGTCTGAAATTCATGCAACTGGATCTTATTATGTCTTAATTATTTACATTGTAATTTGTATTAAATCATTTTTGGATATCCCACATTATGTAATTAGGTCTGACAGAAAAGAAAGGATTGTTTTGTTAATAGCATATTTTTTGAGAGTAAATCATTTCACGTAATCTGATCTCAACAGATTTTATTCTGGGGAAGTTATGCATGAAAAGTGTAATTTGTAGACTTCTTAAAGTTCTTTTTTTTGTTTTTTTTTTGTTGCCACACACCCATGTGACGGTGTCTAATTCTCAGACCAAATAGAAATATAACGGTTGTCCTGAGAGGTACTGCAGGGAATCACTGCTGTAACATCAGTCACACAAACTTAATTCATCATATTGGAGTCAGCTGGTTAAACTCTGCTTTACATTGTCTTTCAATAAATCTTTTGGGTATTTTTTTCTTTTTCTTTTTTTTATTAGATGTATAATTAGATGACCAAAGGATCAGTTTAAATAAGACATTCTTTTATTAGTCCAGCAGCAGGAAAATGACCCATTTTAAACAAGCCATATCCGTGGTATAGTGTTCATTTTACTCGGTATACTTATTACTAATTACTATAAACTAGCAAGAGATGCTATAAGAGTACTCCCAGATTTAGTATAAAACTCTTGAAATATTTTGAATTCAGAAACAGGCTTTTTATCCTGGTATTCTATACAGCCATTAGCTGGTGGAACCTGGAGCCTACATTACTCACCCTGCAGAGAACCTTCAGATGGAGATTCACTTATCTTATGCAAGTAGATGTTAAAGTACCCCTGACCCATTGGCCTATCACCAGGTGGTACGCAGCTCCCACTGTGGCCACAAAATAATTTGGAAAACTTTCAAACTCCCAAGAACTGTGAAGAGATTTTGGGAGAAGTTCCCTTTAATCAGAGGTCATCCCAGAGTTGGCATATTTGTGAACCGAAGGGTTTGAAAGCATATTGTTAGAGCTATACAAAAGAAACTGAGTCTGGCAGTTCTGAAAGTTTTTTATTTTAATTTGCTTTGTAAAAATGCAGCTGGCTCAAATGGCAATCTCCATTACTGTAAAATGAAGCCAGTATCACTCAACTTCAGTTCACATATGGAAAGATTATCTCGAAATAAAGGTAATGTAAACAGTTGCCTGAATCATAGTTTGAAACATTCAGTCATTTAATTTCACACATTGGGTGTCTCAGCATCATCGTAACAGAACAAACTGTTTTCTTTAAAATATATTATTGTGCTTGGAATTTTAATGAGAACACATTTCTTTCTTCTTTTTACATTGATGTAGCTCCTCTTGTTAATTCTTTTTCAGCAGTTGTCTCCTTAAGGCCTTCCTCCTGAAAACCCCAGTCTGCTCTGAACTGCTAACTGTCAGTCAAAAATATTGCAGTACGATGTAACATATACATTTTTTTCTTTTAGGGGAGCCAAGCCACCATACAGGCATTATCTAAATGTGTTGTGTAGTAATGTACATGAAAAACAGAAGAAAGACCTGGACTACAAAAAGGCTTTTTATACTGTTAATGAAGATCATCCTCTGTGGGAGTTCCTTGGTATGGACTTGGGGTTATTTTACTTCTTAGGCTTTTTAGGGCACATTCTTACCATAATAATACCGGGGAACCAGGTTCAATTTGCCACAGAATGCCGAGCTATCCAACATGTTATGCTACAACGCGCTGCATGTCACTTCTTCTCTTTGGTTCTCTGGATGGTCCGTTTGAACTGCACATGGGTTCAAGTGGACCAGAGCTCATTTCTTTGGTCTGCACCAGAATGCGAGTGAATGTTCACACTGCTCCAAACAAGCAATGCTATTTAGAATCCGTGGACCAAACAGTGACAGTGTCAATGTGTCTTATTTTCAGAAAAAGAATGCTACATAGAAAACTTGAAGGAAAAGAAAAAAGCCACAAGATAGTCCTTAAATGTATTTTTCCGTGGCTGTGCAAAAAAGGCTGCTCTCTTTTCTTTTTTTTTCTTCACATTCTGAATATAACCATGCATTGTCAAGTTTATGAATTTAATTTATCAAGGACTAAATGATCAATAGCATTTCACATATTGATGAGGTGTATAAACTTCTCTGAGGTTCGATAGCACATCCCTTTGTAATCCATTAACCTCTCCCTGGAGTTCAAGCCAACCTTAGATTTATAGGGACCTACAGTAATAAATCCACTTGTACATCATTTAGTGTCTTAGGGGATTTGCAATGCATTCCTGTCCACAAAGCGTCATCTATCCTACCCTGATAGTCTCATACGCTTTTCGAGTCCCAACAATATACACTACAAGTTTGCATTCCCTTTCAGAAACTGTACGTATTTTTTTCTGGTGCAGTAGCCAATGACCAGTGCATCTCAGTGTGGTAGGGCAGTGAGAGATTGTTGTCCAAAGCAACACCTTGGTTTTGACACCATTTGGCTCTCCAGCTGGGAGCCTTAAGCTCATCAATCTTGCTGCTAAACGGAGAGCACTCAATAGGATAGTGTATCGACACGCTCTGAACTCCATTGTTCACTGGAACTGAGCACTCAGCAGGTTAGAGGGCTGAGTGTCTCCTTGGATCAATGCAAGAGTTGTTAGCCCATAGCAGCAGCAGGAGTAGTCAGAGGGCAACTGTGGCTCTGTCTGCACCTTAGACACATCATTTCTACTCGTTGAAAACAACTCCTTGAACCCTTGAGTGTTGATTCTACCTCAGTTTTTTTTTTGTTTTACCATAACATTGAATGGAGATGATTTACATCAAAGCGACATGTGATTTTCCGAAGCATCAAGCTTAACCAGGTTGCCACTGTAGGGGAAATATCCTACAATTTGCATGGGAAAGGTCACAGACAATGCAGGAAGCAGAGGCTTCTCATTCTTTCCTCTTCCCTGTGAGATAAGATGCATGTAGTATGTATCAGGAAGCATCAGATGGGACTTTAATGTCTGACCAGGCCTGGGGACGCTACTGATTGTGTTACCCCTCTGGGAATATCCTTTAAATTCATGAGAATCTATGGTCATTTTGACTACCATTACCATTTGCAGTGAAAATCTGTTTATCTTCTAAATAATAATGATCACAGTTCTTCTGTATACTTCAACATTTCTGCAGAGTTTTAAACCACAAAACAAAGTTGCCCAAGGAAGGTATATTCAGTCTCTAAGATGTTCAGATAACTCGGAAATGTGTTTTAGAGCAGTACGATCAGTAGCAACTTTAAAGATTCTGTTTATCTGCTGAAATACAGTTGTGCTCATAAGTTTACATACCCTGGCAGAATTTAGGGTTTTTTTTTGTTTGTTTTTTTGTAACCATTTTTCAGAGAATATCAATGATAAGAGAAGAACTTTTCTTTCACTCATGGTTAGTGGTTGAGTGACGCCTTTTATCGTCATACAACTGTGTTTACCCTTTTTGAATCATAATGACAACAGAAACTACCCAAATAACCCTGATCTAAAGTTTACACACACCAGTTCTTAGTGCCGCATATTGCCCCCTTTTAACATCAATGATGGCTTGAAGTCTTTCCTGGCAGTTGTGGCAGACATTTTTGTTGGTCTACCTACTGTGGTTAGGTTAAAACAGAATCCTTCATTTCCCACTTGTGAATTAGAGTTTGAAGACTTTTGATGGCATTCTCAATTCCTTGGATTTCTTTTTATATTCCTTTCCTGTTTTATACAGTTCAGTCACCTTTTCCCGCAGATCTTTTCACAATTCCGCCATGACTCAGAATCCAGAAACATTGGTGCAGCACTGGATGAAAGATGCAAGGGTCTGTCAGGACTCAGGAGCCCAGAAACTCACTGACCTTTTATACACACACACTGATCACAAGCAAACGGATCACAAGTGAGGATAGTTAGCCATTCAAACCCGTTTGTGTCAACTTGTGTGCATATTATCAGGCGTGTGTAAATTTTTGATCAGGGTCATTTAGGTAGTTTTTGTTGGCATCTTGTGCTTTTGGTCTTAACTTCTGGTGCCCAGTCCCGGACCCAAAATTTTGGAGTACTGGACCCCCTTGTACGAGCTGTCCAGTCCTTGTACGATAGGTGCCAGATTAGTTTACATTGAGGGTTGGACTCTGCCAAGGTTGCCCTTTGTCACAGATTCTGTTCATAACTTTAATGGACAGAATTTGTAGGCACAGCCGAGATGTTAAGAGGATCCGGTTTGGTGGCCTTAGGATTGGGTCCCTGCTTTTTGCAGATGATGGGGTTCTGTTGGCTTCTTCAGACTGTGATCTCCAGCTTTCACTGGAGCGATTTGCAGATGAGAGTGAAGGTTGGGATGAGAATCTGCACCTCCAATTCCGAGACCATGGTCCTCAGCCAAAAAAGGGTGGAGTCTGCTCTCCAGGTCGGGAATCGACCGTCAGATTGGTGTCTGCAGTGATGCGGATTCTGCATTGGCCTGTTGTGGTAAAGAAGGACTTCTGCCAAAAGGCGAAGCTCTTGATTTATCAGTCAATCAACGTTTCTACCCTCACCTATGTGTAGAGATGAGCTGTGGGTAGTGACCAAAAGAACAACAAAGAACAACATCAGGAAGATCACGAATACCTTCTCACCCTACCTCCCTTAGAGGTAGGGTGAGAAGACCAAAGACATGCCGGATGGATTACATCTCTCGGCTGGCCTGGGAGTGCCTCGGGATCCCGTCAGACGAGCTGGCAAATGTGGCCGGCGAGAGGAAAGTCTAGGTTTCCCTGCTGAGGCCGCTGCCCCAACGACCCAACCCCAGATAAGCAGCAAGAAAAATGGATGGATGGATCTTAACTTTTGGATGGTTTGACATAAAATGTTGAATGTTCATGTTGCACGTTAGGATCATCACGGTAAAATTATTTACTTGTTTAATGATTTAAGGAAGCGTTTCCCAAGTCTTAGTCCTCTGCCTTGTTTTCTGTGTTTCTGACTTTCACACCCCTAAATCAAAATTTTCGGTAATTTGTCAGACTTCTGCAGAATCTGATAAATAGATGACAAGCTGAACAATTTATCTAGCTCAAAGTGCTGCCCAAAGTTTAGGTACAAAGAGCTGGAAAAGTAGTCTGAAGATGTCTGTAGACTCTTTTGCTTGAAATATTCATAGTTGCGTATTCTAAGTGAGCGTGTGGTATAATGTCTTATTTTTCTAACTGGTGCATTTCCTCACTAGTGTTTCAGCGGTGAAAGTAAGGAAGAGTGGGTCACCTCAAAAAGCTTTCTACGGCTGTCTCTCTAAAAGCAGCTTACCAGCTCTGAGCGGCTGCTGAACACCGGCTCCTTCCTGGTGAAAATGAGAACATTTGACAAGCCAAGGTCACCATGGGGCTTTGCCTGTATAAGGCTTCAATCGCAGGGCCCAGCGAACACTGCAAAGTCATAAAGCACTTTGTCATCACTCGCTATATAAACTCTCAACAATCAAGTGGGATCACATTCCCCTCCCTCCCACTCTGTGTGGCCTGTGTCACTTGATTTTCTCTTGGCGCTGTTTCAAATCCAAATGGAGTATGTGGATGCTGGAAGGCTAAGGGGATTCTTTGGAACCTGAGGGAAAGCTTTACTCACCTTACTGACAGGTAAAGGAAAGTGCTGGTAAGAAGCATTGAAAGGAAACAGCAGCTTGTTGTTTAAAAAAAAACAAAAAAAAACAGGGAGGTGGGTACTGCTTGGCATTATTTATGAAGGGTCCAATAATGAGCCATCAGGATTGTGGTGGCCATGAGAACACATGGGGAGACAAGATGCGGAAAAAAGATTGGATTATCTAAGGCAAGGCCTGTCAGCCTGCTGAAGGACCGCGACTGCAGGCAGTGCAGGGGCAACAGGTGCAGCGCTTACCGACATTTGTGCAAATTAGACTAATAACAAGGTCTGACTATGGAACACCTGAAGCATGCTAGTGGCTGGGCAAGCAGGAGAGGGGGGAGATGGGAACAAAATAAAGGGGTATGGTCCATCTCCATCTTCGTTATAGCTATGAACATTCATAACCCAACTGTTGTGTTAGAACAGTTCTAAATATATAGGGGGGGGGGTGTTAATTTTATCTTGTACACACAACATAGTTTTTTGTGAACAAAAGTTAGGGATATTCAGCTATTTGAATGAAGTCAAAATGTTCCTAAAACACAATATAACCTTTTACAGGTGAACTCAATTGGATTTTCTTTAAACTTTTGAATGCATAAGTATAACTGTTCAATTCAAGTACTTATGGCATAATATGCTGTTCTCTAAAAAGGGAATTAAGCACAAAAAAGTTAAAAAGAAGCATCTGAACCATGAATGGACCACTAAATGTTCTGGTTCAATGACAACTTGTACTTAAACAGTCCTCTTCATTATATTGTTCATCATCTTAAGACCAAGACGACACTTAACTCATGACAAGTTAGGCAAGGCAAGTTTATTTGTATTGTGCATTTTCAAGTTCAAGACAATTCAAAGTGCTTTACATAAAACATTAAAAGCATTACAGATTTTAAAAAAAGCAGCTAGAATTACAATCACATCATTTAAACACACAAAAACAAATCATTAAAAAGATTTAAAGCAAGAGAAGTTAAAAGATACCGTGCAGATTTCATGCATAGGTGCATGGGACAGAAATGTTTTTAACTTGGATTTAAAAGTTGCTTCATTTGGTGAAAGTTTAATCTCTTTTGACAGTTTGTTCCACTTGCTTGCAGCATAACAGCTAAGAGCTGCTTCTCCATGTTTAGTCTGGACTCTGG
>JBBBVU010000014.1:16856302-16870745 GCA_037177055.1 Atherinosoma microstoma | reverse complement strand
TTTTTTTATAACTCATTTGTTTAGATGTTATTTAATCTGGAAATTCTTCATAATTAGGGGCGTGTCCTTTTGATTGATGTGCCAGATATCCGGCAGAAAGGAGCCAGAGGGTAGCACAGCTGCGGTTTATAGCCAGCTAACAGCGTGCCTTAGCTTTAGCCCACCTACCTCCGTTAGCTGGTTAGCTCCCCTTAGCTCCGGATTGGCTTAGTTCGAGCTACAGGCAGATCAGAGTTTGATGGGTGTCAATCATCCGTCGCCATGCTCACAGCCCCCCTCTCAGTGTCACTTCGTCGCCCATTTTTGTAATTTCCAGGAGTGACGAGAATCGTGACGCTGCCAAGATGACAAAGGTTGGAATGCACTCTGGGCACCCAAATGCCTGGAAAAGGTTGTTGGAGAGTGCTCAGGCTGGTGTGTTGGTCAACTGGTCCTTTGTAGGTACTGCAACCGCATTCTTGGAGAACTAATCAGTTAAAAGCAAAATGTTGGGGTACCGATCGTCACGCAGAAAGGTAGTCTATGCCAACAACGTCAAAATGATTTGATGTTTGAATGGATACTAAAGGGGCGGAGCATAGCCTTATATTTGGGGAGGCATCTGCTCCTCTGTAAATTTTTGTCCCCTCTGTTGGCAGTTGGTGCGACTGGTTCTGCCCTGTGACTGATCATCAGTAATCGTCAGTTGCCATCTCTTGCCTGTTGACAGCTGGGGTTTTTGTTTTCTGGGAGTGGCCTGCATCCCACAGTTCCACCTTTAAGTGAGCCGGCTTGCCTGATTCTAGCAGTGGTAACTTGGCATCAGGTCAAATTATCCCTCCTGTTGATCTTCCGGCAGTGTGGTACTGGTTGTGGCTCTTTCCCTCCTTCCTGTTGAAGAGGCTGTGCTTTGCTGTGCTTAGGACAAGTAGCATTTATAGTGGTACCACATTTGTTGAAATATGAAGTAACCTGCATAATTTTGTGCTTTTGTAGGCACTCGGGTTGACTGTGTGCCGAGGTTTGTTCTGCTCCGGCACCCCTGGATGCTCTGCCGACTTGTCTTTTGTTTTGCTTGGCACATTCTGTTCTTGGGAGACGATTCCATCCTGCTTCGTCCCACCGGGTTTTGTCAATAGTGGAACCTTTCAAAGGTTTCCCTCACTATCACATCAGCTGTCGTGGTTACGGCAGCTGCTATCCTATGAGCCCTTGACTCCATCTCTATAGTAACCAACTGCGCGGCTGGGCACGTGCTGGTGGCCTGTTTTTTAATAGACTTATACGGTTTGATTCTTCTTGTATTTTGATTTGGTGTATCTATTTGTGTGGCTGTACTAATTTGTTTAGATTTATCTTTGAGTTTCTTGCATGTATTAACTTTCTTTTAGTTAGCACAAGTGGTTTTGTGGGCGGCATCCAGGTCCCCATTCCCATTGTTAACCTGGAGAATAACAGTAGTTTATAGTTTATCTTGTATATTTTAAGACATTGTTTCATAAATATGTATTTTTTGATGAAAATCCATCTGTTGTCCAGGTGCATTGTGTGGACCTGTGGCCTTCCTCTAATTTAATGGGGGGGGGGGGACATTCCCCATTTGGTGTGGTCAATAATTAGAATAGACTTAAATCATCCCTGTTGCCACACCTCCACACCTTTTGAGTCTCCTGCTTTGGAACAACCACTTACAGCAGTTCAAGATTGGAACAAGACTTTGTACTCAGTCTCCCAATCATGCCATTTTAATCAAGATTTTGTCCCATTCCATTAGCAGTTGTTTCATAATGGTGATGAGTCATAGACCTCTGGCTGTGTTGATAGTTGCTCCTTCCATTGTCGTAACTGGACAACAACTGGGTCTTTGGCATGGTGTTCCCCCACGTCTCCTCACCTTTAACTGTGACTTGGTCCACCTGAACCGTTTCTCCCCTTTGGTCCTGCAACCATGACAGAGCATCAGCATTTCTGTTTTGCATTCCTGGGCAGTATTTAAAGTTTGTTAGCTGAGCCACCCATCGCTGCTCAACTGCTCCAAGCCAAGCTGCCTCCAGATGCACCAATGGATTGTTGTCTGTAAAGACAGTAAACTCAGCACCATAAAGATAATATTTAAATGTATCTGCCACTGCCCATTTTGGAGCCAACAGTTCTAGTTTAAAGGGGCTGTAGTTCTGGTCATTCCGCTCAGTGGGGTGGAGACTGTGGCTGGTGGAGGTGATTACTCGTTCTTTACCTTCTTGTACTTGTGCCAGTACTGCTCCCCCATGTACAACTTGAAAGAGTTAGAGAGGTCAGCATTGGCCAGGACAGGTTCATTGATCAGGGCCTCTTTCAACTGCTCAAAAGCTTGCTTACAATCTTGGGACCAGCTCTTTTAGGCAGATTTTTTGTCATGACTGGTACCATGCGTTAAAGCATGCAGTGGTGCTGCAGTTTTAGAGAAGGCAAGTATAAAGTGGCAGTAATAACCAGCAAAACTGAGGAAAGATTTCAACTGAATCACAGTCTGGGATACTAGCGAGTCCTTCACCGCTGATGTCTCAGCTGGGACTGTAGCCACTCCTTGCTTGCTGATAACATGTCCAAGGTAGATTACTTTTTGCTGGAACAAGTTGCACATTTTTTATCATCCCAATAGAAGAACAATAATTATTTTACCATGTTTTCCACTAGCATGATGGGAGCAGCCCAAAAGTGTGTGTTCTGACTTTCTACCCCACTGTTGAGCATTTTTCTGCAGCAGGGTTCATAGCTGAGTATAGAACAGGGGTGTCAACCTCAAATACACAGTGGGCCAAAATTTTAAAATTGGACAAAGCCGCGGGTCAATATTGATATTTATTGTAAAAAAAAAAACTTCGTCCGAACAATGAACCTTTTCATATGGACCCAAACAAGTTTTGCTTAAACATTGAATATGGAACAAGCAAAGCTCAACACTATACAATATATAACTTAATATTGCACACATGAATTCACTTCTTAAATAAAATTGTGAATCGTATGCCCCCTTTTTTTTTTTGCAAAATTCTGATTCTAATGTGCCAAAACCAGATACCTGCATCTCTTCTTTGATGCAAGTTCATCATTGTCTGGCCTGAGGCTCTGTGCTGCAGAAATCCTCAGGATCAAGCAAAGGTGTTAATCAGCCAGACATCTCCTGACTGAGGTTTTGGTGTTTTGGCAGGCCAGCTCTAGTAGTCATTTGGTATTGGCTTGTGGGCCAAATATATTTACACTGCGGGCCAAATTTGGCCAGAGTTTGACACCTATGGTATAGAAGTTTGGAGAGATAGGTAGATATCTCTAATTACTTGGGGTGTAGGAAAATATCGATATACTGAAATATCGCAATATTTCGTGTACCGATATTGTATTGATATTCAAATTTTATCTTTCAAAGATTTTTCCGAAAAATTTATTTCTAATCAACAATATTGTATGGATATTCAAAAACACAATGTTGGTTATTTTTTTATGAAAAAAAAGTTTCTTTTTTTCCCCAAAAAAATATTTTCAAAACGTTTTATTTATTTATTTTTTAAAATCAACAATTTGCTATGTATGCAAATATTAACAGTGGTGGTTCATTTTTGTGTTGCATCTAAACTTGACTTTTTTTTGTTAAAGTTTACTTGAAGAATCTGAAGCACTTTAATTCTAGATTTATATAGATGTATGTAAAATGGATAACAGTAAAAGTGTTTTGATTCTGCTCAAGCATACTTTCTTTTGATAAATACTTTGAAATAAAAAATGTATATATTCTATATATGTATGACCATTGTTTGTATATTTCTTATATATTAAGGTACATATGTTTTATATTGCACTTAAGTGGTGGTATGTTTGATTCTACAGGGATAACTACTTGAGACCTTCAAGCTACTGATAAGGCCGATTTTAATTTCTTTATTCATCTTGTACATAAAGAGCAAGTGTTTTTATTTCTTCTGAAGTGAAATGTAGATTCTCTTTTCTCATTCAGTAAGTTGATGTCAGGCGTATTACAGGCTTGAGTTTTTACTGGGACAGTTTTCTTACAATTAAATTCTGATAAAGAAAAATCGCAATGTATCGTCTTACTTACAGTATCTCGAAATATCGCGATATATCATATTGTTGCCCCTGTATTGTGATACATATCGTATCACCACATTCTTGCCAATACACACCCCTGCTCACTACTAGACGGTGCTGATCCAGTGGGAAACTGATGCTCCACTACCCCAGTACAGCCTAAGTCCTCATCATGGCTCGAAAACACCGCCATGGACATTTCTTTGTTTTGATAATGAATATAAAACCAAGTAACAATGGCACGATGAAGAGTCAAAGTGATGTAACTGGAGAGTGACTGTTCTAGCTCATATAATTGCTCTGTGTTTGAATGTAGGAGTGAAACATTGGAACCTGTTTTTATAGAAAAATAGAATTGTAAAAATTTTTCAGCCAGATGTGATGCATAGTTAAGACTCAAGATTTTATTTGCTCAGGAACAGATGTACAGGGAGATTGGAATACCTCTGTGGCCCACTCATACCATATCATAGGAGAACATTTAAAGAGAAGCTTTCAGTTAGATACCCCAATTACTTCAATTATAAAAAATCAAGAAAAATCAATTTGTTTTTCATTGAAATGTGAATATGTTTATGCACTACATTAGCATTTAAAGCTTTTATGATGGCATCGTTTTGGACACTTTAAATCAATACAGCTCAGTAGTGATGTCATATCACAGAAAGTAGCCAAGCAAAGTAGTAGAAGAATAGAGAATTATAAATATTGAACCCTGCAGGAGTATTGTCACTGAAAAGTTTAGAATTGTAAATGCACACACATGAAAGACCATAGCCTTAAAATTATGTACCGAGAAGCTTTAAAGAGACCAGAAAAGGACAAGAAGGAAAGATAACTGCCATCAGAGAGGAATTAATATGTAATTGAGGCAGTGTGGTGGCAATTTACAGTACTGTGTTGATGTCTTCACAGTATTATAAAATTTGACACAGAGGTATTACAAAACTAGAGGTGGCCATTTTCTAATGGACTATTAAACAGGAACAAAAATAGAACTTATACTGTTGAAAGAGAGATTGGTATTAGTCACTGGGATTTTCTAGTTTTCGTGATCAGAGACCAAAACAATTTATTGTTTTAGAGGAACCACTTGATTAAAAAAAGTTAAACCTGTTTTTATATTTTTACTTTTAAATTTAGTTGTGCCAATAGGTCTTTAATGGACTGAGCTTCAAGTTCAGATTCATAAGGCCAGGCCCCATAACTTTCTAACTGCAGGCATTGAATCATTTCTTTTGTAGCTTCCCAGCTGTCTAAATGCACAAATTCCCAACAAAACACTTGTAAGTATTGATGTGTAAAGAAGGATGGCCTGTGAAAAGGGGGCAAGGCTGTACTTGTACATACAACAACCTTGTCCTCCCAAATTGGCATGGATTGTCACAGTGAAATGCAATCCCTATTTTCATGCCCTTAGAGAGAGGAGAGCAAGTGAAAAAAGTAATCCCAAAATCCCTCACTGGACATCCAATGTCTTGTTTTGGAGGGTCTGCAGTACTCAGAATTCTTCTGGTAACAGAAACCCAAAATGAATGATGGATATTTTCTATTATTAGCATCAGCAGAATCTTCCCAACCTTTGCTTCTTCCATGCTACAAATATCACATTGCTGATGTATTCCATATTAAATTACTGAGTTTTAACTGAGCAGTGGTGTGAAATGTCTGTTATCAACAACCATAATGTGGAAGATTAGCACACACATGATGTCCACCTGTTGCCCAGCTCTGTTTTATGAAGGTCACAGCTGTGACACTGAAACCGGTCTTTTTAAAGGCTGTCATCCTCTTCATCTGACGCTGCTGATATTCAAGAGTCATTTAACAGAAATAAAGCTGATAGTAAGACGAGTGTATCACAACATATATTCTCTTTGAGAACAACCAAAGCCATGTTTTTCTTGTTTTCGGTTAGAATATTGTATCACCACCTGAAATGTCACCCAATACTCAAAAAGTTTCAGTATTTTTATGCAAAATGAGGTCAATTTATCCAGTAATCTTGAACTCTTATTCAGGAAACATTTTTTTCAGTAACCTAGCTAATTTTGGTCAAATTCTCTAGGCAGTTCCAGCTAGAGAAAATCTGTTGTCTATTGCAGCCATTTTTAAAAGGAGATGTTTCTGCTCTGCAAGGAATGGATAATTTATCGCTACTTCTCAGAGCACTGCAGTTTTCTATTTTTCATTTTCATTTTTTATGTTTTTTGTGGCCAGCAGCTTAGTGGCAAAATGTTTAGGTTTGTTAACTACTCTTACTGGACTGTTTTATGAACAAGGCCTGGTATGACGCTTTGTAGGAAGACTACTGCTGAAAGTTGAGATTGTTCCATAACTAAAAAGAAATGAGTCTGAACATCAATATGCATACGGACGGAGTCTTCTGTCCATCTCCTGCATCCTTTACATGCGTATTTTTGTCCATTTTCAGAAAGCTTGCAGATGCATACCCAGACCTAACAAATGGAGCAAAAAGCAGTACAACCAGAACTGTGAGGGCAGTGTTGTGCACTGGCTCACATGCAACCAGCGAAAGAAACAAAGAAGAAGCAGTCATGTATTTAATGGCCGCACAGACCACCATTGTCTACTGTGCCACCTTTTTTTTGTCTCTTTCTGAAAATGTGCATTAATGATCGCCTCAATCCTCGTCATGTCTGCTATTGCTGAAACTATCGTCAGAACTCAGATGTGAGTTCTGAACTTCGCACTGAACTCTGGTGGATATAATGCCTAACAACCCCGCCAACATTAAGGATACATGGGATTTTGTGGGCAGTAATGTTTGACAATGTTTGGTATGGATGTACCTATTTACATACATAAAGGGAGCATAAACAAGCTTTAAGAGGATAACAGTTTTTTATGCTAATACATTTATTCACAGTGGAACTGAGAGTATCAGAAACACAGTTACCCACACAAGCAACCCCAACCTACTTCACATTTTGTGTGCAAAGAAAAACAATCTGTAACTTAGCACCACATGACAATTGGTGAGTGTGTAAACAACATTATCTTTTCTAGATCTTGGCAGCAGACATTTTTCTGCCTGAGCTGGCATTTTACCAAACTTCCCACATCAGCATCTATTCAAGGAGCATACAAAATAATATACTGTGTCACTCAAAGAGTTGGAATGATTTTTATTCTGCAGGAACAACCTCTTTTTGTTCCTTTTTATACATATCACCTTCAACCAGGTCCAATTGGGAACAGTTGAGAAGATAAACACTTTGCTGATCAAGAACAAATCACATTGTCACAATTACTCCATGAGAAAAGGTAAAATATATTTTATTCCAACTTAGTGGGCATCTGCATACTGTATATACAGTCAGGAACTAGTCTGTCACATTCACCAAACAGTGACTTCCAAATGTCATCTTTGTTGTGATGGTTTGTCATTCTGTTCACCTTCGTGTTTGATTGTTTTGACTCATATGGCTGGATTTGAAGTGTTGGTGTCTTCCAAAATGTACCGTGTTTGTCTGTGTTTTTTATTTGTTGATTTGCTGAGGATGATCCTGTAGTAAATGTTCACTAGTCATCATCATTCTCTCCCTTTCCCCCAATTCAACAGAATACACTTTAGCCATATCCTTTTGTCTTGATGATACTTCCGTATTGACTGTGAAGGTTGTGTTGTTTTGTAATTACTAAGTTCTTCTATTTCAATTGAAAAACCATCAAGAAAAATCACCAACTAAAAACTGACAATGAGATAAGCAGACTCACATTTGATCTTATATCTGATTATATGTATTATGTGATTATACATATTTGATGTGATAAGATAGCTACCATCATACATACTTAGTTTACATTATAAGATAAGCTTGATTTTTAGCACAAACATGGCAGCAAACATTAAGACTAAGGCCCTTTTCATATGTGGATTCTTCCTCATTGGCACAAAAAAATGTCCTGTTGCTGATACTCTATTTATCTAGCATTGAAGGCCAGAGAAGTGTGTTTTAGGCTTAAACTGTCCTAAAGGCTGAGAGGACTTAACAGACAGAAGGAGGCTGTTCCACAGTCTGGGAGCTGATATAGAGAAGGCTCTATCATCTGTGGATAAGATAAGATAAGATAAGATGAGATAAGATAAGATAAGATAAGATAAGATAAGATAAGATAAGATAAGATAAGATAAGATAAGATACAATAATATTAGTCCCCAGTAGGTAAATTTCAGCACAACAGAAGCAAAAAAACAGTAAAGGTTCAGTAAAGCCATAAAAAACAAAAACAAAAAAATTAAAAGTATAGAAAAAAGAAAAAAAAATTTTTTTTCAATATTTGAAATATGTATATTAATAATTTATATTGCCTTTTTATGGTGCCCATGAATGAGCTGAGCAATATTATAAATACAATATTAGCTGCAGTATTTTTGCAACATTTTCTTTCAATTTTTTGAATTAAGTATCTTTGTAGCTGAACCTGGTTTGTTTGTTGGAAAGATTTGTGGCAAAGATGGATTCAAGATTCAAGCTTTTCTATTGTCAATTTCTGCAGTATGTGACAAAATGGACATTTCTCTGCTACCCACGGTAAGGCAAAAAACAGAGAATTAAAAACAATGTAATAAAAAATAAAATAGAAAAATACAATATATGAGCAGAAAAAAACATTTTTTGCTGTCCATATTTACATAAGACCTAACGTGCAAATGGTGGTTGAAGTCTGCAGTATTTCTTTGTGATCAAAATGTAATTAGTAAGCTTTTCTTGTGAACAGTGAAGTTGTAGTGCAAAAAATTGTAATGCAAAATACAGAACCAGGTGATAGCAACAGTGGCATCCAAGTTTTTTTTCCCTTTAGGTAATGTGAGGAGCTCCTGCTTTTGTTGGAATTGCTGTGATTTATACAATACTACTGCTATAGCTCACTACAGTTTCCACTTCTTTTGTTGGCTCCATGTTGGCAGACTAGACTAGAAAATTTGGTTTTTAATGCAAAGCCCTTTGAGTTATATTTCTATGTATGAAAAAATGCTCTATAAATAAAGTTTGATTGATGGACGCTACATATGACTAGATATGACTCAGGTCATATCTAGTGACTAAACATGGTTATTTACCATACATAAAGTCTAAAGTTTCTCAGTTGTATATCTCAGCACTATAGACCATAGGCATTTTTATACAGTATGTCATAGATATTGCTTTTTCAATTCTGTTGAAAGTAGTAGTTAAGTTTTTTTTTTTTAGAAACCTTTTGTTTTCCCACAGGAGCACCTTAAAAGAATTTCTGAAATATACCACAGTTGGCTTTTCCGTAAAATGCAACATGACCAGGGCTTGCATAACACATTGGGGAGCCATATTTTTGAATGTGCATTGCAACTTTACAAGTCACATGCGTGCATATATATTTGTGCACGGCAGTGCAGTCAAATGTAGGGTTACTCCTAAAAACATCCTGTTAATCCTGAATGCAGCTGATACAATCAGAAACATCTTGTATAGTGAAGAGAAAGTTCTTATAACAACCCTTAAAAGCAACATATGATGTGGTCACTGTTTGGGCATATCACAGCACACAACAAACACACAATGCTGCTTTCCTCAGTGATTAAGTAAACAGCACAGATCATTACCATCGTTTGGAAAATTTTACATATTAAATGAATAAGCACAAATTAGCTGACAAATTAATGGTATTCTTTTAATTTAAGAAACATCAAGAACCTTATGGAAATTAAAACCGAATATAACCTGAAAGTGGACAATTTTTAGAGCTCCCCGAGTCTTGGGTGAGTGTTTTCAAGGGAGCTCATCTGCATTTCAAGGAGCTGAAACCCTTAGCTCCCCTGTATTTCAAACACTGAATAGGACATTAGCTTCTATTTGGTTGATGTGTTCTTTACAGAAGAGAATCATTTTTTTAGGCAAATGCATCAACTCTTTGTGTTGATACATTTTATTGATGCAAAATTTGCATTATTGCTCTGTGCTGATGCAAATTTTTTGTTTCCTCAAAGTGAAGTCCAAATTCCATCTACAAAATTTGACTTTAATGGAGTAAAATATTGATATGTCCTCATTTTGTGTTTGTCAGCATAGCTGCAGATTCAGATTGGCTACGGTGGACAAGTGCTTTCCAAAGCGTAAAATCGAAACAACAACTTTGTGAGGCAAGCTATTAACAGCCGTGCCAAATTCAGTGAAAACTTTAAAAAAAATGTAGCTTGTAAATTCAATTTGATTTAATGCAACTTATTTATTTAGCACCAACTCACAATTAAAAGGATTTTTAAAGAGAAAATTCACTGCAAGTCCAATACATAGTCAGGTTCAATCAAATTAATTTTAATCCAATTCATTATAATTTTATTTAGTAAATTTACATTAATATTAGTGCTGGGCAAAATGTAAAATTTGTAATCACGATTAATCGCATGATTTTCTGCAAGTAATAGCGATTCATCGCATTGTTGTGTGCAAAAAATCAATTAATTAAAAACAACGTATTGTGCTCTTTCATTTTAAATGTACTACTGTATGAACAGTTTAGTGTCATTTGGTGTGCAAACAAGCTGCCTTTTGACAGTACGATTCCCTTTACACAGTAGCAATTAAAATATTACTTGTAAATCTCAACTTAAACATTGATGTGATAAAATAAAATATAGCCTATGACAAAGAAGGATTACATTTTCAGGATTTATTTGTTAAAAGGTAACAAGTCAGCAGTATGAATTTCTTTAGGAAGCTGATTCTCCTTTAAAGACAGGGGAACAATGTCTGATACAGAATTTCCAGCCATCTGGTGTGTTTCTTTGCTGTAACAGACAAATATAAGGATTAAAATCTCAGCACATCTATGTAGTGGGGGACAGTCTGTTTTTAATGACTTTTTAAACATAAAACCTTAAAATAAAAAGAATGCAGGTAAAAAGAGAATTTGGGTGTTTTTTCCTTTCTATAGTAACTCTGTGAAACAAGTGCAGTACGCTGCGAAAAAGTTCTCAGTGAGTGCTTCTTTCCACATGTGGACAGAGTGGAACTTAGACAGAACTGGAGGGGGAACAAACTTCAACACAACACAAGTTTCCACTTACTTGGAAACCGGTGGCTGACGTTTGCGGTAAGACGTATTGTGTCACTTCCTGTGTACCTTTGTGCTCAGCAGCATACAAGCGGCAACATCTGGCGGTTGAAAGTGAATCTTATTGCGGAAGTGCCAAAAATTGCAGTTCACCCCTCATCCACTAGGGGCTGGCTACAAAAGGGAGTCAATCCCCATAGACTCCCATGTTAAAAAGGCCAAATTCACTGCAGAATTGCATCTGAAACTGCATTCCACTGCATTTTTACTGCCTGGTACAAAAAAGTATTTTAGTTTACCTTCATGACAACTAGGGGTGCATTTTTTATAACTCATCTGTTTTTAGATGCTATTTAATCTTGAAATTCTTCATAATTAAGGGCGTCTTTTAATTGACATGTTTCAGATACCCAGCGGCAAGGAGGCAGAGAGTAGCACAACCGCGTTTTTTAGTCCACTAACAGCACGCCATAACCTTTAGCTCGCTTACCTCTGTTAGCTGTATGCTCCCATTAGCTCCAGGTTAGCTCGGTTAGCTCTTAGCTACAGGCAGTTCAGAGTTTGATAGGTGTCAATCATCCATCCCCACACTCACAGCCCCCCTCTCAGCGCCACCGCTTTGCCAATTTTTTTATTTTCCGGGAGGGACGAGACATGTGACGCTGCCAAGATGGCGACGGTGGAAACCGCCCAATGAGCCTCACTTCAGCTCTTCAGAAATCTATGGGTCTCGTGACGGAGGCTCTGTACATTCAATATAGGCTACAGTCAGTGGCAGCTCTTTTGCCTGCACATCAAAATTGAAATTCTCTACTTTTTGTCCTTTGCACACCATATAACAGTTAACACATTCTCCTTCTGCTTTACCGTTTCTGGAATCTTTCAGTTCCTTATGCTACATTTACAACACTCTTGTTTAGCTTTCTGTGTTTAGCATGGCTGCTAGCTCTCTTCCCATCTCCTGCCTTCTCTTGCTCGGTCTGTTAGATGTTTGGCTACTCGTCCGCCTCCTTTTGTGATAACAGTACGGGTAACAAATATAGCTTGTTTGTAGCTTTGGAGGTGAGGCTCTGCGAATTGGAAGGCTGGGCCTGCACTGTAGAAAAGAACCCAGTAGCTAGCCAGGCCCCTGTACAGTACAGAGCCACTTAGAGAGGCTAACTCACTTAGTCGTCCCTTAGCAGCTTCTGCGCAGCCGGGGCCCCAGGCTGGTTGGGTGAGGGTCAGGAGAAAGCATAGCCCCAAATTTAAACCCATGGCTTACCACCAACCTGTCCACTCCTCCTACCTCTTTGCCGTTAAGTCTGCACCTGAAAAAGCTCTGCTGAAAGGGGTATTCACCCCTTCCCCTTAGCCCTTCCCCTCGCCCTGAAAGAGAATCGAGACACCCCTTCGTCTCTCACGAACGCGCAAAACAGAGGGGAAGGGCTAAGGGGGAGAATTGAGATTGGGCTTAAAAGTGTAGTGCCGTTGAGCCATGTATTCCTTTAACTCTCAGCTGTGATGATTTCACAAGCTTCTTCGTAAACAAAATCATTTCTATTACAGAGAAAATACAGGAAATCCTCCCTTTATTGTTGATATAACAGCTACAGCAGCTTTAGAAATGTCTTTGGAACCTGATTTATGTTTGTACCGTTTCTGTCCTGTACAGCTCTCTGAGTTAACCAAAATAATAGCTTCATCTAAACCTTCAACTTGTGTTTTAGACCCCATCTCAACCAGACTATTTAAGGAAGCTTTTCCTTTAGTTAATACATCAGTAGCTACTGGATTTGATCAACAAATCTCTATTGACAGGTTATGTACCTTAATTTTTCAAGGCTGCTGTAATCAAACCTCTACTTAAAAGAACAACTCTTGATCCAGGAGTGTTAACTAATTATCAACCTATATCCAACCTTCCTTTCATGTCTAAAATTCTTGAGAAAATAGTTTCCACTCAACTATGTACCCATCTGAGCAGAAATAATCTGTTTGAAGAGTTTCAGTCAGGATTTAGAGCTTATCCTAGCACAGAGACTGCACTGGTGAAAGTCAACAATGATCTTCTCGTGGCCTCAGATGAAGGACTCCTTTCTGTACTTATCTTGATAGATCTCAGTGTTGCATTCGACACCATTGATCACAACATTCTGCTACAGAGGCTCGAGCATGTTTTTGGAATTAAAGGAACTGTATTAGGTTGGTTTAAGTCATATTTATCAGATACATTTCAGTTTGTTCATGTAAATGATGAGTCTTCCTCACACACCAGTAAGTCATGGAGTTCCTCAGGGTTCTGTACAATTACTCTTCACGTTGTACATGCTTCCCTTAGGTTATGTAATCAGACAGCATGGTATAAATTTTCATTGCTATTCGGATGATACTTAGATTTACTTATCCATGAAGCCTGCTGAAACCAATCAGTTTGTTGGATTATTAAGATGCCTTAAAGTCAGAAAGACTTGGATGACTCTGAATTTTCTCCTTCTAAACTCAGATAAGACTGAGGTTGTTGTCTTTGGACCTGAAAAAACTCAGGGCTAAATGATCTAACTATGTAATAAATCTGGATGACATTAATTTGGCTTCCAGTAGTACAGTGAAGAACTTTGGAGTTATTTTCGACCAGGATTTGTCCTGTACCTCGCATATAAAACTGGTTTCTAGAACCGCCTTCTTCCACTTGAGTAATATTGCCAAAATTAGGGACATCCTGTCTCAGAGTGATGCAGAAAAACTAGTCCATGCTTTTGTTACTTCAAGATTGGACAACTGTAATTCCTTTTTGATAGGCTGTCCCAATCTGCCCTGAAAAGTCTCCAACTGATCCAAAATGCTGCAGTGAGGGTTCTGATGAGAACTAGCAGGAGATATTTCTCCAGTATTAGCTTTTCTTCATTGGCTCCCTGTTAAATCCAGGATAGAATTTAAAATTCTTCTCCTCATATAGAAGTTCTCCAAAACCAAGCTCTAGTGTACATTAAAGATCTCATAGTTACATATATTCCCAACAGAGCACTTCGCTCTCAGATTGCAAGTCTACTTGTAGTTCCCAGAGTCTAAGGCCCTGATTTCTAAGATTCCAAATAGTGAGCGCTAAATAAATTGCCCCGCAAATATTTTGCGCCTCTTGTGTTTCCATGATTTGCAGGTGATCTACTAAGATTGATTGTGCAATTGATAACAGGCGCAAACAGCCTCATTTAAATGAGGATTTAGCATGCGCAAATGACTCGCTATGTAGAAGAAGAGCAAGGAAGGCGCAAACGGAAAACAAATGGAGATGGAAATATTAGTGGAAGAGGCAAATAGAAATATGGCAAAGACATCTTAA
>JBBBVU010000014.1:16792551-16853398 GCA_037177055.1 Atherinosoma microstoma | reverse complement strand
TCCACGTTTGGGACCAGAAAGGAATTTGTTTTCCATGGCCCTACCACACTCCTCCCATGCCCTAGTTTTTGCCTCAGAGTCTCACATGCCAAACCTGATATTACTCCTTCACCTTGACGGCATCCCTCACTGCTGGTGTCTATCAAAGAGTTCAAGCCGACATGCACCGACCACTTTACAGCCACAGCTCCAGTCAGCCGCTTGGAAAATAGGGGCACAGAACACAGCCTACTCAGATTCAATGTTCCCTGCTTCACCAAGGACATAATTGAAGCTCTGCCGGAGGTGGGAGCTGAAGCGCTTTCTGACAGGGAACTCCACCAGATGTTTCCAGTTGACCCTCACATGTTTCGGTTCGCCAAGTTTGATCGGCATCTACCCCACCATCTGAGCCAACTCACCACCAGGTGGTGATCAGTTGACAGCGCTGCCCCTCTCTTCATCCGAGGGTCCAAGACCGGTGACCGCAGGTCCGATGACATGACAACAAAGTTGATCACCAGACTGTGGCCTAGAGTGTTCAGGTATAACTGTCATTGCCAGGGATGGAGTGGCCATCTGGCAAAGCTACCATGCATTTTCCCGATGGGCCACCATCATTTTTGGGCTGACACAGTTCATTTATTGGTCTGACTGCTCCCTAAAACTCAATATATCTGTGACCCAACTAATACTGGGCCAGCCCACCCAAATTTTTTAGCACCACGACCTCTGGCTGTGGTCCCTGTGCCTGAGTGATTCATTCATCCAATAAGCCCAGAATTTTCTTTTCCTGACCACCGACCCATGAAACACGTTGACCTGCGGTTCATTGGTTGGCCCATTGGCCCAGGCTGAACCAATCAAATACTCTAAATCCTGTTTGACTCTGTGCCAGTGGATGCAGCTACCTATCAGAACTGGGAGAGGAAATGGAGAGGAAGCCCAGAGAAACTGCACAATTTTTTTTTTTTATAAAAAAAGACGCTGCCAAATTTCCAGAAATGGCAAGACAATTTTATTTGTGTCACACATTTTCATAAAATAGCACTTTACATAAAACATTAAAAGCATTATAGATAAAAAGCAAGCTAGAAATTACAATAAAATCATCTAAACACACAAAACAAATCATTGAAAAGATTGAAAGCAAGATAACTTAAAAGGTACTGTGCAGATTTTATGCATAGGTGCATAAGAACTGAAATGTTTTTACCCTGGATTTAAAAGTTTCTACAGTTGGTGAAAGTTTAATGAAATGAAATGATTGACTCTTCGACCACAGCAGGACCTTCATGAGCTGCAATGGATGATGGTTAGAAGCTGTGTTAAGGTGCACTGTTTTCACATCACTTAAACCCAGTTAGTCTGATCCATTCGAGCCAGTTAGCGGCACGCTAGCTGTTTCCAACGTTATGATGATGTGATGATAACATGTCAGTAAAACAGCTGTTTTATTACCACATTAGTTTGTTTCGTTACATTTATGAAATCAGTTGATAGTGTCAGTGTTTCCATCTGGAGAACAGCTGGTTAACTGGTGGTGTTTACTGGTTAACTGGTTAACAGCAGACCTTAAATTTAGCTCTTTTATGTCTTCCTGAACTAAATCATGTTATTGAAAGTTAGAACATTATTTTCCAACCATCATTCATCAACACCAACAGTGAGTCAGCAGCTTTCTGATTTTATTTATCATCTATCCTATCTGTTATTGGTTGTGTGCTGATAGTCGGCCACCTTTAGCTTAGAATGTGTTAGAGGCAGCTTCTGTGTTGGTGTTTATGGACAATATACTGAACCAAAATACTTGATACGATTTTTTTTCAGCCTACGCATTAGTCCAGATGTTAACACTGTTTGCCTCTTTATCAAAGAATCCAATAACTTTGGACGTGACTGAACTATTTTGTTTTTGAAAAAGTCTAGTTTCAGTCTTTAGTTAAACCTGGTTGAGATAACATCTCCACATGAGAAGAGCAGGCAGCAGACACAGAGACACTGTTTCTACACTTTGTCCAGGAGCAGTTTTCGTCTGAAAATGTTAATTTAATTAGGCCTAAATAACAACTTTTTTCCGCCAAATATATCACCATGGTTACCAAGGGTCCCCAAATAGCACACATTTTGTTTGCTTGGTTCTATCTTTAGAAAAGTAGTTAGACAGATTTTAACTATTGGGGAAAAGATTATAAAACGTTACTTTTTAAATGAGCCTCAACCATGTCTGGACTCCAAATGGTTCAAAAACAGCTCTACATTTACTTTGGGTATGCTTTTTGTTAGGCGTTTTAGGTGAAAATTTTAAGATTTTAAGGGGTTAATATTTTGATATATAATCGTTTTTCATCAAAACTGATAATGCTGAGACATATGATATTAAGCAGTGCCAATCATTTTTATTGTAAATCCTCTGCATTTCTTGTCAAACAGTTTCTCCACATGTCAGTTAACTGTTCCTCTCTTTTATGAGTCAGATACTCCTTCAGCATTGATCTGTTTGCATGAAAAATAAATATTTTTTGTTTTGCTTCCACATCTGTTACCAAAACGTTGTCTTTTTCAGTTTGACCTGTGTTTGCTCCCTCTCAAAATTCACAAACGAGTGACATTTCCTGCATTATGCAACCATAAATTTGTCCGTTTCTTTGTGTAACTGAGACAGTGTGCCTCAGAGAAAAAGGAATTTATTGTAGTACATTAATGCAGGTGCACATGCACACTCACTAAATTCTCACATTTTTGTATGTGGAAAGAGACAAACCACTTTAAGCCGCTTCATCATCATTTTCTTCCCCAGAAATTACAGTTGAAAGGCTTTCACATTATTAACATAAAAATGAGTCACACGGCGCCAGTGCCAGAGTCAAACGGTTTTACAGCTCTGTTGAACGCTGTCTGTTCTGTGTTCCAGCCGTCATCGCACAGCAGAAACACCATGTTGGACCATTTCAGCTTATTGTCAGCCAATATGCCAGGCTTTTTCCCTGAAAGAAAATGATCCCATTCCCCTCGGACTCATGTCAAATTAAGCAAATTTACAGCTTAGCACTTAAGAACTTCTCCGTTTGCCAAGAAAACGGCAGCAGCAGGCCTCAGTTGCCAGTTAGTGATGCTGCGCTGAGGCAACTCAAGTGGAATGAGAATTACTCTGGCTTCTGAGAAAGGGAGGGGGGAGAAGGGCCCTCTGACTTTTTTTGCTGCAAGCATGCTCGTTTTGGACCCGACTTATGAAGTGATGAAATGCTCCCACTCAACTCTGGAGACCTCTGGTCCAATTCTCAAGCAAACTAATTGAAGAGTAATGGCCATATGGCTACAAGCCAGCCTGGATCAACTGTTTTTACGCACTTCTTCCTGGTTGCTACTTGCTACTAGTTGTTTGTTCTGTTGGCAAATTTGTGTTTAACCCTGGGGATGACTAATCTATGGCAATGGGCAAACTTGAGGCGAAGCAAAATAAATAGAACACAATGTTTGGTATTTCTTAGTAAACATTTATGCAACCGGGTTGACAAGAGGCTCATTTTTCACAAGCTGTTTAAAGGGCCTTGTTGCTAATCTTTCCATTGAATTCTGTTTATGTCTGTAAGATGACAACGGCATGTTTACCAAATAACATCTCGTGTGTAGCATTACACCCTTTCCTCCCCCTTTAGTGAAAATGTGCTCACCTCAAACAGAGCTGACAGAAATATGGGAACTATGTTTGTTCCCAGCAAAGTGCAGTAACCACATTTAATTTTGAGCATGACGATCACTTCTCAACTCGCCGTCAAAGACACATGACCTCAGCAGCTTTTCATATACATGCAATGCAAACACTCATCAGCATTTCAAATGCATCAGGTGTTAAGATGAAAATTTCATATGAAGAGTTTATGTTCATGTAGGGTCAATAATGAACATTATCCACAGTTCATAATTGTTGAACTGTTTAAGCCTGGACTTATGTCATGTCTGTCTTTGATAAAGTCTTCATAAAATTGCCTGAATTTCTTTATTCTTTTAAAGTGCTCTTGAGCACAACTGTGCCCTCCAACAAACCTCTTTGTGGAGATAAAAAAAAAAAAGACTGTAAAGCTTTTCTAAGAAGAAGAAGAAAATTGTCAGTTTCTGAGTGATTTGCTCAACTTCTGTCAATTGGCAGGAGTTTAATCCAGATTTTCTGGTTTTTGAAGAAAAACAACAACTTGCCACTGATGTTTGTTTTCATAAACCAAATGTTCCAGTAACAATTGTGAGAAAAGAATGCTCAATGTCCTCACTAAAAACATGTTGAAAGATTTCTTGATACACCTCCCTCTGAAGTATGTGAAATGTGTTTATGAGGGGAGGAAAGGTGGGAAAAAATGTTACCAGACCAGAAACAAAACACACAGGTGTCGTACAGGAGTAATCGTCTTATTCATATCTGCTGAGCATAATAGAGAGTTAGATCTGTGCTTTAAGCCGTAGAAGATCGTTAAAGATAATTATATATCCGTTAACAAATGAAATCATGGAGGAAGATGAAGTCAACACTTGTCTGAGCAGTGGTTTTTATGTTAAAAAGCTTTACTAAAACCTAGCTCTTTTGGTGTGGTTGGATATAAATGTGGAAAATATAAAATGGATGGAAATCTTGTATTTGCGGATCTTTGTAGAGCAGCTTCACTGTTTGAAATAATCTCATGTTACAGCTCAGACTTTCCTGTGGATTGCTTTAATAGTGATTCTTCCATACACATGGAAATTCTTGTTATTTTGGATACTTTTCTGTTCTTGAAGTCTTTTCCCTCCATGCAACAAGTCCTTACTGCAGTGGCTGCAGTTTTGAAGCAGTGATAGACATGTCACACTTTGATCCCAAATCAGATAAGATCAGATATCAGTACCATCACAGATCCCAGAAAAACACATTCAAAAAGAACAGCAGCAAATCTCAACAGTCACATAAGGCAAAGCCACATGTTTCTAAGGGCCTGCATCCAATAAGGTCTTGTTAATGGTAAATTGGATGAGTGTGTGTCCAATTCTCCATTTCCTCAGAGGTGTCTCAGCAGCAACAGCTGCTACCAATGGCAAAGCAGCTTTTTTCTCACAGCCCCCTTTTCTGCAATGTGACTGAGGCCTTTCCAAAATAAGCTCATAGACATGCAAAAATAGATAAATGAACATGTATTGCAAAGGGCAGGGGATTTAAAGTGAGGTCTAACCGGGGCAGAGTGCTGAAAGAGATGAGAGACACATCTCATCCAAAAATGTGGACTATAAATGGGCCAATGAAGCAGTAAAATGAGCGATGCAGACATGTTATAGATATACAATACGTTTTATGATGTATGCTTGTGGGACCTATCAACAACAACCTATTCTTATGACAATGATATCACAGAAGGCAGGTCATGCATTTTATGCAAAAGGTTTCCCACTCATTTTGCAGTGTTAAGCTGCACTGCTTCAGGGCTTAGTTATAAACACTTCTGCTACATTTAAGACAGGCGTGATCTAACTGGATGTTTTAAACATCAAACGATGCGGCAGATGTGTGCTCAGAGAAGCACAGAATTTGTGGATTTTCAGGGGTTTCAATATCAGCACACTCATAGGATACTGTCTCAAGTTAGTTTACAGTTTGCCATAGTAATGCATTTTCTTATTTTCAATTTGAGGACAACATTATATGCATGTAAACAAATTTTTAAAACAACATATTGTGAAAAAGTTGGAAATTTGATTATAGTTAGTTATATTTCCAATGGAAACAGGTTCAGTGAATAATATCATGTTCATAAACTCATGGTTTAATTTCCAGTGCTGGCTATACTGCATGACTTGTCTCGAACCCACCTGTAATAATTGCATAACACTACTGAATGGAAACATAGATAAATATGCATTTAATTGACTAACTTTCAGAATTTTTTAACATTTCTTTAAATTACAGTAAATCTAGTTATAGCTCAGACTATAAATAAAAGCTGGATGAAGCCCTTAGGTCTGAATAGTGAAGCCAATGAGCAAGAACCTCAAACCTGTATTCTTTTAATGACAGGTTAGAAATATGTTGCTGCAAAAATAAATCTAAAAATAACCCTAATTTTGACTGATTTGTGTAAATAAATAATTCAATAGAGTCCTTACAGCCCCCATCACCAGTTTTGTCATATTTTAGTTTGATGAACATTTTGCAAATTATGGTTCCATTTAGAGTAAAAACATGTAATGTATAGTATATAGTTGACTTTAAGGCATTGTTCCCCCCAATCAGCAGGTTTCTAACAGCAAAGCTAAATGACAGCTAAAATAACCATAAGGCGACAACTTTTTAACCACTTGTGTTTTAGTAGTGGGTTAAGACTACACAATATTTTGATGACTGCAAGTTATTCTGTAGCCTCTTATATACTCTTAGAACCTGCCTGTGACATCAATGAATAGCACTTTTCTAAGTGATGTAGGCTAAAGGATATACAGGGTATGCTTTTCTTTCTTCCAAACACAACACAGCCAGCATGTTGCTTTGAAGGCCATTGTTTCTCAGCGTCTCAGTGTTCTTGCCTCCACAGGCCAATACTTGATTCCTCTATTATGACTGATGCAAGTCAAGAAAGGCAGCAAGTCATTATTGGATCACGTTGTAGTCTGTTGTGTGTTTTGGGTGGTGGTCACAACCCTAAAAGTGACCACAATCCAATCAGTCTGCCCTCTAAGAAATAAAGCCAAAAAAACAATTTTGTTTGGCATTGAATGATGCTTCGACAGCAAGAAAAAAGGTTAAAACTCCTGAATACAGGCTAATTTATCCTTGTGTTGTCTAGAATGATGTTGTCTTATAATTTCTTACAAGGTTTGTTCAATTTCCGCACAGAAAAATCAAACTTTATTTTACAGTTTTTCAATTAGATGAAAACTATCATATTATACACAAACTGGGAGGTTCAAACTAAATCAATGCCAGCTACGGCAAGCTTGGTACAGAGTGCGCCAACTGGCCATGAAATCCTGAATGATATCTTCAGTGCAAAAATGTGCTGGTTAAAACTGTTCCTCCAGCAAACAGAGCAAGAGTAAAGAACACACTGAGTTAAGCTTCTGGCTGCTTAATGAATTTAAGTACAATAGTCATACTGCTTTAGCTTTATTTGGCCTCCACTACCTACTTAGATGCTAAATCCTCCTATTTGTTCACAGATGACTGTGTTTATGTGCAGACACAAGCTGAACAAGTTATAATATTACCAAAACAGAAAAACTGTGGCTGAAAAACCAAAGCAATTAGCTGAAAAAGGCTTATGCTCAGCAGAAATTAAATGTGTGTGATTTAATTCTATCATTTCAAGCTTTAGGTGCTATATAATTCAATGCTAAGATAAAAAACATTATTATACTGGAACATTATTCTTTTTTATCAAAGCATCATGTCGGTTAGGAGTACCTGCAAGCCCTGAGCTGGATGAAGTAGAAACTGGATGCATGAATGGAGTGAAAAGCTGGTTCCAGAAACTTACCTGTGGCCTTGACTGAACTTTTCCATGTCAGTTAGTCTCAGACGGATGGAGAGTTAGACGGCAAATTAACAAACCAAGAACAGTCAATGGTGTGACGGCCTAAAGGCAGTTTATTCAGAGATATGTGGAGTTACACTGTTACTGTGAGGAAAGACATGATTACACACGCCCTGTTATTTTTAATGTCGTGCCCAAATATCTCCTTATGGAATTGATTTAATCATTGTGTATCCCCTTGACATTAATCTTACCCATCTACAAACTTAACTTGCTTTCTTATTTCATCCTAATTCTGTCATCAGTGTAAAACTTTTAATTGTGGGTATAGAGCATGTCTATACAGTTTGCCTAATATGCAGGATTAATCACTTGCAATATTTTCTTATTTATGTTATTTATCTCATATACATGGATAGAACTTCCTAATGTGTCATTTATCATGCAACTTTTAAATTTGACTCATAACCATGGGAATAGTTGTTGGATTTGTCCACATTTCTGTGCATGTTTTTGATGAGAGTGACTGACCATCCACATGTTTTATTATAGTTCTCTTCTCATCTGATATGATCACACTCTCTGGCTTCATAGCTGGCACATTTTTCTTTCTGAGCTCTCCAAGTTCTCTGTCTATTACTGCAGGACTTGGAAACAGGCAGGCGGTGAGTCCAAGGTAGGCAAATCTCCATAAATCCTTCCACAGTGGCTACCCTCTTCAGGCTCCACTGTACAATATCTGTCTTCATCTAGGAGTGCACAAGCCCAGCCACCTGCTTTTCCTCTGTTCACTCCCCTCCCTCTACGCTTTGTGAACTTAATAAAAGCTGCCATTAAGCAGCGCTTCATCTGTTTGGGCCCTAATCTGCCTTATAGGCACCATGTGACCACATATGCAGTACACACCTGTCGTGTATGTCTGTAGCCTCAACTGTTGCCTCTCCACACTGGCTCACGCACTCACCCAACCTGTTCCTGGCACATCAACCGACTGTATGTCAGCTTTGGCCGCCACACAACACACAGCCGCCACACGCACAGTTGGCACTCACTTGTGTGACTTGTTGGCTTTTTTTTCTTTTCTTTTCGTTTTTGCGAAAACGTCGAAGCATCTAACTGAAGTTGTCTTTTTTTTTGTTTAATTAAAAACACACTGACACTGAACAGAGGCCTAAAGTTATTAAGTATGTTTTTATTTCACTGAGTGAAAAGCTCAATCTTTGCATTAGACATGCAGAAAGAGAAGGAAAACATAAATATAGCACAATGAAGATGAACAGTACTGTATCCAAGTGGAAATAAATAGTTGGACTTGAATGTATAGCAGTGCTGAGGGCAACAAATTCAAGTAGAGACTTATTTTTGAGATAGGCTTGGTTGGCTATTTTTCATATAAAATGTCTCATAAATTTAGCTAAACTTAATGCAAATGGCAGATGGCTTTTAGTCCAAAAGTGCAATATATTTTGCAAAGTCTGAAGTGTCGCTCTGTTTATCCATTGCTCTGCAGTAAGCAGGCAGATTTCATTTTACATTTTTGTAGCAGTGGAAATTGATCTCTGTTTATTTCCCCACCACTGTTTTATACCATCCTTTTTACTCTGTTAATTAAAGCAGTAAAATGATCTGTCATTTCAGCAGCAGCCTATGCAGGATTTGGAGGTCGTTTCCGTCTGGTTTTTGTGTAATATAATTTTCATGTTTATTCTTGCTTTTTTTTCCCCTCTGCTAGATTATATACAGGATACCAGCTGGCTGACAGATGGCGATGCCTTTACCCATGGCTTTTTTTCTTTCTTTTTTTTTTCTTTTTTTTTAATTAAAAACATCACAAGGAAGAGAAGAAGGAAGGACAAGAACAGCTGTAGACAAGGGGACAGAGTCTGCACACTGGCCGCTTGGTAACATGAGGGAGGATAACCCAGCACATGGCTCAGGGCAAATAATAAATAGATAAATAAATGAAATAGTCATGATAAATGTCCCCTGTTGCCAGTGAGATATATGCATAGGACTATCTTGTCAGCAGTAGACCTAATGGGCTATGGTTCTGATCATGTTCTTGCACCAGAACATAAAGAGTGACCAAGACCTGACAAGAACCTTAGCTGCAGGGATGTAGATGGTTTTAATGTCTTCAATTTCTATGTCAAAAAGTGTCCTAGCTGGATTTTTACTGGCAAAAAGCGGGAAAATGAAGCACAGCCTGATGAGGTTACTGGTCTGAACTGGAAGAAACAGGACCATGTCTGCTGTCTCAGTGTCTCTCAGGAGGAGACTCATGCAGACACACACTTCAGCAGTATCACTGACTGACACAGTGCTACTGTGACCCTCTGCCCTGTTGTTATCCAGCAACTCCTTTCCCCCTCTACACATGCTCTATGTCTTCAGGCCGGCCCACCATTGAGTACTGCATGTTCACTGTCAGAATAATTATGTTTTTAACTTTTTACAGATCCTACTATTTTACACCCCCACAAGCGTACACACACTCACACAAAATAAATTCAAGTGCATGATGTCTCCCAGCTCCTACTGTTTATCTCAGCAAATGATGAGAGAACAGGAAAAAAATGCAGCGATACCTCTGCTTTGCAACAATGTCCCTGGGGACAGTTCAGTCTGTGAGCACAGCATGCTCACAGCAAAGTAACGACAAACCAAAAATTTCAATTAATGAGCTTAAAGAAAGGAAAAATAATGCACACAGACACACAGAGAAAAACAACGGTGAATAAAGCAAGTTGATAAAAAAACAAGAAACATCAGTAAATGAATTCAAATCAGTGTATTTGAGTTTGAGCTTCCGATAGACTTTGGAAAACATAAAGAAAAAAAACTTTGACAAAAAATGGAATCTGCCACTTCTTTACTCAATCTTGGGTATTATTTGAAAAAAAAAAAAAAAGGAAAAAAAAGCTCACACACAAGCAAACTATAATGAGGCTATTTGAATTTTTAACTTTTTTATTATTCATTTCTCCTTTTTAGGGTTTTCTTTTTAAAGGAAGCTGTTCATCAAAGAGCATTTTGTTCATATATAGTTATTTTTACAGAGGAAAATACTGTACAAACTTTTTTTTTTTTCAAAACAATATCTGCTGGAATATTATCAGCACACATTATTCCCTATGTTGTGATCATTTATTTCCAATGCCAAGCTCAGGAGATAATTCACTGTGTTGACTCCTCAGTCGTACATATTTGCTAAATAGAAACCAGAGGGTGGTTCGACAGATTCATAATTTAGTACTACAGTAAGTGACATCGCAATGAATTTAATTTAAATCACAGTCCATATTAGTGTTTTTTATCGGGGCGCTCTTTTCCTTGCGCTCCACAGTTCCTTTTTTTTTTTTCTTTTTTTTTTTTTTTTTTAATTTCAAACTGTCCAATCACAGAAGAAGCAAAATAATAACCTTTAAATAAACCACAGAACAACAGTTTGTTGTCACACTAACATCTATTTGTGCATCAAAGCAAAAAGTGAACTAAAACAACATCTTTAAAGCAAATTCCCTGTTAAAAGATATATATCATTCTTTTTTTTCTTTTTCAGACGGTAAAAATGAACCTAAAAAGTGCAATAACACCCTAAAAATTTCTCATTGGAAGGTCACATAAATATTAAATAAAAACTGTTACAACAGGAGCTCAACCACAGCCATAGTGAATGGAAAACAAAATGCCATTGAGAGACATTTTCGGTCTGTACATTTTCAAAAAAAAAAAGAAAAGAAGAACACACACTCCGTGACGCTTCCTTTGTCGTCCAACCCACTTCTTCTGAGTGACTCATCGTTTCCGCTGGTCATTCGGACCCCCCCCCCCCCCTCCCCCCACACACACTTATCCCCAACCATTAATCACAACCTCGCCTGTTTACAGATCGATATGCTTCTGACTGACAACACAACAAAACATTTTAATGCAAAGATGCAAATGGTAACAAAAATATTTTTAAATATACTCAAAAGTTTTCTATCATCAATGTTTTTCATCATGATCAGCTAATATAAAAGTGCACTATCCACGCACAAACTTGATTCCTCCACAGTGGGGTGGGGGGTAGGGTGGGGGTGGGGGGGTTGGTTAAATTACATGGGCTATGCTTGGAGTTGGTGCTAGCTGAACGCTTCAAGCAAATGTCGAGAACTGTTGAGGCTGGCAGCTTGCTGGACGCCTGACTGCAGCTGAGACTGACCAAACAGTTACTGGTCAATTCCACGTGTTACTGAGAACAAAAAGTATACCAAAGATATGGGAACGAAATGCATCCCCTTTCTCTCTGTGTCTAATAATGTTAATCAATAATAATAATAATACAGAAAAAGATTAAATGTTTGAAACACATCCTGCTTCCCTTAGTGATTCATGTCCCTTTTTCTATGTATCCATGGCCCTGCAGTTCATGTTGCATGTGCCAGCAATTTCCTTTTGTATATCATTGTTCATACACACACACACACACACACACACACACCCATTTACATATATAGTTATATAGAGATTTGTTTTTGTTTTTATAACATGTTTTTTTTCCACACACAAAAAAGTGAAAAAAATGAAAATAAATTAAAGTCAAACATGCACGCACACAAAAAGACTGATGTGTAGTAAAATGCTTTACATTGCTGCCCCACATGTAAAACAGGGCCTAACTCTGTGTGTCTCCGTTCATATTTTTTAATGCATAATTGAATTAATAATGTTGGTCATCTTGTAAACATCATGATAAATCATTTCAGGCCGTCATTTTTTCCACGCTGCTGTTGTTTTCTTGTTGTCACTTGAAGTCTCTAAGCATGATGAATGAGGCCACTTTCATTTTAGTTAATTCATAGTACACAGGATTTTCTGCAGTTCCTACAGTCACTGTTGTTGTTTTTTTCTTTGTTTTTCCTTTTTTTTTCTTTTACGGGTCAGCGTCTTGCTTTTCCAATTGGGAAGTATCAGTATGGTTAACGGAAGCATCAAAACTCTCGCCGTTGTCCTTTACACCGTCGGGCTCTGCCACCGAATCATCATTTGAGTCAGTGAGATCATCCTCTGCCTCTTCCTCCTCATCCTCCTCATCGTCATCATCCTCTTCTTCTGCAGGTGCCTCCTCCTCAGGCGACATGTCATCTTCAGCCTCTCCGGATGTCCCTGTGGTGTCGTCCTGGGTTGTAGGCAGACCCAGCTGGGGAGTGAGATTATGGCCCAATCGTGCTGCATTGTGGTGCATCTTCTTGCTGAGGTCCAGCGAGTCGCTGAGACCCAGACCGGCTGCATTTTTCAGGAAGAACAGGGAGCTGCTGGTGTCTGTGCACAGGTTGAGGGAATTGTCCAGGTTGATGGACGACGGCGGGTAAGAGGGGTTATAGTCAGAACTAATGCCACCTGTCTGGTAGAGCATGGAGGGAGCACTGCTGTTAATGTTGTGGGGCAACCTGTGGAGGCCGCCAGGTGAGGAAGTAGAAAGACCTATGGAGGAGGGAGCCACCACCGCCATGTTTCCTGCCAGGTGATGCACCCCTTCCTGTTTTGGTGACACAGATGGCAGCTCACCCCGCTCCTGCTTCTCATGCTTTCTCTTATGGGAGTCCATCTGGGACATACCCACTACGGTGTGCTTACACTCAGGGAAGGTGCAGTGGAAGTGTGAGCACTTAAGCTTATATTTGCAATCAGGAACCTCACAGTCAGCACTGGAGCTGAACTGGCAGAAGCCAGCAGCACTGATCACATCTTGCTTGCCGTGGTGCTTGCGGTGGGCCGTCACCTTGGTGCTGTCAGTGCAGCGGAAACCACAGCGGAGACAGTGGAAATGGGTGCTGTTGCCGGAAAACTGGCAGTCAGGGAAGTTGCAGCTAAGCGAGGATTTGAAGCGCTTGAAGTCGTCTAGGACCAGGTTGTCCACGCGGTCGTGGTGCTGAGCGTGTTTGTACATGTGGGTTCGGCCGCAGAACTTGTAGCCGCAGTTCTCGCGAGTGCAGTGGTAGTGGGTCACCTTCAGAGAAAACTGACAGCCCGTGTCTTTGCAGTTCTCATACAGGTCGTAGCGCCGGAAGCCCTCCAGCATCATCCCCTCATCCAGCATCTTACGCGACGATGCGGTCTTGCGGCGCTTGCCAAATGGTGACATGTCCTCTATAATCCAGAAGCGCTTCTTTGCACCAGTGGCTGTGGGAATGGAGATGGTGTTGCCTGAATGAAAGAGGGAAACACATTAAAGATTAATCAGTTGATCCACAACACAAAACCCACAAACTACAAGCAAATTAGTGTCTGGGTTAAAACTCCTGTGTTGAACTCTACTCAGCCAGAAGTGGTTCACAGCTGAGTAAGCACAGAGAGCCACATGTTGTAAAAATTCCTAATTCCCAGAATGATTAAAGGAGGGGAAAAATGCTAGATTGACTGTGAAATATGACACTTTTACAGGGTGTCTCCAGCCTCCAAACAGAGGCAGAGTTGTGAGTCTTAAGCAGCCCTCTTATCTCCATGTTGTTGTTTTACGAGGGGCACCCACCTTTTGCAACACCCTAGGGTCACTGCTAATGATATGATCCCTGTTCTGCAAGACAGGAAGCAGTGGGCCTCGATAAAACTTGAGGCGTGATTAAAATAAGAAGCTGCTGATGCAGTCTTGTTAATGGAAACTAAACAAGGCCCATGCTTCATATAGAGCAGGTGTCGAATTTACTGCTCAAATTTTAAATCCTTAAAAATGTTAAAGATGAGAGTACACACAAAGGTGTATTGGGAGAAATTATACAAATTTCTGTTGTTATTGTCAGATTGCAACATTTCTACATACATTTAGGCTTTTTGCATCATTTCTCCATGACAATAATGCAGAGAAAGGCTGGATCACACAGTTAAATGCTGCACAGGACTCAGTAATTGAGAGTGACAGCTGCAGTGTTGGTTTGCGCCGGGGATAAGTACCTGCAGCATCCTGCACTATAGGGACGTCATTTTTAACCGGAGACGGAGTGGCAATGATGGGGCTGAAAGCTGGTGTGTTGGTTGGCATGACAACACTCCGAGTGGCTCCCAGAGAGGCGCTGAGCAGAGAGTATGACAGACAGGATGGAGAAAGTAGGTATGGGAGTGAGGGGAGAGCAGGTCGGAGGAGAGCAGGAGAGAGAGATGGGGCCTGGGACTGGAGGCCAGGCTGAGGAGCGGAGAGAGGTGGCGGTGGTGGCGGAGGAGGAGGTGGTGGAGGAGGGGAAGAAGTAGGTGCATTTTGGGTAGCGCTAGTGTCAGCAGGGGTGGTAGGAGCAGAAGTGGTGGTGGGGTAGCCTTGTCCTGGAGAGACAGGTTGACCAAAAGGGGTGAAGGACAGGCGAGAAGGGAAGAAACACGTACACAGAAACACACAAGGGTAAAATCACACACACATACACACACACACACACAGACACACGCACACACACACAGAGGGATGGGAGGTAAAAAAGGGAAAGATAAAAGATAAGAGAATGATACAAAATGAGGCCCATTCAAGACAAGTAACCCAAACACCAGCCAAAACAACAATGATGAGAGTAGTGGATAATATTGGCAACACGTGAAGAAATGTGAGAATCAGTAAGGCTTAGATTTAGCAAAAAAACAGAAGAATCTGTTCAGTAAGTTTGAGATTAAAGGGGCAGTTTATCATTTCCTTTTATTTCTCTCACAATTCAGTCAAGTAAAAGTGCTAAAGTAGACATAAAGCCACAGGGATGATGATCTCTGGCCAGAGAAAAATGTGATAAGCTACATTCAGCACAATAACTCAGACCACTGATGTACAGAATGGAGATTTTATGACAATGACCAGGAAAATTGCAAAATGTCTTGACCACAACTCAGAACATAAGCAAACAGCAGTCATCTCCTATACTATGACTAATATGATTATTGATCGTAAGTTAAACTGCTGAATCATAAAATGCGTGATTGAAAAAAGCATGAAATGACATGTTTCTGGCTTTTTGGTGGAGTATGCAAGTGTCGATTGAGTGAAGCATGATGTTCAAGATAAAAAACCTTTATTAAAGGTCAACATGCTGATCTGCTGGAACTATTTTACTTATCCTCACCTGCTGGAGAACTATCGTTTCCTACAGGTGTGCTGGTGCAGCTTCGGTCTTGGTTGGAAGACTCAGAAGAGAGGCCCAAGGGGCTGCCTCCTGCTCCCATATAGTCCATATAGTCATCAGTTTCATCTAAGATATTGGAGGAGAAGCCGGAGGTGATACCATGCTGGGCAGCCATGGATCCAGACACCATACCGGATGCATGCTGCATATCATCCCCCCTGTGGCCGAGCGGCATCACCTGGAAGACAAGTCATCTTCATTGTAAAGGAACGTTTGAAACAAACAGCTTGGGGTTTAATGAGTCATTTATGCAGGTGTTGGCTCTTGGCAAAGAAACAAGAATTTCTCAGTATGTTAAAAGCAAGGAGAGTTAACCTCATACTTCTCTCTCATGACTGCTAGTAAGTGAGAAAAAGGAACAAACAGAACTAGAAAATCCACGTGTTTAAATACAGTACATAACGTGCTCCTGAGATGAAGTGAGGAAATTGTGCTCACTCCAGTGTGAAAAATTTAAATGAAAGAACGTCATGAACAATTTGTCGTTGACTGGCTTGACAGGATATGAGTGCTACTCTCTTTTTACAGAAAATCACCAAATGAACAAACTCTTTCCTTGAATCTGACTCATAGAACAGGAAACACAACACTGAAAAATAAACAACAATGAGAAAGAAAAAGTAGGTGCAGACATAAAAACAAAAAAGAAGAGCCATACTACTCTTAAGTTTATAAAAATACTTAATAAAAATTTCATTTTAAGGGTGTGAGGCCCTTCTGTTTGTGTTCGTACCTGGGATGGAACTCTGTCAAAGTTCTTCCCCAGCATCCGCCTCATGTGTTTGCGCGCGTGTGAGGTCATCTGGTGCTTGAGGAGGAAGGAGAACTGGCAACCTTCGCGGATGCAGTGGAAGTGGCTGTTGACTTGGTTATACTTACAACCTGCCATAGAGAGGACAGTGACAGCTGTAAACTCTCCATTTACAGATTCATTTGTCTTTGGCTTATTCCGAGGCACCCAAAACTAGCTAAAGCGCTAAAGGCAACACTGTCAGTGTGAGGGTGTTGTGATTAGATCAAACACAAAGTGAAATATTTTTTTGTTTTTTTTTTTAATTTCATGATATAGCTCTGACAAAAGAGGGGTCGAGTTTCAAAGTGTTTCAGAGTGTACATGTAGGAGGAATATTAGATCACTGGTGTCACACTGAGCAAGTCAAGGCTTCTGTGCACTAAACCTGTGGAGCTCTTTTATTACACTGACATGCTTTATTCAATTAGGAATTTACATAAATAAATTCTCATTTTCTGAGGGCCAATAATGCACACATCCCTGCAAACCAAAGTAAATATACGATTATTACCATATTAAATTCATTTCTCAAAGTATCTCCATTGTCATTTCTCCTTTTGTTCTGCATTGTTCTGCTGTCTGCTTCACCGTCTTCTGTTCTTTTCTCTTGTTTTAACCGGTCTAGCTCTAATTGCTTTATGATTTCAAATTAAATGATTGTTCCATTTTGTGCCTGTTAATCAAATACCATTATATAAAAGCAGGCAGAAATAATTGAAAGAGTAACATGCTGGGCAGGTGTTAGCATGTCAGTAACCATGGCACCCAGTTTAAGAGAAAAACATGTCTGTGTCATCAAATAGCTTTTGCACACAGAATGTTTTAGACACGCAAAGTTGAGCAAATAACAGTAACCCCCGTGACACAGAGGCCCTTTTGTGAGTCAGAAACCAGGTAACATCATCAGCGGTGTTCAGTTTAATGTTGCTGCCATGGATACTGGCAACCCATCAATTCTTTATGACTGGAGCGCTGGCGATGGTAATCCTTTCTGTTTTTCCCCCAGCCCAAACAATGCAGTTGGCAGATCAGGCTGGGGACAAAAAACAGCTGTTTAGGGCCTGGTTTTGTTTGCTTTGTTTCTGCGTTCTGAAAAGCTTGTGTAACCGCCTGAAAAAAACAGATCACTTTTAATTCATTTCTGTGTGATGGCAGCGGTGGCTGTGAGGCGCAGCTTCAGACACAAACAGGCTAAACCAGACAAGCCAGATAATTAACAAACACAAACCTAATTGCTCATTTCTGACAGGGGCAAAAGAAAGAGGAAAACAACCTGGATGTGATTGCCCTCTTTGCTCATATAGTAGTACAGGCAAGACTTCCTTTGGGACTTCAGGTGCCTTTGTGAATATGCAAAATGCAGCGACAAAACCTACCAGGCAGCCTTGTTTCATGCCTCTTAAACCACTCACAAAGCACGACACCGTGTTTGCCAACATTGGTTTCTCTCCCTTTGTAAACACAGAATATCCTCTTGCAACAGCCAGTACAAATCAATCTACATCTCTTTCAGTGTAACACCTATAATCCACACATCTCTCATGGCAAAAATATCATCAAAAGCTATTCAGATGACATGGAGGTTTTGGTGGGGAACAAGAAGCAAACAGGCCAAAACATATACAGGATCAAAGGGATTTTTATCTTACCCAGCCTCCCACATTCCTCCCTTTTGGTGAAATATTTGAAGCCGTTGGCGGCGCGGCGCTCTGCCTTCTCGTGCTTCTTTACGTGCCACGGCAGCTTGGTGGTGATGTTAGTGACAAAGTAGCAGCCAGGCCGCAGACAGTGATAGTGGCCCCTCATTCTGAACTCACATTGCTGTAGTGGAGATAAATCATTTCACAATTTTAACAATCAAACCTTATGAGTGTTTGGAAGCAAAAAGAAAGGAGCTAATTCATTTAATTTGATATATCTTGTGTTAAACACTAAAGTGAAAGCTAAACAAACTTTCCACAAAAACATAATCAACACCTTTCCCCCCCCCCTGTCTGGTCATTTGGAACACCCCACATTTCTACAATTACTTTGCTTTTTCCAGACTTCTTACCCCCCCTCTCTCCTCTCTAACATGTCTGTACACCACCATCTGTTTGTGAGGCCCAGATCCCAAAGGACTGGCAAATAAGATCTGCTCAGTTCAGGAGATGGAGACTAAAGGGAGGAGGAAAGGGAGTGGAAGGGAGGGAGGAGGAGACTTTTTGTGAGAGGGGTGATTTTCGACACATTAATGAATTCATTTAAACCGTTTTCCAAATACGGGCTCATGAGAGCAGGCAGGGGCTGCCATTTAGGTTTCATTTGCGAAGCATTCCCCTGATTTTTGCCCTATTCCAGACAGCCTTGTTTACTGTGCAAGTGACAATGATTTATTGGGTAATATCAGCTAAATTGGCCTTTTCTGAGAGGAGAATGCGGCAGTCAAAATGACATCATTGACATATAAACAGGCATTACTGGGGTGAGTCGACTGTCTTTCTCAGCAGAGATGGAAGACGGGGAGCAGTGGTTGTGAAAGCCTTGAGTCAAATAACCTCAAATACTGGTCTAATAGATAGCATACTTCATGCTTAGAAACCTCTGGGAGATGACAGTCAGACAGCTCTTGGCTGAGTTATCAAGCCACACTTACCTGGTTGGGACAGAGACACTGAAGAGAGTAGTAGGAAAACTGGTCACGGACGTTGACCAGGTTGTTGTTGGGGTTGATGTGGTCCAAACAATGGGATTCGGCCTTTCCAGAGGTCTTGCACACATACTTGCAGTTCCCAAACAAGCAGTGGAAGTGGAACTTGTTGGAGTACTTACAGTCAGTAGCCAAGCAGGGATCACTGGATTGATAAAAATGGAAAATATAGTTTAACCAGCTGCCGGGGGAAAAGAAATAAATAAATTACGATTTTGAGCTGTTAATGAACAATACATTTTCTCATACTTTTCCTGGAACTGCAGAAAACCGGGTTTGACTTGTGGCTTAGCATTCTCCAGAGAGGTGGTGGCCAAAGGGGAGTTTGCTGGCAGGTTGGGCATTGAAGCTGGCATCTGAGGGATGCTGCCAGTCAACTGCTTCCAGGCCAGCAAGGAGGGAGGAGGTGAGTTGTAGCCACCAGAGGGAGTGAGGTGTGCCATATCCATAGAGGGATTGTTGGCCATAGAGACAGGGGCGACAGGCTGCAGCAAGGCTGCCTCGCTGGACTCCTTGCCATCAGTGAACGGAGGCTCTGACTTTACTTTCAAGGTGGCTCTGAGGTGGAAGCTGAAAGACGGAAGAGATGGAATCTCCCTTTAATACCGATCTATAAAACAAAAAATTGTGTATTTTCTGAACGTGAACAGGTGACACTCACTTAGCGTGTTTTATGGCCCCATCCACAGTGCTGAAGAGTGCACCACAGTCTTCTACCAGGCAGTGAAAGTGCACTTTCTGAAGGAAGTCACACTGAGACTCACAGAAGTCATCTGTGTCAAACCTTTACATAAAAAGATAAACAGAAAGATCAAATTTACTGATTTCTCAACACCAACAGAAAAGACAACCGGTTCAACTGCTCATCTGACAGTACATTTTTTCAGGCCTGTCATACTGTAAGTTGTGCCGAATTCCTGAAAGATTGAGATTCTTCTTCTTTCAGGGGGTTTCCAGTGATGCAGTACAGTATGTGAGGATCAGTATTTACAGGAAAGGACTTCACAGGGACAGTGCTTTCAAACATTCTGACTGTTTTCTCACTATCAAAATGAATGAGTAATTTTTTCTTTGTTTTTATGTTTTTTCTTACCTGCGAAGGTATGTTCTCCAGATCTCAGAGGGTTTTTCTGGCAGGGGCCTCTTTAGCACTCGGTTCAGATACTGTGCTGCCTCAGAAGTATCATTGCATTGGCCTCCCTCCAGCTCTGTCTTCAGGTTCACAGCATTTAAAAGGGCAGGGTTCACCTGTGACATCTACAAAACACAGCACATAAAACCACCAGCCGCTAGGTTAGCTCCATATTTGTAAGTTCCAACTCTTGCATACAGTATATTAGTGACAATGTGAGAATAACAAATACACACAACCACACACACACACACACACACACACACACACACAGAGAGAATTTGGCAAAACAAAAGAGAGCAGACAGAATTACAAACATCCAGGCTTTTGCTTGAGTTCAGGCCAAGCGCATTTGCTAAGTGTCCTCTGGGGGCATCTGTTAACCCTTTCATGTTATGTGGTGGCTTGAAGCAAACCCCCAAAAGCCTGACATGACAACAGTTAGGCTGTTAAACAATTCCACTGTGGGTTTGATGACTGTAACTTTGGTTAGGCTGTTTACTGGCGTGCATATGGAGAGGAAGCATAAAGGGGCGGAAAGAGGTCTTGATCAGTCGACAAGAGTCGAAAAAAATGGAGACTGATTTGCAATTACATCATCAGTTTGATGCAAACCACCCAGCACATTTATATTAATCAGATAAGATATATGACTATGACAATGTCCATTTTAATCTTCACAAAAACATACACACATTTAAATCTCCATGCACTAACATTTAGACTTGCTAAAAAATGAGGGCAGCGCCTTCCTGTTTTCCTCCTCTGACTTTTTAATCAAATAATTTATAAACTCTATGAATAAATGTAGAGTGAGGCGGGGAAGAAAAAGTATAAAGGGGGAGAAAAAATGGACGGCGAGTTCAGAACAGCTCATCAAAAAACAAACATCTCTATATATCTGGCATGGCAACCAGCTACTCCTTCATTATATTAATTTGTGAGAGGTGCAGTGAAAATTACACCGTATGAAAAATGGCTGGAAAATTTAAATGATACAAACTCATCTTATTAGCGGTGAAACATTAAAAAACAAACAGGCCCCTCCGTGTTCTGCTAATTTGTCTTGGGATGAAAGGCGTTTGATGGATGGATCTTACCTTATTCATAAGCGAGGATAAAAGAGATGTATTCCCTGGTACGGGGTGTCCGTTTGATTCATTACTGGAACAAGGAAAATGAACAATGTTTAAGCAAGATTTGCATGAGAACAGTAAATATTACTATTTATCACGAGAGCTGTGCAAGTATAATGAAGAAGAAAAATGCTGTGTTCTTAAGAAAAAAGATCTACTGTCGGGTGGGGAAAGATTGGTGTTGAAGGGTTATGTAAACATGTTTCTCACAGAAAAATGGAGAATAGAATCAGGATTTTATTATTGTGTGCATGTTTATAAAAAAAACAACATATTTCTAATAAATAATTGTGGCTATAACCAATCCTACCAAAGATGGAGAAAACATCAATCAATCAAATAACATTATGTGTTTATTCATTCAAATATATAAATATATTAGTGATGTTAATTAAAATGGGGAAAAAAAGTGTTTGAATGAACCTTTAAAATAGCATATGTCTGTATACCTGTGGTCTTTCTTGCTCAGGTCTAGGCTATGTTCTTGTGCGGAGTCTTGGGAAATCCCAGAGTTGGCGTCTGGTGGCTCCTGCTTCACTTGAACCAGATTGAACTGGCTGGCTGAAGCCGGCTGGCCGTTCCCTGAGGATCATGCCAGAGATGATGAGAGAAGAGACAACAAAGTTATTGTTGGTCAGCATTATTACCCTATGACGAGATCCAATCTGACTTCTGTCCTGGCCCGAAAAGAATACTCCGAGTGATAATTATTGCAAAATTATGTCAGGCCGTCAAGCCTTTTAAATGGTGATTGAGAGGCGGGAGATATGAGGGAAAAAGACTCCTTTTTCTGCAGCACTTGTCACAACTCATTTGCCAGGCTGCCTCTTAACTGGTCATTAAGTGAGATGCTAATGCTGAGGGAAAGTGGCAGTCTCAGATACCCCCCCTCCCTCCCTTCCCACCTTCTCAGGCTCCTTGTTGGCCTGACAACGGACAGCGGCCGATGCCATTGAGCGTACCCACAAGGAACAGGGGTGCTATGTCGGTCAGATTGGAGCTGACAGCCAATCAGATTGGTTCAAATAGCGTGACCTCTCGATCACAGTCTCCTCCAAATAGGTATTCAGTGAATGCCTTGAGTGTGGACAGGAGAGCTGAATTGAAATAAATAAACACCAGGGGACGACCTGAGGTAAAAATGCTGACAGGAAGGTGAATTGTGACCCCCTCCCAATCCCAGGGGGTTGAAATATTAATTTGTCCTGGGGCTATACAGAGAAGGCAGAGCTTCTGGCTGACAATAAGTGGTGGTTTATTTTAAAAAATATATGTGAGTGGGAGGTGTGATGGCTCTGACGTTGCCTCTGAGACACTAAAAGAGGAGCGGTGTGCACCAGAAGCCTTTATCGGTTTGGTGAGAATTCTGTTGTTTAGGATTCAGGCCTGGTGTTGAGGGATTGTGACAGGCAAGGTCATGGGCGACCAAGTGTGTGCCTTTAGCCCTCAGCCTGGTGAGAAAGAGCTTTTTTTCATAGCAAGAGAAAAAAAAAACAACAACAACAAAAGAAAAACAGGACTATCCTACGCAAGGGGGAAACCGAGCAGAGTTCCCCTCCCCTGCCACAAGATGACCCAAAGACATATCATGGAGAATAGGAGTGGAAAAGCCAGTCTTGGGCCTTGTCTTGTCCGCTGAAAGCTAGGAGATGGGGAAGTGTCAGTTCTGTTTGACAAAGACTGAGGTTGGAGGGGCTGGGGGTGGGGCAGGGGTGGGGTTAAAAAAGAAAACCGCAGTCAAATAATTTTGCGTCTGGTTTGAGGTCACTGAATACTAACCATGTCCATGTCCAGCCCTCTGTCCCTTCCCCCTACTCTATAAGAGTATACCCAAAATTAACTAGCCAGACAAATCCTGCCTTGTCATTGACAATTAAATCAACTCTCAGACGAAATGGGAGCACATTACATCAAGAGCAGCCACTCAATGTGTGATCTACACATGATCAGCAGGCTGAGTAAAATATTACTTTACTAAATCAGAGGAGAACTTGAAAGTTTAAGGTGGATTATGTTGAAAAAATATCTTTCTCTGATGCACGTCATGAATTTTAAGTTTTGTTTTTTTTTCACTTCCCAAGGAGGGAGAACAAATGAGTTTGACTCAAAGCAGCTTCTTTCTGGAAATTATCCAGGAATAATGCACCAGCATGTAATTACTCCGGATAAGATACAGAGCTTGTGAAAGATCATTTGTACTGTGTGTCTAATTAGTAAACCCTTCAGATGCTCGAATCTCTGGGAAAAACACTTAGGGGTAAATTAGAGCGGAACATTAATAAAAAAAAAAGACAAGAAAAAAGACAGAGAAATACTGAAGGCAGAAACAAGAAAAATGCACATTTTGCCGCAAAAGAGACAAAGTTTCACAACCCAAACAGAAAATAAGCCTTTTGAAAAATAGCCACAAACACAATGACTTTCTCACACCTTTTCGACAGCGAAGCACAAACCACTTCCTTTTTATTTTTGCCCCAAATGTCCTGTTCACACATTTTATGAAGCAAATATGAGAAACAAAACCACAGCTACCAACCCCCCCACCCCCACCCCCCCATCCTGCATCTACATCATCTTCTACTTAAGGGTATGTGATAGAGAATGGGGAGTTTGTTTGTTTCAAATCATTTTGTTTCCCAGCAATGAGATGTGAGCTGTAGCTCAGTGAGCCAACGAGAGGGGTGGTGAAGGCACCATCTGTGGAGGCCCCACCCGCAGTGGGGCCCTTCCCAGTATACTGACTACCTGCTGGAAGCCCAGAGGTGGAGCTCAGCCTGACAGCCTGGGCTCAGCTCGGCTCCCTGGAGCAGCTGCCCCAACTCTCTCCCTGGGCCTGTCCTGCTCCGGGAGCGCCACCAGGAAATGTAATCCTTCCCAGTCTCAACATCCGGAGCAGTCCCATTTAAAATCCACTCTGCAGCTGCTCAAACTGAGAACCTGCTCTGATCAAATGCCACAGCATCCTCTGTTGTGCATTTTCAAAATTGAATACTTAAACTTTATTTTAATTTCCACTGGTTTTGTTTAGAGCAATATGATAAACATAGAGCAGCCAATTACCTCAAAATTCATGAGAATTCTGTTTATGCTAAATAGATACTGACATGTTTTCATGCAAACAGAAGGTTTCTAGAAAAGTGTGTATTTGCTGATGCACTCAAGTGTGTCTGTCTTGTATCAAAGCCTGTTTCTTTGCTCTGATGCATTAAGTCATTTCTGCCTCAGTAATTTCTGTTTTTTTTCTTTTTATCAGTTTGCATAGAGGATACAAAACCCCCTTTTTTTTGTTCTTGCAATTTCTGAACTTAATTTCATTCCACCTCCATTTGCTTGGAACGGGCGCAGACAGAGATAAGACCCAATGATGAGGAAACATGTTCGACACAAGCCCCAAGAGCCCCCACTCTGAACATCATAAGAGACTTTTACAGGCTCTACTCTCCCCTGTCAGCGCATTTATCTCCAAATGGATTGTGGGTATCTAACAAACGATCAACACAATAACAAGCCCAGAGCACAGGACCATGCCTCCGGTATGTCCCCTTTAAGCCTGAAAGCAGTGGTTTTTCTGCCTTTCTCTTCGCTCTGGGATAGTTACAGAGATGACCTCTGAGTGCACTCTTCTGCTCTGTTCACCCACAGAAAGAGGATGAAGCCATGCACACATGTGCAGTAGACTCATGATATCATATAGCTTAAACCACTCTTGTTCATATGTTTTTACACTTGTTTCTAAACAAAAAAAGAGGCTAAACAATAAATTATTATTTGATTTGTGATCATTTTCTGTTGTCCGATATGAAACATTTTATGATCATTTGTAAAACGACTTACCTGCATCAGGGTTGTTGGAGGGCTTCAGGGCGGCAGCTGCCAGTCTGGCCATCATGGGTGATATCAGGCCCTTGCTGGCAGAGATCTTCTCCATAATAGAGGAGGCGGCAAAAGAATTTGGGGTAGATGCCATGGCTGCATCTCCCCCCATAATGGAGCAGCCTTGGCTCAGTGAGTCAGTGGGCATGGAGTGGGCTCCGGAAGATACGGCTGACGTAAGGCTGGCGGCTGGTGGAGGTGGTTGAAGAGGCAGCCTGGGCATGAGGGGGAAGAATGGGTTGGAGGTGGCAAGAGCGCTGTTGGAAAGCGCGAGGGCTACCGGCATGTTGCTGGGTAGGGTCTGTGTCAGCAGGCTGGACATCCGTTGGCCTGCGCTGGGCAGCGACGGTGTGAGCTTGAGCGTGTGGCCTGACATCGAAGAGGAGGAGACAGTGGTGGGGGTGGTCAACAAGTGCGGTACAGTGGTGGACTGCTGGGTCGTAGGTGAAGCACTTAAGCTGGAGTTCTTGCTGCTAATGGCCGAAAAGTCCATCAGGTCATCGTTACTGGATTCCTCCGGTTCATCCTTCGGGGCCAAGAAGCCTGAGGAGAGGCCCATGACGCCTGAGGAGCGGATGTGCCGACGCTCATGTTTGCGTTTGTGGGAGGTCATCTGGCTGGTGGACGTAAAGGTGAAGCCACAGCCCGAGCGGATACAATGGAAGTGATTGGTGGCTTTGCTGTACACACAGCCCTCATATTTGCATTCTTCATACTTGTAGAACTTCTTGAAGCCATCTTTGGCGTAGGCATCATCTTTGATGTGGTAGCTCTTGTGCTTCTCAATGTCACACTTGTTCTTGAAAGTGAATGTGCAGCCTGGGCGTCTGAGAAAAGAATGGAAAAAAAAAAAAGATTGGTTTAGTTATGAAGCTCCGTCAGTACCTCAGTACAGCTTGGAGTCACAGAGAGGCTCCAGCTTAATTAAACATATTATGAGAAATAGAGGGATTATTTTTAGTAAATTTTCTTTGGAATAATTTATATGATGAGTCAACATCATATAAATTTGTGCATAAATAAATTGAACACCTTTCTCTCTAAGACATATTGTAGAACAAGCTCCACCACATGAGGGCTTGTTACCTGCAGTGGAAGTGTGTAGTCTTCTGCCCGTAGAATTGACACCCCACTGTGCCGCAATCCTCCGTGGCACGAAATCTCTGGAAGCCGTCGTTGATTAGCTGGGCGTTCTTTTTATGGAAGTTCTCGTGGGTCATGACATCCGAGGTGCTGGTATACACCTTGCTGCAACCCACCTGCAAAGTGGAAACAAAGCATGATGATGGAAAATAAGATCTGGGCCCTCAGCACGCATGTGAGATTCAGTTTGCAAGAATGGTTTGAGAAAAGATGGCTTCTGAAATGCTGCACTTCAAAGACATCTGATATACAGTACGACCGATACATAAAGAGATCTCATTGTGGTTAGAAAAAGGCTAGTGGCCTAGAAATGTGTATAAGAAGGTTGTTTTCTCACATTCAAGATTTAATTTGTGGTAATGCACATGCGAACATTACCAGTTTCATGTTAAACCCCTGAATTGGAAACAATCTTTGTCATCATCGTGACGATTGGAAACAAAAGAAGAGAGTGAAAGAGGCAGTGGTCACAGAAGGCTGCTAAAACTACAGTACCTTCCTGGCATAGCAGCCTGTTAGAAAAATTTAATTCATATTTGGAGAGTGATGCTGAAATCACTACAAACTTACTGTAACTAAGAGCAAATTTCAGAAGTGGAGGGTGCAGAGGAAAAACACAAAGGAGTAAGATGACTGTCTCAGTCTTAAGCTTAAAATGCTCGGGTTATTCCGAGCTCTTGCAGCCAACAACGATGGGAAAATAATGTTAATGTTTTAATTAAAAGCAGCAATTGTATATCTTCTGTGGCACTTTTCAACCACACAACTTCTCCATATTGAGTCAAACAATGAAAAAAATGCCACTCTGTTCTTTTTCCCACTAAATCAAGGGAGCCGATGCCAACATCTGCACGTTCTCAGGGACTGTTAAAACAAGGGCTGAAATTTCCTAATAACAATTACGCCGTTAGAGGTGTATAAAAAAGTATATATCTTAGGCCATCCTCTGCTGCACTGCTGCCCTGCTGGTGAGAAAGCCCTTGGCACAATGACACATTGAAAATAAGCAGATGTAAAAAATTAAACAAATCCAAAAAGGGGAATAGTCTTCACCAGGCTGCTTGGTACTAAAAGATGAAAAATGTGTAGTTTATATAAACACCTAACTGGATTTTATCCATGCCAATTAAGGAGCGAGAGAGTGAGGAGGTGGGGAAAGCACCAGCAGCCGCACTCGTACTTATTCTTTTGTCATTTTTCCTTTATTTACTTGAGGAAATGTTTTGCTAAACTGCTCCTCAGAAAAAGAAATGTGATACGTTTTGACAAATGAAGGTAAAGTGAGCGATTCAAATATTCGGACATTGTCTTTGTTTTGATTTCATGTGGCACTGTGTCTACCATTTTCAACATCTCTACCCTGTTTTTGAGAAATAATGTTTTGTGCCTATAAACCTGTGGACAGAACGGGGCTCTAGTTACTCCATGCCTACTGTTGTCCATGTATGATATGCGCCTCATAAGTTAGCAACTTGTCATTTGTATGGTACGTAATGCATGAGAATGTGAAACTATGGTTGCAGATGTGTTCATGTGTATATGCGTTTTCCTGCACGCAGGCCCATTGTACATATTTGTGGGTTCACTGTAGGTTTGTGTGTAGGCTGAAAAAGAGCCGTGGGTCTGTGTAGTGTACCTGCATGCAGTGGTAATGGGTGCTTTTTCCATTGAGGTGACAGCCATGGTAGTAGACACTGCAGTCGTCCAGAGGGCTGAAGCGCATGAAGCCATGCTGCAGGGAGTTGTCCCTCTTCTTGTGCATGTTGTAGTGCCTGATTACATCCTGCTTACTGGTAAACCTCTGCAAAAGGGGAGGGGGAAAATGTACGGCAACAGGTTGGTGTTTATTTAAACCAGTCACAGAATCAGCAACAAGTCACTTTATCTCTGTGGAAGCAGCAGCTGCAACATGCAGGAGCCAGTTGGCAGTTGGGGAGGGATGTACACACTGCAATGGAGATGGCCAGGATGTCTTTAAAGATGACGCGTTCTGTGGTTATTGATTTACTCTGCATATCTCAAAGTTGTGTCCTTTCCAAAAGCAGCATTGAAGGCTCTGGGACTGTAAGCACGGGAGAAGCCTCCACATGGAACATGAAATATGCTCCCCAAACACCACTTGTCTCTGTTTTTTCTTTTGTTTGTTTTTTTCTCCTTCCAACAAAACATATTTTCTAAATTAAGATGAATCAATTGACATGCAAGATCACAGTTCTCATGTTTTTTGGCTCTGGAAAAAAATTATGTTCCATGCAGATGGTTTCTCAGACGTGCACAGGGGAAAACAGCAGACAGCAGAAACAAACAAACAAACAAGTCAACCAAAAAAACATTTTCCTTTTTAATTCACTGAGATATGATTCCATTTTTAATTAAAGCATTAATGCTCGCTTTTGGTGCAGGTTTCGCCGGTAATGATGAGTGAATATGCTAAGAGACTCGTCTGCTGAAATTACAAATAAATAAATTAATAAATAATCCCTCCCACACCCAGGAGTCAGGAAGGGGAAACAGAAAAAAAAAGTTGTTCCACGGAGACCTGCAGCAACCAAATCTGCTGTAATTGGGTTTAAGCTGATGTTACAGAAACTGAAACAGGAGAAGCTTAAATCAATGAGACAGTTCTGTCTTCAATCCATATCTATCTGCAGTTGAGGGAAAAACATCAGAAAGAGCTATTCTAAAAAGCAACTAATTGCTGTACAAAGTAGGGTAATTGCTTTGTGTCATGTGTTCCACTTGCGCACGAGTAAAAAGCTAAGATCTCACACAGCTGTTCATTCCCTCGCTCTTGGACTGTTTCCCACTGTATATTTCTGAGATGTCTGACTCCTGTAGGAGCACACACTTCATTAGTATTTTTAATCTGACTGATGAATGCTTCATCACTTCTTGATATTTTTTTTCCTGAAAAATCCGGATCTCTGTTGTGTTCATTTTGAGCTTTCCGATAGGTATGTAACGGTGGATGAGGACCGGAAGACAGTTGAACTGCGGTCATGGTACATTCGATCCATCAAGCTGTCCAAAATAGGCCATGGAGAGAGCTGACTGGGAAAAAGATCTCATTTTCAGTTGAGTGGTGATGAAGGTTGGGAGCCACTTGCTACATTTATTTTAGGATTCCCACTAGTGTGGCAAGATGCACACTCTCCCTCATGTACAAGTCCATGAAAGGAGAATGTCAGGACTCAGCCAATCGCTCGCAGGCTGGCAGTGGGATAATATTCCAGGAGTGTGTGTCATGTAACATTTCATGAGTTATCAATCTGAAAAGGGCTGCTCATCATGACCTGCCTGTAATTTTTTGTTTTTTTGTTTGTGTTTTTTTTTCTTTTTCCCCACTGTATCGATATCCTGAGAGCTGGCTTCCAAAGCATATCTGGGTTTCTATGCAACGCAGAAGCAACAGAGAAATGGGGACCTGAGCGTGGAAATTGCCATGATAGCCTGAACTAACTCTCTAAATAATGACATGGAATGATTTTCCTTTGTATTCCTCCAAGAACGTGTCTCATCACACTGTGAAGTGGGAGTCAAGCAGAAAATGAACGCTTAGATCTGCGATGCCTTTCACCATATAAACAATATTTATCAAGAGGTAATCTCTCGATCGAGGAGATTACAGCTAAAGATGGCTTAATTCATAAAATTGTCAAGAAAGGGACAAGTCAAACAGTAAGATCTTTAACAAATCTACCAGTGTTTGTCTAACTCTCTCAGGCCATATGCTACAGCAAACACAACGCCTGCATTATGATCTGCTTTGTGTTTTTCTTCTTTCCCTTGCTGTACATGACGTCTCGCAGGACCAGGGCAAGATTAATAATATGAGAGTGGATTAAAGGCAGGCCCCTTACAGTGGCAGTGTATTTAAAAGCAAAACATAACAAACAAAAAAAGAAAAAATACGTAAAAAGGACCCATATTTCAGCTTTACTTAAAAAGAATTTATTCAACAGAATAATATATATAAGGCAAACTCTCAAAAACCACCTGTGCCTATAGGTGCCTGAAAACTGAACCAACGTAAATTTTAATCTAAAAATTGGTTCTTACACCTAAGACCAACATATTTTTTTCTCTGTGTAATCTTTGACTGGGTTTAAGAATTAATTGAAGGATGATACATCATAGTATCACATTATATTATCCTATAAAGCACCCTAGAAACCGCACCCAGCATTCTTATCAAAAACAATGCACTTCAATAACTTGCAGGTTTTAACCAAGGAAGGTAGCCCTTGGGATCTGCTGGCAATCTGGATAAATTCTAAATGTGCATTTGGGTTGTGCTTAGAAAAAGTGACAAAATACTCACGCTGACCTGGTAGTTACAGTCAGGGTCCATGCAGTGATAATGCTCTCTGTACTGGTAGGCGCAGTGCACATGACCACAGTGTTGACTTCCAGAGAATCTGAAAACCGAGTTACAGGACACATTTTAACAGCCACACAGAGCATTGAATGAAAAAACCTGGCAACACATCACAGAGGGAACGAATAGATAACTGGGGTGAAAAAAGCTGATTAAGAGGCAGATCACTAAGATGTGACTGAAAAAATTATTAGCAGCAAATCAAGAACAGTTAGTGGAGAAATCATTTGAATGACCTGAAATACACAAATAAAACGGGTGAAGGAGTTCTCAAAGGCGCTGTGCTCATCTCACCTCATTTCACCTTCAATGTAACACAGCTCGCACTTTCAAAGTGACTGCTGCTTTCCACACTCTTGCAACAATTTACCCGTCTGTCACACCAATTTCAACCAAATTATCTTCATTTATTTCCAAAGCAGCCGCAAGAGAAACTTATTAAGCTAAAACCCTTTCTCTTCACATTTACACACAGCTACTAAATCATTAGGAACCATATGACTTCTTTATTTGTCATCACTGTGAAACTCCTCGTCAAATCAATGCACAGATCTTTCAGGTTAACCAGAGTTTTTCTTTTTGAGGTAAAGGGTCGGGTCTCGTATCCTTTCACTTTTTGAACTGGAGGCCAGAAACCAGATTTAGTCTGGTGATAGTTTAAAAAAAAAAAAGAGAAGGCATCTACTTGCTTCAGTACAGCCACTTTTATGGTGGTGATTATAAGCCTGACGATGATGACTGTTAAAATCCTCCAATTACCAGTGAAAACACACAAACAAACATTTGCACTGCTGCTGCCAAGGACTCCATCTGCTATAGTGCATAGGAGAGGGGGAAATGGGGGCTAAGTAATATGTTTTCCATCTCTCTTTCTGTTTTTCCTTGTTGGGATTATCCCAGAGCTGCATTTACAGATCACTTTGCTGAGTTCATTAAGTTAATTGAATGGTATATCCACCACTGTTTTTAAGTTGGCTGTGTGAGTGTGTTTGTCTTTGTAAGTCTAGAAAGCAGTGATGGAGGTTGAAGGTGCTTTGGGAAGGTCTGATGGCTCTTTTAGAAAAGTCAAACCAGAAGTCGAGCTACAATAAAGTAAAAATATGTTCCAACTATTTATGTTTTTTATACCGTTCTTTCTTTTATACACACATGCACATTCAAAATGATTAACACACAAAGCCCCCCCCGCCATCCCCCTGAGACTATGACCCACCCCTCTGCTCATTGCCCAGCTGTATCACTTTGCCTCTGGACAATTCCCACTTGCCGCGTCAGGGGGCCTAATGGGCCTCTGCTATTCAGCAGCAGATTAAATATTAATATCGCCACGATACAGAGATTGCAGCGCATCTCCAGTTACAATAGAGATACACAGATCAAAGTGCTGAGGCAATGGTGGGTGCATGAAAGCATTTAAAGAGTGAAAACTGCTGCTAAACACTACCAGGAAACCTCTTTTAAACACCAAACGCTTCATGTTTTGAAAAAAAAATCTACTTTTTCCCTCTCTTTTTGGGAAGATTGGATAAAAACACATTAACAAAGCTCTTTTTCCATCTTATTGTGCACTCATTAGCCCTGACTCTAAATAGGACCCTCCCCCCCCCCTTCTATCTCCCCTCTCGCTGCTACATTTGCCCTTTTTATGAGCCCTCCTTTTCCATTTTTTCCCTCCCTCCTCTTCTTTCCTTTCTCTTTTTTTCCAACCCCAACACGGAAATTGAAACTGTATCTGGGCTTATCTGCAACCTCCCCGTGCATCAACTGCCGAGATGTTTAGACAAATTTTATGCATTATGCAGCGCAAATATCAAAACAGTTCTTGGCAGTGCCAGCAGAAGCCTCATTAAAAATTCCTTAATTAAATCTTCTTGCAAAATGTAATCAGTCCAAGGAAGGGGTTTTGTGTGTGTGCATGTGAATGTGTGTGTAGAAGAGGATGTGTGCTTCTGTCAGTGCCAAGGCTTTGATTTGTGCCCTTCATGTTATGGCTTGGAGAAGTAATCATTAACGCCAAAGCCACTTTGGCTTTTCAAATGCTGTTTTTCTTTCTTTTTAAACAGAATAAACAAACAAGTGATAATCACCTTTCCAGTGTCGGCTCAAGATGAATCAAGAATGGGAGAGATTGTTCTGTGTCCACTGAAACATAAGATACCTTCTATCCTCTGATGCCTTTGTCTGTTAAAGTGAATGACTGACTTTTTAGATCAACCAATTTGTCATGTGTGTAGATGGCTGAACTCAAGAGGAACCGATATCATGTCCTCACTGAGTCAGTTGTGGCTAAAAGTTGTTCATGTTATAGTGCTACACACTATGAGCATTTATTCATCCAGTCAAAGTGAGCTATCATCAAACCATTTCTCTTTCATTACGCTTTGTACTTCCTGTTCCTTTCAGCATATAAACCGGAGTATTTTCTTAATGAATTTACTGCCCACAGAACATTCTCATACAAGTCTACAATGTAGTTACATCACTGAATAAAGTGCACCATAAGTGGATTAAAAATAAAAAAAAGTTTGAGTTTATTCCTACTGGTGCAGCACACTGAGGGATTTGCATACCTGGCAATATATTTCTGGTAGAGGTTGATGTCGTCGCTGGCGGGTTTATCTGGTGGCAGACCATTCCTAATGCAACAGCAAACACAAAAGAGACAGGATTAATGGTGAGGCAGAGCTGCCTGTTGTTAATAAGAACAAACTGACACAATATTTACTTACAAGCCGCTCCCAAACTTTAGACTATCAATATACATTTTCCTGTGACATAACAGCATTTTCATGTGCCATATGAATTAAGGATGGAAGGCACACACTTTGATGCATGGTCTCCCAACCAATGAAAGGCAAAATGCAGGAGCAAAATGACATCAATCTTTTATGGGGGTATTTTGGTGAGTGCTCATATGCTAAACTTGATAATGGGGATGTGGGGAAAAAAAGAAGCTCTAAAAAGGTCTTGTCTAATAATCTCTGGAGGGTTTGTCTCTAATGTTGATTGGAACCAGTTCAAACAAAGATGTAAGACAACTCCAGATCCATATGGATCAAGCTGATAGACTTAGTGCAAATTTCAGCTCAAACTAATTAATTTGAAGGCAGGAAATAAAGAAGAATTCATCACATTACAGATGCAGACTGTGGAAGGGTGTTTGCCTTCTGTCACCTGTGTTATGATCCCTTTGTGAAGCTGGCAGCACTGCTGCCTGCAGAATAACAGTCATAATACAGAATTGGTTCTGTTTGCTCCCTCTCAGCAAGTGGCATTTAGCTCCATATGAGCAGCTCCACACAGGGTATGACCTGAGGTTAATCTGGCCCAGAGGGGAGGATGCACTGCCACACATTCTTCCCAGCACCCCATCTCTTCCCTGTGTACAAGTACCAGACTGGGTCAGTTAGCCAGGAGTGTAGCTTTGCAGAGCCCCGACCTGACAAAGGCCAAAGCCTAAGGGAGAGGTGCCCGAGGGCTCTTAAACAGTGTCTTTGATAGGTCTTGACTAAATAGAGACAAGGTCAAAACCAATCAAACAGACTCAGGGAGCTTTCTCCTACTGCTAATGCACACAGCTGTAGGTTAGCTCCCCAAACCCCTCGTTTGCTTCCTTTAAAGTGCACTCGTCAGGCAGTGTTGAGTCGGGCCCAGCAACTCGCCGGGAGGTTAGTCATGGCTCCAAAGTAATTAAAGGGAGAGTTGTTACACCCTAGCCAAACGAAAGAAGTCAGTCACTTTGCGATGACTGTGCTAAATCAGTCTCTGCGGAGTGCTACAGCAAGTAAACACTTCATGCGCCTTCGCAACTCATCATGTCGTGGATGTATTGGGCGCTATGCGCTATTTCACACTACATTCCTGATGGCTTCTATGAGGGTAGGAATTACCTGGGAGCTAGCCTAACTGACTCACAGAAGCAGTTAAGTGTTTGTGAACTTCAAATTAGGTCCAAGGCGTTCCACTGAGAGACTATCAGTGTGAAGAAGATACAGATGTGAGTTTGAAATGTTTTCAGTCCACCAGATAACTTCTAGTTACTATTTCAATAAGAGGTCGTATGACTTCTTTAATTGATTATAACATATTAATGTATTCCTTGCTTTGGTGCAAATAACTAATGCAATGTATCAAAAAGTAGAAGTGCACATTTACAGTGTAATAAAATAGATGATTAACAGCTTAATTCTTTCTGTCTCTTGTCCACTAAGTTAACTCTTTAAGGAGGCCAAATTCCATGTTTATTTGTATACAGCCCTTAAATATGCAGAATTAAGTGAGAGGATTGTGGAAGAGCATGTCATTTGGGGCAGATGGTGCCACAATGTTCCGCTATGTTGTGATAAACTTTTTTTGCTCAACTAAAACTTAATGCTGTTGATGAGAAACCACAAGTTATTTCAGCCACACCCATTTCAGCTGCACTTAATTACTGCTGTGCATTTTTTCCCTTTCATTACTCTATCTACAGCCAAAATGTCAAATTTGAAACATCTAAAAGATGTAAAAATGAATATGATCACGAGTTGAGGGATGTGCTTAATGGTTTGCATAAATATAAGGTAACTTTGGCAGAGGGCTTTTCAGATGAACACACTTACTTAACAGAGGACACGGTGCCTGTGGTGATGGAGTCAGTCTTGGAAAAGCTGGATTTTATGTAATCAGCAGCATTGAAACTTATGTTTCCTGCCTGGTCCATTGTGAGCCCTGGGGCGATGCTGGCCCCGGCCGCACCTACAGTGGGGACACCAGGAGCTCCAGGGTTGCCTGGCGCCGTGGCAAGGACATTGGGCATCAGTGATGCTTCAGGGTTTCCTGGCATTAGCTTCTGAATCGTTCTGATGTCATACTTCGAAGGGCGACCCACTTTACCAGTCTTAAAGGCAATGGCCCCACCCATGTCTGGGTTGCCCTCACCGGGCTTGAAGAGATGCAGAAACTTGACGTTCTCCAGGTCGTACTTAGAGGGTCTTTTGTAAGTGTTACCGTTCTGCTGCTGTAAACTCTCACCCATCTTCAGCTTCTGAATAAAGAAGTCATATTTGGAGGCTCTGGAGGCTATGTTCTGCATGTGAGAAGGATTGGGTGGCTGAGAATTACCCATTTGAGGTGCCACCGGCTGCTTGTGGTCCAGGCTAGAGGGGTAGATTGGTGCCTCAGCCCCTGGTAGGCATCCAGAGGTCTGCAGCATGGTAGCACTCTTTTCTTGGGTCAGTTTTGAGTTGAGGTCGTCCGGTTTGGGTGGGGAAGCATGCATTGGCCAAGGTAGGGTCTCGCCAGCTTTCAGCTTGCGAATGTACTCTTCGTACTTGGAGAAGCGGGCACGCCGTGAGGCCTCCTCGCTGCTGAGGGATGACGTGTCTGAGGTAGCGGCTTTGAGCTTCTCAAAGCTGATCTTCTTGGTCAGCTCATCCCTTACCTGCTGGTCATCATAACCGAACATTCCTAGAAACTCATTCATGGTGTTGGCTGCATAGTCTCGCAGTGCAGATGCTTCTCCTGCACAAAGGAAAACAGGAAGAATGTCATATGTATAGGTCTTCAAAATACTTGCACTGCATTGTATATTGCTTTACTTCAATGCCTTCATGATGTAATGAATGAATTAATGAATTATACTTTACTGATCCCCGAGGGGAAATTGCATAAAACTATATTTAGATTAAATCTGTAAAGTAAACCAACATTTTGGTAGATATGCAACTACATAATGGCAATGTAAGACAACCACCTGATATGAATACACAAAGTGTCCATCTTTCTGAACAATAGGTATTATATGTAGTTATCCTCATAATATCAGAACTATAGCAAATTTGACAACAGGAAAAGTGCTTGTGCACTGCAAGCTACAGCATCAGTAATTGTCTGAGTATTTATGTGTCTACAAACAAGCAGTCTGAGGCTCTTCCTGTTTTGGTTGCATTGTGAGTGAGTCCTGCAGAATTTGCAGGTGACTGTACAAAAGCCTACACTGGATAAACAGGCGTTTTCATGTTTGTGTGTTGTCTATATCAGTCATGTTGTTTTTCATCATAATTAATTGGAAAATAAAGTTTAATATTCCTGTTTTACTAAATTATGCAAAATCTTGAAATCTTCTCAGCTGAATGAAGAGATATTTTTTTCTAAATAAAGTAGAGTTAGTTAAAGTGAAAATAATCTGTGTATTCAGCTTTTTAGAGAGGAAGAAAGGTTTATCAGCATATTTAGCTGCAAATCTTTACATGATGAAAGATGTTTTAATGTTACATGATGTCATTATTTTAAGTGCTATCTACAGAGAAATTATTGCATGTTAGTGCATTCATTTGATTAATTTTAAGATAACATGATTATTGTGTCACCTTCAAAAGTTAAAAGAACAAATTCCTCCTCTTTTTACGCATTTATGAACTGAGACATCACTTACATTTTAAGAGTTCATTAAATTGGACAACTTCCCCAAGGACGTAGGCGAAATACAGTCAATGTATAGTTTAATTGCATTTTGTGAAGATTAATTCTGCCCCATTAAGTTTGATCCAGGTTAGCACAAGTGGTCAGAGAGTGGAGGAAAAGAAAGGATGATTTGGCCTGAGCAGTGAAGGAACCAAGCTCTGCGTAAAGCAGAAGAGCTTGGATGAAGAGGAAATGGTGCAGAAAGAAAGTGAATAAAGCAGAAGAAAAAAAAGTAAAAAGAAATAACTGACACCGATAGGCAGCCAGTCGGCAAACTGTTGGGTTTACTGGTCGAACTCATTTCCAAAACTGTCCTGTTGTGTCACTTTGCATATTAGGCAAGAACCCAGAACACAGATATGCTAGTGATGTACAAGATGATTATTTCAACAGGGCCATGTCAAACCTTTGGCCTTCTTAACTCAGCCTTGGCACAGTCACAGGGAAGAGGTCCAAAGTCCTTTTTAAAAATTTGTTTTATCGCTGTTTTCATCACCAGAGTACACATGAGCTGGCGCGGAGGTAATACCACCTACCGTCCGAGGTAATTAATACACAAATATTTCTTCTCTTGTCTCATATTTCTCAGTTATTGCTAAATCAGTCCTGCTCTTCACATCTCCTCGCAGCATGTAAAATAATCCCCAAATTTCCATTCACCATGTTGGGGTTGTTCCCCGGCTCTGTGGGTCAGTATGAAAGAGTATCTGGTGGATCGAAGAGGCATGAAAAATTTAACAGAAACAGATCGCGTATTTGAGAGGAAATACCAACATGTTTGCAGCAGATCGGTTTGTTAAATATGTCGTGTTTTCACATGCACCAAAACCACAAAGTGACACTGTATATATACAGGGATTTAGAGCAAAGTGCAAATCTTACCCTCTATTTGAGATTTTATTTAACTGATTATGGTTTATGACATTAAAATTATAACAAAAACATTGTTAACTTAAAATGAACAAATATTTGATTTAATTAGAGCTAAAATCCAGACTTTTGTTGAATTTTATTGCTTTTGTCTTAATGACCATCTCATGTTATATAACTCCACATTTAGGGCAGCTAATGGTTAGAAAATGAAAATACACTTGACCAACAAAATTAAACTGTAAACAAATATAAAACAAAATATCAAGTGAACAAATGATTTATTTTAAACTATAGTACTTTTCAAATAAAAATATCAAATATCTCTTTAATCATGAATGTAAATGCTGACTGTTTCTGTAATATATGAGCAAACTTTAAGAAAACTATTAAAAATAATTGCAAAGAGTTAAATAGTCTCTGTCATTTGTGCACAACGTCTCTTTTTCATATTTGCTTGGGGTATCATCATCACCTTCTCTGAGAAATTAGCCTGGTCAGGTGACATACTATCAATGAAAGGCAAATGACTAGACTTGAAGGGATTATGACTGGGGCCGGCAGGAGATAACCTTTCTAAAACACCATGTAAATGAGTTTTCTACTCAACTGCTATCTGTCTAGTTCTTAATGCTGTGGCATGACACCAGGTGGGAAACTATGCATGGTGAATGGGATAAAATGCGACTATGCCCCATTACCTCTGTTACCATGCATCACTATAAAAAAAAAAAAATTAGTAGATAAATAAATTCATTTTTTTTTCTTCTGCCCTTACCCTTTTTTTCTCCTAACACATCTGACATTTCCATCTGCACTCTCTGTGGTGACACTGGAAAAATCTACAAACAAGTGGTTCTTAATCTTGACACTTCAGGCAAGCAAAATCCGACACACGACGCAGACCTGCCTTGTCTACATTTGAGGCAATTAGGACACATTTTTCCTCCCGATATGATAACAGATGGGCATTATATCTCCATTTGCTGACCAAACATGGCCATCAATGTGGCACGGCTACACTGGTCTCAGCACTGAGAGGCAGAGGTGTTGCTGATGATAAAGATGCAAGCTAGTGCCTATATATGGACTAATCTAGAGCCTGAATACCTTCTAAAGAGTTTCAGTATGGATGCACAAATACATAATGGAAACCATTTGACTATTTTTTTTAAACACTATTTGTATTTTTCAGATGATCATTTCAAACCATCATATTTATCATATAATACAAATAGAAACCATTTGACTTTAATAAACTAACCCTAACACCCATCAATAAAACTTCTGAATAGTGCAATTCTGTCATGAGGTACAATAATTTAAGCAGAGTTTTAAAAAGCTATTTATTTTCATATCAGTGAATTAGTTTGAGTGTGTTCTGTTTGAATGTTCAGTGCCAAGCTAATAAAGAGTTGCTATGAATAAATGGCATTATGTGCATTTGATGTAATTTGTCGCACAAAAAGTGCAGAGCTTCAAACTTCCTCGCTGTTTGCTTAGTTAATTAACAGGCAGTAAATAGAGGGAGCTTTGAAATAGCTTGAAATGAACAATAACCTTTTAGGGTGAACCCAGAATTGCAAATGGAAGTCATGGTCAAGCCTGTTTGATCCATCGCTATGAACATCTCCGTCATTGCTTTCATACTTTTTATTCATTGGTTTTTTCCATTGACTGGCTTACGAGGGCTCTAATGCGACATCTAAATTATCTAGGAAAAGTATTCTGGGGTTTTGCACTGATAGGAAATCCGCACGATGCCTCAATGTGAGGAGTTAAATGTTTTGAAGGTCGCAGTTTCTCTCATTGATCTTGCAATGTTTGTTAATTACATTGTCACTGATGTTGTGAGAGATAATTAAGCCACTATGTTTATATGCATAATTATGTGCACTCCACATCAGCCTTTGAAAGACAGCGGCGAGAAAAGAGAGCGAGAGAGAAAGGGAGAGGAGGAAAAATGTTTTAATTGTGAGCTGAGCAGAAACATGGCAATATAGATGCCCTAGTTACAATCAACAAAGAGCAACTCAGAAAATAAAAAAAAAAGCAAAACAAAACAAACTCTAAAGATAAGATTTGCAACTGATGCAGCATGCTCTCCTCGCAGTCTTCAATCACTAGCTTTGTTGTGAGATTTAAAGTAGCAAAGGAACCTTGAGAGGGAAAGGTGTAGACCTGCTAAACAACAGTTGCACATATTTACAGACAGGCCTTTTTTATGGCCATGAAATAGAAAAAAAAATGACTAATTAAAACCACAAAGCACTTTTCATTTGCTCTTGAAATGAAACCTGAGCCATTTTCTGAGAAGCCCCTGCCCTCAATTCTGACTGTGGCCAGAACTGCTGTACTGCTGTACATTTGGTGAAAGCAGAAAGAAATGATGACAAAAAAGAACATGTGTACATGACTCTGAGGTACATACCTAAACCTAGATGAAAGCCCAAAAAAACTGTTAAACTGAGGTGAGCGAGCACAAAACAAAACTTGTTTTTGTACCGCAACAACCGGTCTCACCTGCAAAATGCTTTTTTTTCCCCTCTGTGTGAAGCAGACTTTATCTATTCATATAGTCAAGTTGTTTTTTTCCCCTCCTCTTTACAACACCGTGTTTTAACTTCTGCAACACAAGGCCACTCACTCATACAAGCATATATGTGTCTAGTTTCAAGGGTCACAAAGCGTAAAACACTAAACAGCACTTTCTTAAAAGATTGTTTGTGCTGTTAACACACTCTCTGCCAACTTTATCTATTTGATAATCAGTGACTTATACTGAGGGAACATCATGTCACAATTAAATAAGGGTTATTATGAGTCATTTAAAAGATTGAGTCATTGTATTAGGAATCTATAAAAATATTACAACATAATATATTAGAATACAAAAAATAAATAGAAAGGCATTAAATATCTGCTATAGGGGGATGTGGCACTGCAACATAACTTCCCTATTTCTGATTTTATTTGACAACTGATCTCTTGGATTTGACAACTGCAGGAAAAAAAAACCTCAACGGAAGACTCCTCTATGTAACAGAGGAGCTTGAGGCAGTGGCTAAGTTTAGTGAGCTTAGGGAAAAAATCAAAGACTCAGTATGTAATCCTGGGTGTAATATGAAGCTTAGCCTGGCCCTGCCATGCGCTCTTGGCCCTCAGCTGCTGGGAGAATGCATAAACGCCTAAATGCCTAGCGTTGTAAGCCTTCTCCATTTATGAATTTCTTCGTACAGCTAGCCACACACAAGTTCCAGTTTTCCCCTCTGGCCTGCCAGTTGAATCTGACTTTGGAGTAATAATGTCACTTGCTATTCATATTGTAACACTAGAGCGTCTCTTTCCAATAATGAGCACACTTAAACCTATGTGGATGCGGAATTGTCACCTCTCATCTATTTAAGCCTTTACCCCATAATACTATGGTGGAATGCTTTGAAGTGAAAGTTGGTTTCACATGTATAAAAAAAGGCTTGAGTATAAACTTATAGAAAGGTATTGGTTAGAAGAGACATACCTGGAGAGGAGAAAGGTGCTTGGCGACTTTGGGCCCCGCTTTGCGACATGTAGCTGTCGCCTTTTGGAAGCCTGTCTTCAGCTTCTTTGTCATCATGGTAACTGCCATCATGAGACCCCACAGCGGCCTCAGGCTCCTCAGCATTGTCTTCCTCATCACTGCAGCCTTTAGGCTGTACCATGTAGACACCTTCAGGAGGGCCATCTTCGTCATTGCTGGCTTTGAGTTCAGGCTCCTGCTCATCGTCAGGAACTGGTGGCTCGTCACCATACTCGCCGTTGACCCACTTCTCAATGGCCTCGCGTCTCTTCTGGTCCTCTTCGAGGCTCTGACTTAGACTCAGGCTCTCGGGGAAGTTGGTCTCATTGTCATCATAGTGAGAACTGCCACGCTCGCTGTTTTCTGCTACACTCTGGTCTCCTTCTGCATTCTGGGAGCTGCTATCATACACCACTTGGCGGCTCAGCTTGGCACAGATAGCATTGAGTTTTAGGCCACCTTTCCTTTTGGCGGCCATCTTGGGTTTTCCTGAGGTCGTTTCAGTGCATAAACTCCTTTCAGCTGAAACATAACAGAAAACATACATTTAGCTAAAGGTAATAATCACTTACTGCATGAGCAGGATCACCCGAAACAAACTTTAAACCAGTTTTTCGAGGTCTGTAACTTCGACTGATTTCAAACATCACAATGGAAAAAACAAACTGGCACAAACGACATTGACTGCTGCTATTAATAACCTCCCAAAAGCACTTAACAATAACAGCACAAGACTGGAAGGACATACAGAGATACTGTACATATCTGTCAAAGACACAGTTCGTGGGTCAGCTTTTAACACAGCGGTGAAAGAAAACGAAGGAAAAATAAGCACAAGCAACTGAAACCACAGGCAGATAGCTATCAGACCCCCTACAGTACGACAAGCAGCAAGTACACGGCTGCATAATCCTTCACATGACAGCACTATATAGACACTGTGAAATGTTATCTTCACTTTCACCTCAAGAGGCTCTGGTCCTGACACTGAGTGGGGGGCTGCACAGCATTTAAGCTGTCAGGATGAGGAGTGAAAACCCTTGGCACTTTTGGGGGTTTTTGGATCTCATATTAGCTATTAGACCAGATTAGACTAAATGAGAGTTTTTAGAGAGGAGAATAATTGGCCATGTGCATAAAAATGTTGTGTTTTCTTTATTTTAAACATCCTTACTCAACAATATATTATAAATCATAAAATGTCTCATCATTCCCGCCCCCCTCCCCAGTTGGGCCTCTGTGAACAATAGCACATGATAGAGCATGCTTTGGGGTAGGAATGGGTGGCATTATTTCAACCCAAGTGGGGCTATCTTTATAACATGTCCTCTGATGAGGCAGGAACAGCTGCCTGTGGCATTCCATATCCAGAGCTGCCTTTTTAGGGCAGAAACTGCACTGTGTTACCTTTCACTTCATTTCCAGATCCCCCAAAGTTCACCTTCTGAATGCATTTTCTGGACAATTAATGAATGACTTTTCAGAAAGCAAGTAGAAGGTGACTGTGAGTAGTACAGTATCCATACATTATTTATTTTATAAAAATAAAAAAAGAAGAAGAATCGCCAGGGGTTAGAGCAAGAATGTTTTTATTCAATGGGAGGTAAAGCTTTGAGGCTGAATGAAAAGTCAAAGCAGAGATATTTCTTTGTGCCCGTTTGAGCCACACTCGTATTAAGATAATACACAATACCGACTTGTGTTTGAGTGTAGAAAAATGTGTGATATCAGAGGTAACAAAGTTCTATCTTAAAGACTCAATCCACTCTCTATATCAATGAGTATGAGCCTCTTCATTTTCCCTCAGCCATAAAGCCAAGCACAATCATGGGTGAGCCATTGCCGGCATTATGTAAATCACATCGGAGCAACATAAAATCCTGTTTTCATTTTCTTTTGTAAAGTTGTGGAATCATTAGAGAATATGCAATTTGAGGGAGCTTACACATCACACCGTTGCCAGACAATGAACCCCGTGCTACCCACACATGCTTTCTCAGTTACTGTATTTACATTGCAGGCTTCCTCTCTAAAACAATGACTTCAGGAATTATGCAGTTTTGAGGGGAACATATATCAGAGGCACATTACTGTACAATTTAGTGTAAGACAATTACAGGCAGGAGGTGAAAGGGTCAGCTTTTAGAAGACAGCAATTTTGAAAAAGGCATCAGCTGGAAAAACTATTAAGATGTGGAAGACATAAATTTTCAAGTTTTTTTCTTTTTTTTTTTTGGAAATATTCTCCAAAGGAATATTGAGGTCATTTGGGTGTTGCTGTGGAAGTTATATTTTTTTAGTTAACTGTGTTCATTATTTTATGCTTTAACTACTGATTTCCTTTGTATGCAATCTCAAGCTGCTTGTAGGAAATGACCCCTACACTGGGGTTTCTATCCATTAGAGCTTATTTATGTATGATTTTCTGTTAACAATAAGGAACGTGAGTGAAGGACCACAACCCATTGAGTTTCCAGTTAGGGTCTCAAACTGAATAATAAAAAACAACTTACTCATTGTTTTCTCATTTAAGGTAAAACATTATTTAAAACAAATTAAATCTTGTGTGCATCCCTTGAGGAGGAACGTGCTACAGTTCAACGGTTTATGGAAGCAGTCTGAACTATTATTTATGCTGTGGCTTTCTGTCCACAGCAGCTTTTTGCCATTGTTTATGATAAGAATTGCTATGGTAACACTAAGCTGTTTACCTCAAGTCATTTGTGTGCATGATAGCGTACAATGAGATAAAATCTTTGGGGACCTACATGAAAGAACAACTTTTCCCTCTGGGATCAACCCCCCCCCTTCCCCTCCACACACACATACTCTGAGAGTCCAGTAAGCATTCTGCCTTATTAATGAATATCAGAAAGAAAAACAACACTGTCACACGCACTGGACATTATTTACACTCTGTTTTAGCCTGGTGTGCTAATTGTCAAGGAGGAGACACCTCAGTAAGCACTTGGAGTTGGAAAAAACAGGCAGGTTTGAGTATGAACACAACAGCTGAAACTAATTTTTCCAACTGCTTATGTTAAGAGTGACATTATTTTCACTGGAAACAGTGCAGGACCGCAAAGAAGAGCGACATAGTGCCTGTATAAGGCCAAAACATGAGGAAAAAGTCAAGAAACTATTTTGAATGCATTTGCACTACGTCAGGATCTTTTTCATCTTCAGTCAAAAAGCGCATCGGTGCATTAGTTCTTTGGGGTTCTGCTTCTTCTCAGAGCTGGTTGACGAGGTTTCTGTCATCCAGCCTCTTGCAGTGACAAACTAACTGTTCCACTCCTCTAAGCCCCACAGGTCTTTTTGCTTTTTGATGCAGAGTGTCTGTGTGCCAGAAGGATATCACACCCAATCAAGTGGTGTTTCAAATCCTAATAACTCTGTTGGAAGTGCATTATTTGTATGAACGTGCACAGAGTGTAATCAAGCCTGCGCCAGTTAAAGGATGTGAGCGTTAACAATGGTTGTGACTGGCAGGGTCATGGCTTTACCTCTATCTAACATACAATGCCGGGCAGATTATGTCCAAAATGCTTTTGCAATAAACTTGTGGAAGATGTAACGTCATAAAGAAAATTGAAAAACTTGACTGTTGTTAATTCAGAGAACAATGCTGCCCCATAAAAACACTAGCTCCCTGCGGTGTTTCAGTTTGTATGGAGTGAGCACACAGGAGGGGTCTGTATATAAAAGAGGTAGATATTACCTATTTAAACTGAAGCTTATCTCTTCAACTAATCAAACACAGAGACAGAGCCTGTTGTAGATTCCTGCTGAGTTCCAACATGACTGACACAGGGACAAGCCCCCCGCAATATCTCAAGTTAATTAATACAAACAAGGTCTGGGAGATGTCTGTTCAGCTCAGGATTATTTTACAATATGCTGCCGAGAGTTGCAGTAGCTCTTTTAAAAAGAAGAAGAAGAAAAAAAGTCTGGTTATAACTTTATGAACCTTTGGCAGATTAATCGACAAGGCTCCCAGTGTGTAGCTCAGTGAACCTTTCATGTCTCTGGCTCTCAAGGGAGATGTTTGTGAGAGAGAGTGTGTGCATGTGTGTTTCAGGAAAATCACCGAGCCACACAGGCAAGCTTTCACAGACACGTTTGAAAAGGATTGTGTTTTTATTTTTGTAAATCTTCAGCTTGCAAGAAGAGAATGTTTCTTCTTTCTCTCTTTTTGTCTCGCTTCTTCCCTGCATGGTAGAGAAGCAACAGCCATAAGGAAGTCAAGCGGAAAGCCACTGATGGACAACTACGCCACCGCACCCAGACCCCAGCATCTGGCCCCTCTCTCATTTTTATTACAGAAGAATAACAATAAGCAGGTCGCCGACCCCACCGTGAGATTTTGCCACAGTTTTCTAACAGTCGGTGCAGCGGATGCTGAGAAATTTCCATTTTTCCGCATGCATATTTAATTGAGTTTTGTCCCAGTGGTGCGGAAATGATTTGTTTTTTGCTCTCTGTTCACTTGACTCCTCTTCGGAGTCGCTAACCCTGATTAAGACGTTCCCGTTAATTTCCCAGCGCACACCTTTTTTTGTGCATTAATGGTTCTGATCGTCTAATTAAAACTTCTCAGCTCGGCTGCTGATCACCGCTCGTTGTGCCTCTGACCTGAAGTTTTAATTGCCGCATCAGAAGCGATAATAATAATTTTGAGGTTCTGATGATTAAAAACAATGCCATTGCCAACTAGTTGATAGATGGGGGTGTGGGGTGGGTACATCTGAGGAGAAGTCTATACAGAGAAGGGATTTAGAAAAGGGACTGGTAAAAGTGGGTTTACACTACCAAAGGACTAAGACGGTTACTGCAGGTGATCACTGATAGGAAGGGGTGGCAGAGCACATGGGAATCTCCCAGGCCTTGTGTTCTCTGAGTCTTCCTGAATAAACAGGTTTGGCTGGGAGTGGGAATTAGCTTTCCCCAACTCAAATCTTAATCGGCCACTAACTGATCCACTTTGGAGCTCCACTGACTTGGCAGGTTGGACAGGTGTGGGAGGAGGGAGAAAAAGGGATAGAGAGTACACGAGATAAAGAAAGATAAAGGTACATAAAAGATGACAAAAGTCTATTACCTTCTGCTTATTTTCATAAAAAGATAATAGCCCAGTGAATAGAGTACAAAAGGTACATTGTTCATAAAGTGACTGAAAGAAAAAAAAGGAACTTCTGGTGACTGTTGCCTCTGTCATAAAACACAGTGCTGATGAGATTATATGATATGTGCATTACTGTCAAAACAGGAGAAATGAGTTGCTTGTGATCTTTGAAAGAGTACTTTCACACTGTACTTTGCAGATCACACAAACTGCAGCGATGATAGGAAATGATTCAGGCATGAACAGAGATCGTGCACCCTGGAAACCGCCACCAGCACCAATCTGTCACATTTTGTTCTTTTTTTAACCAATGGATTTCTATTGGATTTTTTTTTAGATTTCAGCACAAGATCAATGCCACAGCCCACACATACAGAAACTTACATACAGTGGGCAGAAACATGGACATGTAGTCTCCTTTGCCCTAAACTCTACCCTTCACTTGTCCCTTTTCTCGCAGATCTATTATAAAATTAATTAGTAGGTAGCACATCTGCCTGCTTGTTTTCCTCTCTGCTCTCTCTCTCTTTTTTTTTTTTATCAATACAGCACTTTTTGCTTTCAGTCTAGAATGTGACCTTGTACATTGTCTGCCGTCTTTCTGGGGCTGCTGACCTTGAAGAACCCGTTTGGACTATTTCACTTCAACTCAGTCCACGGGCTGTTATCAAACACAAGCCCTCAGCCAAGTGCCACGCTCCCGTCACACCGCCGCAAAAAAAACAAACAAGACACTGCAGGACAAAAGCATACACAAACGGCCCTTGTAACACACTCACTGACTGCACAGGACAATGGCTGAAGAAAACAATGTATATTTTGAGCACAGATGGAGGAGGAAAGACACTGAACTTGAGGGCAATCAGGCAGGAAAGTTGAGATCTAAGGACAAATACGCCCCCCGGCTTCATCACAAACAGGGTAATTATGGTATTTTCCAGAGCAGAGGACAAGCAATCTAAAATGGTCTGAGGGAGAAAAAAACAATCTGACATGAGTGACAAGAACTATTCTGACAGCTTCATACCAAAACAGCCAACTTTTATTCAGTTTGCTGCTTAGGGTAATTCATGGGACACACGGCTAACTTGTTAAAATTGTACATCAAATCTGGACTCACAGCTGGCACCAGATGATGGCTTAATTTGTAAGTGTGTAGCAGTAGGCAAGAACTTTCTTGAAAAAAACCCCACACAATCGCACACAGTCCCATGTCTCCACAGGCTGAAACAAGGGAAATTTATTCTTGCGGTTTTGTTTTGAGACTCATGTTCAGTTTCATGACACCAGGAGTGCAATTTGATAAGCCAACCAGCATGGTAAATGAGCAGACGACCCCTGTGTCTCTCCCCCATGGTTGCTGTGCCTGGTGCAGGAGCAAGGCAGTGTATAGTACAGTGGAGAAGGGGCTCAGCGGTGCACTTCTCAAGGGCCCTTGAGCTAATATCTGTACAGATTAACTGCTTCAGTTGTATTTTGGTCACGGGGATCTCTCTTTGCCTTAGTGGCTTGTTGGGAGGGAGAAGGGGAGTTGTGTGTGATCGTGTGTATTGTGCTCATAAAGTGTCAGTTGAACACTTTTCTCTTGTGAAGAAAATGGCCTACTTTGCCTAAGAGTTCAGAAAGACTAGTGTGGATCACTCCGTCTTATTATCTTTGGAGCCATAGTCAATTGACCAGAATCCAGAAATTGTAAATGCTTAGTAAGCCATCTGCACCTTCCAACCATCACCTAGCTCACCTATGTCTCTACAGGACAAACTCACACACACACTCACAGTGTCAATCCTCCGGGGTAAACTCAGCACACGCTGCTCCATTAGTTATCAATTAAGTCTGAAAATCTCCACCTGGCTTACACACACAGATGAAGCCGACACATGTACGTAGGAGCCCACTCAACAGGACGCTAAGGAGAACGTGCCTCATTTCAGTGTGTGTGAGGGAGTGTGTTTGCGTGTCCATGCGGGTGGCGCTTTTGTCCATGAGGTTAACCTTGATATGAGGCCCTGTCAGGCCAGATAATGTCAATCAATGACAAGCCCTCACAGATAACCCCTAATGTGAAGCCTAAAAAGCAAAGCTGTTTAGATCTTTAGACATGCCCCCTTTCACCAGCATATGAATTGCATTACAAGGAAATGAGCTGTGGCATTTCTTTAATAAGACTCTTAAGACATTTTGACAGCATATAAGGCCCTCTGCCGTTAAAAAAAGAAAAGAAAAAAAAATTAAACAAAGCCTCTGCTGACAAAGTCCCCTCACACAGACCGTTGTTCTGATGGGCAGATCCAAGTCCCTCTTAAGTGGAGGGAAGGAAAAGACAAGCAGGGAGGGGGGGGGAAGGAAAAAGAAGGGTGGACCTAACCCTTCTTTTTTTTCCCTCCAGCGCCTGGGGACTTCTTAATTGATTTCCAAGGTTACGTTTTAAATTTGTTTTTCAGACACGAGGGCCTCGTGAATAAAAGTACGAGTCAATGTTTTTCAGGCAATTTCCCTAAATTCAGCCTAGTTTGGCATGTTTGCATCAGATCCCGCTGACCTCCTTTCATGCCCCCCCACTACTCTGTTTCCTTCTTTTTCTCCTTTCTCTATCCTTGAAAAGAAAGAAGGAGGTGACATTAACCCAAAAAAGCATGTATTTCCAGACAGGATGCCTGTGCTGACAGCATCGATCCCCGGCTACCATTAAAACATTTGCTCTGCCTGACAGACTTTCCTCTTTTGGACTTTACATGCATTAGAATGAATCAAAGGTGCCTGTTAAAATGTCATCCTGAGCAGCTCCTGTACCTGTCCAAAATGATCCATGGCTCAAAGAAAACTGCACTTTCTATAATTTTCTACTGCACCAGTCTACTTTTCAAAGTTTTTCTCTCATGAAGCACAATCAAATTTTTTATCAAAACACAATCATCATGAGGACAGGATGGAAATGAGTCTTTATACTCACAGTTTTACACTTTGTAGACCCAGCTGTAACTCTTCTGCCAGAACTTTGATTTTGGAAGTACTGCTTATCTGACAAGCGGAATCGAAGAGACAGGAGTGTGTTTGTGATCATGAGACGTTTTATAATGCCTTCTACGTGTCTGTGTGGTTGGGGAAATGCGGCCAGGTGCACAATACACTGTAAACATATACTGTATGTTAAGTGGCTGTAACCAACATTAATCATGTTGGTGTATGTGTGTTGTGCACATTTGCAGGGTTGTAGACAGCAGGGCATTGTGCTATGAGCTCTTCTGCTTCTTTCTGTCTTGTGGCTGCAGGTCACGTCAAATTTTTTTCTGAGATACACATTGACATTTCCACACACTCATGAAAAGCTGATCCTCAGTGAGGGTAATAATTACCATCCTGTCAGTGACAGCAGTGAAATAAAAGTTAGACACAAACTAGAGGCAGAAGTAAATGTGGCAGTTTTCACCTAAAACAGGAACATTCGTGATTCTGGGAGTTCAGTAGAGGCAGGAATGCGCTGTGACTGAATTTGAAGGTGTGATAAAACAACACGCACTATAAAGGGGGGGCGGAGGGGGTGAGAGGAGGGGGGGTGGGGGTGAGTAAAAATGACTGAAATGATGAAACAAGCAAAGCTGCTTTACAGGAAAAAAGAATGCTGTCTATTTTGGGTATCAGTATACAAAAGGAAGTGCTGCTTAGTTGACTCAAACAAATAAATTTGCTTTTGATAAAACCACAGCAACTACTTTTGCATTCTACACCAAACCCACTTTGTTTCCTGCAGCTTTATCTTCATGACTTGCCACATTTGTGAGAAGCCTCTCACTAAATTGTCTAGCGCAAACAACTGAAGTTTTTTAAAATGGTGCAGCGTTGACGGCTTAAGATGAAATTTTATTTGAAAAGTGGCAGGTTAAAGGAAAGCCTCAGAAGTGAACATGGAGCGCTTGCCTATTTGCGCCGTTACCAGCTGCCCGTTTTACATTTCTGCAACATTAATATTCCTCTTATTATTATTTTAAAGTGAAAACGGATACCCTGTTGAAGTGCAAATCTGATGAATTACGGGAGCAGATTGCTGCTATTAATTATTAAAACCTATTTTATAAATATTCAGGTCTGTCATGCATCTAATAATGAACGCTTTAGAGGAGGTTACTTCCTGTGCGCATCCTAATGTGTCAGAAATATCACTTTTAATCACACTCATGTCAGTAAGTGTGCTGAATTTGAACCTGCTGAATTTTTTTTTTTTTTTTGCTAAATCAAGGAAACTCAGATGCCCGACTACTGTGCTCATTACAGCTCTTCAGTTCCTGCTGTTTTTGCACATGCCTCCTCTGCCCCGTCTAAAGACGTGGTGAACACCTCACAGCTCTCTGCTGCATTCTTACTTTGCTAATTTGAATGGAGAATAATGCATCGGCAGCACTCTACCTTCTGGACACACCTAGTCCCAGCGCTACTGCTACCATATGTTGCATTGATACATATTCATAACACTTTCTCCTGTGTTGTGTGTTGAGCCTTAAATGACTGTCTCACAACTTCAAATAGAAAGAAGGAAAAAGAAAAGAAAAAGAAAAAACAAAGAAAGTTTGATTACTCTTCTCCTATTTCCTCATCTTCACTTTCGTGCAAATAAAACAAGTTTGGGTGGATTAACAAGAGGCTGTAAGGTTTCAGACTGTCTTTAACGAACTCCGTGAGGCGGCATCTATCAGAAGAGTTGGATAAACTGTCAAGTTGATGATTTCCTGGTAGAACACGAGTCGTCGATACTGTACCACAACCTACATACATCACCAACTGTATTTACATTTGCTGCATACACACAAAACTAGAGACACACACACAGACACACACTGTGGAGCACTCTGAGATTAGCGCTGTCAGAGCTACAATGATACCCCGTCATTATCTGCACACGGGGCCTCCTTCATGCGCTTGCTTGCCTCACTGTCCTCTCCACTGCTTCTTTGTGGAGGTAGTAATTACTAAAGCTAACATTTCTTTCTCTTTATGCCTCCGACTACCCTCCACTTCCCCATCATTTCTTTCTTTTTATGCAGTTATCTCAAGTGTCTTGCCAGCTTTTTGCCAATTGGTAACACAGCTGATGGAATGCTAGGGTTGATGGCAGCGCCAGTGTGACTCCCTCTGTTATGAAAATATTTGGTGCCAAACTGATGTGCCATAAGTGCACGGTGTGGTGCCCAAGATTCACATCAGTCATCTGGGTCAAACACTCATTGTGATACAGCAACAGAGAAATGCTCTGCAGTATCTGTTCTACAAAACATTGTTGGTGTAACAAGCTGGGATCAGAGAGACGTTCCCTCTTTCATGGCATTTTTCATTATCAACAATCCTCTTACTCTTTAGCTTTCTTCTTCCTCTCCCACTGGAAGTATGGCTTTATCAAAGGTGATGGCTTGCTCAGGCGCATTTTCTGAAACGTCTTCTTCAGCCAGCCATTTCCCAAGCTGCTCTTGGGTAAACGTCACTCATAAAAACCGGGGAAGATTTGATGGTGAGATCAAAAAGAAAAGGAAGGACAGCAAGGAGAACAGGGAAATCAGGGGAGGGGGGGTATACCCTTCCCCTATTTGACACCAACGAGTACTGAGGGTAATTCCTCCAAGCAGGGCCTGTGTTTTCAGACGCAAAGACAACAAAACGCAGGGCGCTGCCATGAGACATCAAAACGGGCGATTTTGACTTCAGAGGGTCTTCAGATGCTTGAGGAGTTGTCAGTGTCGGGCCAGTGGGACTGAACAGAGAGAACAGAAGGTACCAGCAGGCTGTTAACAACCAATACGGGAACCACGCCAGAAAGGCCGTCTCCTCCCAAAATGCCAGTCGGCACCAGATCACTAAACTGCTTCCACCACACTGTAATATCCCATCTGAGCACTTTCATCTGCTGAAAGTTACATGGCTTGAAAGTTTATCAGCTGTGAGTTTGTTATTTACTGCACCTTTGAAAAACACGCTAAAAAAGTAAAAAATTCCACATGTAGGTGCCATAAAGGTAGAAAGAAAATGAACAAACCTCACACAAACACTCTTTTAAGAGACTGTGGCTTCAACAGGTGCCTTGAAAGAAGCAGTTTTATGTTCCCTGCCTCACAGAGAGGTTTTCATCAGCAAATCAAAGACTTGCTTCGTTCTTTGGAGACCTGAGCTGTGTTGTGACATGCTGAGAGGGATGTCCGCATTTTCTCCTGTGTTGTTCTCGCTCATTCTTGGAGCATTAGACTCACTCTAAATAGCCTCAAGCAGATTAGGCTGGCTCATTTTCAAATGTACATTTCTTCTAAAACCCACTCCACGAGTGGACCGAGGAGATCAGCGCAGGAGCCTGGTGAGACGGTAGTCAGAGAAGATTCTGTCATGTATAAATCAGCACAGAGGAGGAAAGGAGACCGAGAGGAAGAGTGAGGGAGAAAGACTGAGGTAAAAGACAAACAAGTGTTGGCTCTGCTATATGAGTTTAGTTAGCTAGAGAGTTAGTGCATGAGTTATGGCTAGCGAAGGGCTGAGGGACGCTGTATTTATGAGGGGACTGAGTGAGTGTTAAATCCCTGGTAAGAAATAAAGTCGTCCCTGAGCGAACAGGGGAAACATTTCACTCAGTCTAAGAGGTGCCTTGAAAAAAATGAAAGCCATCCCTCTTCCAGAGGAAGCACTGTTCAATATTCCCTAAAATTACTTTATTTCTTAAAAATGCAATAGATCACATCCAAGTGGACTGAATCTTATATTTGAATGAGAGGAGGGTTCTCTCTCTGCGCATAATATCAAGTGAGCTCACAAGCCAAGGAAAGGGAAAAGAATCTGATTCTTCTAAAATTGCATGCAGATTTTCTGAGGGATCTTTGGCTAAGAGGCGCTGCCAAAACACACAGTGCACTTGTTGCAGTGCAAGGGTTCATCCAAGAAAAGTTTTCCATTGTGGTTTACCCAGGAAAAAGTTGTTTTTTTAAATTCAAAGATTTGAATTCAGCTACCTAAATGAATCTTTCAATATCCATCTATAGATCCAGCTGTGTGTCTAGATGCACTTTTTCATTTCTTTACATCTTTTTTTTTTCTGCAGAAACTTTCCATGTTTAACAGAGTCACAGTTAAAAAGCCTGAAACAAAGGAGGGCTCATAGCCAACGGAAAAGGAAAAGCTTAACACTGCACATTGTGCACATCCAACTTTAAGTCAGACCTCTGTCCAAACCCCTACAGTAGTAATAACAATTATTACTTAAAAAGGCAATATTTTTGCATTAACTTAAAAGGCTATATCTTTTTCTTCCCCTCAAGCCTGTGCGGCCTCACTTACCCTAAGTATCTTCATAAATCACCGGTTACTGTTAACATGTACTCCACAATTCAGTCATCAATCTCCTACCAGGTCAGAGTGAAAACAGAGGGGGAAATGTCTGCTTAGTAAAATGTCTCTCTCGTGAATGCTGCTACCACCACCCACTACTCAAAGGCAGAAATGCTCACACACACATACACTGTGTGTGTAAACCAGTAGCATACAGTACACATCAGTGAAATGATAAACACGTGCCCGGCACACTGCAACCGAAGCAGTCCTATGGGACATGCCAGATCGCCACGGTAACGCAAGCCAAATTCAATTCTGACTTCACGTCTCACTCTGCTTCCATTTGTTCTAAAAACAAATAAACAGCAAGCGAAGAGTTGGAGTCGGCCAACTTCTGCCTCCACAAGAAATCTCAGGCCCAGGCTGAGGCGCTTTTACTCGAGAGGCAGACAACTCACAGAGCCGTGTGTAAATCTATGTTTATGTTCACAGACACAGTATTTATTTAACCAAAAGGGCAAAATCTAATTGTACACAAGGAGGATAATTCCTCTCAGAAACGTGTCTCCACGAGGGGGAAAAAGACTCTTTAGCCTTTCTTCAACAGACACTGTTTACATCAGCAGAGTGGAAAATCCCTCCAATGACAAACCTCTCCATCACAACATCTGTATCTACACAGTCAGATCAATCTCAACCAACACCGCAAATTACCTCATGACAGATCTGAACACATCTGCACTTGGCGTCAGAGCGGGGGGATTTAGGTGCTTTTAAATAATTCCTATCTTTAGCCTTAAGAGGTGTGCAAGGTAACAACATCAAGTAAAAACCTCTATTAATATATAATATAAAATATAATACATTATACATATGGTTGAGCTTAAAATATCAATCTGTGAAGTAACTAATTAATGATAATATTACATAAATGCACATAAATGACAAAGGTACAATTTTTCCTTCTTAAGTGCACTTAAATTAAGCATAAAGTGGTTTAAACACCTTAAAATTGTAATCTAAAATATTTGAAGAAAAAAAAGAAAAAAAAAGACTTTGTTCATGAAGACTAAATGTTACTTTCCTGTACTGAATATCAAAAATCTAATAGTGGGATGTAACAAGTGGAAGAGTGCAGTGCAACAAGGCCCAACACAAGTCAAATGCAAAACTTTTGAAGAAGCAAGATTTAAAAACCATATAAACCCATTACTGACATTCAGAATCCTGTGTGTGAAAATATATGTAAAACTTACACAATTTTTTCCCCCAGAAAACAAACATTCCACCTGCTGTTTCCTGACTCTCGCACGCTCACTTTGACACCACCCACTACATCACTACACATGCGTGCCTGGCTCATGCCAACTGCAAATAGTAGCAAAGCCGTCCACGACGTAACACTCAACTCCTGAGAGTGTGTGTTTGTATGAGGGGTGTGTGTCTGCGTGCGTGTGTGTGTGAGTGAGTGAGAAAGTCTTACCTGGCAGCAAACCGCCCTCAGCGCTCTGTCTCACCTCTCCCTCCTGCCCTGGAAGAATTCTCTCCACAAAGCAAGGCATTTTCTCCACAACTGCTCTCTGCCAAGGCTCTGCTCCCTCTCTCCCCCTCTCCCTCCCTCTCTCCTTCTCACTCCTTTCCTCTCTCCCACTCTGTCCTCTTCTCTTGCTGTCTATCTCTCCTCCCTCCTTACCCTCCCCCTATCCCTTTTTCACAGATGTCGAAGCTGTGCGAGTTTACCCACTTTACCAGTAGGGGTCCTTCATCGCCCTTCTCCGCCCCACAGCCACATGGGGGAACAAAACACACACACACACACAGAGGCCACTTAACGGGTGCCCTCCTGTCACTGCTACAATGAGAGCCCAGCGCACAGTACAGAGACAGAGACAGGTGTGAAGTGGGTGGTGTGCAGCGGGGGCTGGCCCTCGGCCCTTTCCAGCCCCGCTCAGCCCTGTGTGTGCAGCTAGGCTGTGCCCTGGCTCCTGAAGTGTAGTACAGTAGTAGCTCACTCACACACTCACAGGCATATGAGCACACAGATTGACTTACAGTGGGTCCCTCAGAGCCAGCAGCCAGAGAGACAGAGAGAGTGTTTGTGGGCACGCACAAGAGCACACACTTTCACTCGTACGCTGCGCAGACACACACAGAACAACTGCTGCTGTTCGCTACTGCCGCTGTTGACAATGATAACATGTGCTTTTTGCCCTATGTGTAAGTGTGTATGGCAGTGCGCATGTGCACGCACGGATAAAGACACAAATTCATACACAAACACACAGCAGATGCCTATCGGCTCTTGCATTTCAGGTTTCTATTCGTTTTTTTTTTGTGTGTATGTGTGTGTGTGTGTTGTGTTTTTTTAATTCAAAAAACTAAAAAGTGTTCATTGACACTGCCGTGTTAGATTTGAAGGCTCCCAGCCAGTGTACAGTGGGGAATTTCTAGTTTCTCTTCTACTTGTGGGGCACTTTTCACATTGCAATATCAATACTGGGGAATATTAGCTCTCCTGCTGAAGAATGTTAGATCACTGTTTGCCTTTGAATGAGGACAAATTCCCTTATAAAAAGGGAACTTAATGAGTTTAAATACACTTGTGTGTGCAACACCATGTTAACAACTCAATTAAATGTGGAAAAAGTTCATACAAGAGTAAAATTAATGTTTAAAGGCACATTAAGGATTGTGATGAGCCCAGGAAGCAAATGAAAGCATTCAGATTGACACTGCATTAAGTTGATCCCACTTTCTTTTATTTTCATCAAATATTAACAAACTTTTATGATGGTTTATATAGTGGGAAAGAACTGCACTGATCAGGATCATATGCTATTAAAGCATCATAACAGTAATTATCAAGCCAAGAATGTATGTGGGCTTGTTTTTCCATTTACTGCTGCCTGGAACAGGATAAGGGTATCTGCACTAAAGACGTAATAACCCGGACCTGCTGTTGATATCATTTGAACAGAGGGTGGATCACCTTTATTTGAGTCAAACAAAGCCCTCTAATAACACACAAAAAAGTACAGGACAGACAAGACTGCAACACCCAGTCAAACTGCCCTTAAAATTCTTGGCAACAAGTAATAAAGAAAATAGGATGTTAAAAAGAGGAGGACGCGGATGTTGAGTAAAACCACCATAAAGCGTATTCACAATGAGATGATGAGGAAATACAGTTGTGCTTTTTTGTTGACTCTTATCAATGTTTGCATCAGTGGCAAATCTCCCCTTACAGTGATACTGAAATCAAATGCAGGTTTTTAGGCAGAAGAAAAAAGTCATTTGAATTTTCAAGAAATAAGAGTAATGCACTCGATCATTATTCCCTTGTTGTGCGAACTACAATGCAGCCCCTGTATTAAATGTTGGAGAAGCAGCAGCACAAGGACAAGTAAAACATACCTTAAATAGACTACAAATGAAGTCACTTAACACCCACTCATTCCCTCGCCACCCCATGCTCTGTCTGTCTTCAACAGAAAAAGCCTGTGTTTGACTATCTCCCGCTCTGGTTCATAGTTGTCTTTTGCTTTTTAAACAGGCACCTCGCCTGTCACAGTGCAGGAACGGGCGCATTCCCCTTAAATGGCTCCTTTTGACAACTGATCTGTAAATACAGCCGGATCTGCAACTTCCCACTTTCTCTCTCTGCTTGACTTTCCCCCTTTTTGTCATCGCTTTCTTTCCTTCTGTCCAAACTCCTGCCAGACCCACACAGACTCAACATGAAGGTCTCCCTATGACCCCCCCTCCACCACCACCACCGCATGCACATACACACATTTACACACACACACTTACCCCCACACCCCCCTCCCAACTTCCCCAACTCCATTCCCCCTGCCTCTATAAAAACACAAATATGCCATAACTCAGGCAGTGCTGCCACATAGCCTCCATCTTGCCCTGTACCGGGGAGGGGGAGGCCTCTCAGGAAGGTCACCAACAAATGGTTTTCCGATTCACTGCCCCTGAAATAATTTTGTGTATTAAAACCTGAATCTGCACTTTCTGGCCTGAAAGCTTTTCTAATTATTCCAGTGTCCTTGGGACAGACACAGATCCTTCACACGCCGGGGGAAACAAGCTATAGAGCAACCACTACAGCCACAAACACCGTTCCACCACCACCCCCTCCTCCTCCTTCCTCCATCCCTGCCTCCCTCTTTCTATCCCTCCATCTCCCCACCTCCTCTCTCCACTGCTCTCCTCTCCTCTTTACAGCCACCCCTCCACCCCCCCTTCCCCGATCTGTTTTCAAAGCGTGTCTGTCCTTTATTAAATTGTTTTCTTTTCCACATTATCAGTTGCCATGGAGACCTCATCTCTCGGATTATTTGAATTTCATTATATCTATTGATTTGGGAGCATTTCATCTTTTTTATTGTTTTTCTGTCAATTTTCGAAACGAATAACCATCTAATTTGCGTCAGCGCTGATTACGTTCGTCCCTCAATAGAGGTCGGCAGCTGCGCCGGGGAAACAAATCAATGGAAAAACATCATAAAACTCGAAAGTACAATCAACCAGGATATGGGTGACATTCCGTGGTTGCTGAAACGAAGTCATCAAAAAATATATACTTTTTTTTCTTTTTTTTCCCTGCGCCTCTGCATGTGTGGGGGTGCAGTGAGGAGGACACATATGTGTCTGGGTAGATATATTACTATATTTCAGCAGATAATATACTAAGGCAGATTTCCATACTGATAACAGCCCCTCCCTGCCTGACTAAAACAAAAAAAATGCTTACTGTATCTAAATAATTTATGCAATTTTTGCATTTCTATATAAATTTTTTAATAAGCTGCTTGGAGCAAAGTGGCCATTAACAAAACACACAGCTGTCCAATGGGCTAAGCCCAGCAGATCAATTGCACTTTTTTTATGACATGATAAAATGCTTTTAAAGCAATTTACACAAATATGGAAAAAATGACTTCATGGGCTTCATTTATTCATAAGGACGTGTATTAGGAGCAGAAAAAAAATCTTACAAAAGCGAGACAGGAGAGATCGTCCCGGTCCTAACTGGAACGGACTTGCTGCCCTCTCCACAAGGACATAAAGTTTCATTACTGATGCACGCAGTCAAAGGCAATTTAGCAAACACAGTGTGCAAAAGAAAACATCAGCATATTGCAAGTGTTCTTGTATAAGGTGGACCTTGCTTGTTGTTTTCCAATTTCTATTCATTTTTGTGTTGTGGGGGGGGGGCAGGGACGGGGTGATGGGCTTTCTTTTTTTCCTCCCCCCTGCCCGATGTCACCCTGACCCAAAGCCAACCAGAGCCAAAGGGATGTAGTCTCAGTAACAGGAACGTGTGCTTTCTAGCCCAGGAAACCAACCAAAGTGAGCAGGACAGCGAGGCCTTGCAAGTGTCCACACAGAACTTCAGCTTTACTGTTTTACAAAACATGATAACCCTGCTTATTATGTGAGAAAGTACTAACACATACACATTTGGCACATGAGTCTGGAGGGGAGGGGCCTGGGGGGGGGGCATTTGGAGGCTAATCTTATTTCAAAGCATCCTCTTCAAGAGCAGACAATGTGCCCGAGCCACTCCATGAGATGCTGCTGCAGAAGGCCCCATGTTTGCAACACATGTCAACATTTGACAAAGCATCACTTTTCCCCCCCAACAATATTCTGCTGCTCGGGCCTCTGAAATGAGGGCGCTAACAAATTAGCTTTTTATGTTTATTTGTGTGTGGGTGTGTCAGAGCGGGGAGAAAGGGAGATCTCATTTTCTAAGGCACCAGCTCTTAACCTGAGAGGGGAAGAGAAAGAAAAGGCTGAATGTTTTGGAGGCACGATTCTTCTCCTGATTGCCCTAGCTGTCTCAGTTGTGCAAAACATGACCCTCCCCTCCCTCAACCACGACAGAAACACGGGCGACTGGATAAACACTATTTTATGCACTGACTAGATGAATCGCCAGGCAGTAATTACAGTCCTCCTCTCGCATCAACAAAACTCTACTGTACAGAGTCTTTCTCTGACACCAAACTGCAGTAGCACATAGTCCCAAACTGCAGGTGTGTGACACATTTGTCAGTGCCTCTCCCAACTAGATAAATATAAATATTAGACCCAGTAAAAACAATGAAACCTTCTCTCCCGCTTTAAGTGAGGTGTTAATAATGTGGAGCTGAAAGAGGACTTGTGTGGACGGACAGTGTTATCATGTGCAGTCAAACGCTGTCAGAACTGGCTTTGTAGAGAAAGTTTGGTGATTTTTCTGCTACCCTTGCAGTTTGGGCTTTCCTCTTCTCCACATAACAAAAACAACAAGCTTGTATCCCAAACTAAACTTTCCCACACAGTGGCTGGTTGCCTGAGAGGACTCTGACACTAACATGTCCCCCACCGTCAGCTCGGCCCGAAATGACGCAATGTTTAAAAGAGATCTGAACTTGGGCAGTTTGCTCAGCAAAGGGGTTGATTTTGTGCATTTGGTGTTGAAAGCTACTAAAATTTAAAAAAAAAAATGATGATCAATTCTTTATCAAACAAAGCTCAAGTGAAGAGAGCAGAGAAACACAGTCTATATTTTGCTTTGCAGTGATTCATCTGGTCAGACCATGCCCCCAAAAAGTGGTTCAGTAAACCACGTTGTCAATGTCCGAGCTCTAAAAAGCACAATTACAGAGGTCCTCGACTGAATAATTTAAAGAGCATAATTATTGACCTCTATCCAAATTCCTCTGAAAGGTACATTAAGATATAGAAAAGCTCTGGAGGTGGAAGTGGAACCGAGGGGAAGAAGAGTGTGTGTGTGTGT
>JBBBVU010000014.1:16760207-16792451 GCA_037177055.1 Atherinosoma microstoma | reverse complement strand
CCAGGCCTCCCTAATGCACTCTCCTGCTGTACTCTAACTTCCTGTGGACCCCTAATGTGCCCACTGCTCGCTGGCCTGATGAAGACTACAGTTAATGAGGCCCCTGTTTCTGAAATGAAGTATCTCTGCAACCATCAACATGCATTACTATCAACCTCCACCCCCCGCAAAACTACACATATATACACAAACACACAACGACATGGCCGCTGTCCCAAACCAGCAAACACACACACGGACCACGAATGCTTATCCACCCTTTCCACTTTTTAGCGCCATAACGGGTTCTGTTCAGCCAGGCCAGACTAGGCTGGGGCCAGGGGGATGGGGTTGTCGGTAACTGTCCCTCAGGGGGCTATCAGTGAGCGGGGCAGCCAACACTGCTGGTATCCCCACTCAGTTTTTGCAAATTTGGATGAATGTATGTGACTAAGTGGTGCTGGATTAAAATAAAACAGCACCAGCATTTGTGTGAACTGGGGGGGGGTGGGGGGGGATGGGGGGGGGGGTGGTAAGGCTGGCAGCAGACTTGGGGGAGGATCCAGTGAGCTGAGGCCTTTTTAATTAAAGGAAAATATTGTGTTTGCGTACAATCAGTGCTGGAACCTGGAACAATTCAGAGAATTCTGCATGTGAAATGACTTTCTCTTTAAAGTGATTTGAGGTATTTCAAGTCCACTTTGCGTACATGCATTTTTAAAATGTCAATTAAGTTGTACATCTTTTAAGTTAAGATTCAGGAGTTGCTCAATTTAGCACTTTACAATTTTTTGTTTTCTGTCCTGAGAAAGGACAAAGTGTTTTCCATTAAGAACAGTTCACAGTGGAAATTCCTTTTTCAACAGTAGGGTGCTGCTGTCACTGCTGTATTTCAACCTGGAAGGATAGAGGGCACTGAAATAATTAGGAGACTTCTGCAACATCCTGAATGCCAAGGACAGGTGGATTAAAGTATTAAAACAATCGCATTTCAGTCTTGAAATAGTCCTGTGCACGACTCAGCACCATGCGCCTCTGTTCGTGTTCAGCTGCCAGCTCCATAACGCCACAGGAGAGGACTAGAAAAAAAAGCCCAATCCCATTAGCTACGTACATCTCAGCAGACCTGCTTGAAACGTGAGCAAATCTCAGTAATGATTATCCCCCAAAGCTCTCAAATGATAATACATAATCGAAGGGGAGAGAAATTTTCTCTACAATCGCACAGACAATTTGGGTTTCCCCATTTGTGTTAGAATCTGCTTCTTTCTAAATGAAACAGAAGAGATTGGGTCAACAGAGGACACATTTAACCACTGTTCTCCAATTACAGGCTAGAGAATTATGTTAGAGGAAGAAAATTATTTAAGACAAAGGTTAAAAGATGATTTCTAATTTTATTCTATTTACAATGCAAAATTAAAAAGGAAAAGCAAAATATTTTATAGAGCTGGTTCACGCACACATTTGCATGAGTGATCCGGTTAATGAGGGATGTTTAAAAGTCCTCTGTGCTGTGGATATCAGAGAGAATAAGTTAAAGGTGGTACTACTGACTATATAAACAAATATTGCCAGCAAAATTTGTGAAATGCAGACTATAACAGTCACATTTTCCTGAATGACAACCTCCATTAATAAGATTGTTTTTTATCTTGGATATTGTATCTTATCAGAGAATGAACCAGTTTCTGTAGAGATAGCAGATTTGTTTCATCAGCATCAACTGAGCAGCTCTCTAAACTGAAGCATCCTCTTACGCAGATGCTTGAGAGGAAAATCAAAGACAGAAAGATAAGTTGAATAAAACATAGAAATCCAAAATAAGAGCAGTTAAACATTTATACAATTTATACATTGTTTTTTTTTTGGTTTAGTTTATATATGTAGCAGAAACATAAACAGTTAAATCCCTTTTTTTTTAAACAACACAGTAAAATTAAGATTACCCCTTTTGAAGAAATCTAAGCCTCTTAGCCCACCTTCTGCCATCTGTGGCCCCAATGTGAGAGTTCTTTAAGGTTCACTCTTTTGCCTTGTATAAAGAAAAAAGTGTTGCCTATTCTATTACTTAGAGGACCAAAGCCAGCCTGGTATCACAGCCACGCTGTGGAGGTGGAATGAACCATCTGTGACAGAAAAAGAAGAAAAAAACAACAACAACAAAAAACAGGAAGCTGTAAGAAGAGAGAAAATGAGAGAGAAAAAGAGAGAGAGGAGTCTGCACCCTTCACTCTCCCCCTGTAAAGACTCTTAACCAGGTCTGACAGCTAACAGCTCCTTGGCAATTGGGGTCAGTTAAAGGAAAAGTAGCTCAAGTTTTGTTGGAGCTTTGGCTCCATAGATGTTCAGGAGCTACTGCCCACTGCAGCATCAAAGGGGATTATAGGGACAGGGCCATCTGCCATCTGTAGCAGAATAAGCGTGAGCCCTTTTATGTTTCTGCCTGTATGTTTGTGTGCATGTGTGTGTGTTTGTGACAAAAAGACTGAGACTGAGTAAATGAACTTTTAACTTAAAGGGCAAAGATGTGGGGTGGAGCACACACTGGGGTGACAGCTTATTCAAACCTGGACTGGAGGCATTAAAGGTTAGCATCATACTAGTCGAGTGTAACACCGAGTCGAGTGTTAGTGCTGTTAGAACAAGGGGCATTTACAAGACAATAAAGACTTAAAGCACATTGCTGTATCTATGTTTAATAGTGACTTGTTGAAAACGTACCCGAATGGAGAATAAAGTGCCTTTTTTGTCATTCAGGCACAACACAGAACTTGTTTTTGTTATGGGTTTATTGGAACACAGTGCCAAACCTTGTTCCCCCTTCACCTCTCTAATTTGTTTTGGGTCTTGTTTCTGGCCTCCACCTGGGAATGTTTTTTGCTCAGTAGACTGCTACCTTTTAGCTGAGCCGCCCAGTGCTTGACCTACTGCCGACACTTATTTTCAGCACTCTAATTGTCGTTTAATCACATATCAACCTGTCATTTAAAGACCTTTTTTTTCCAAGGGAGATCATTTGCATATGTTGTAAAAACTAATTCCGATCGAAAGCTCCGGTGCCTGTGAAAGCAGGCGTTCTTTCTCTCTCTTTTACTTTCACACCGGTGTAGACACAGTTAAGCACAAGAGAGTAAGGCACACATTTTCATCTGCATCTCACCTTAACAGACAAAAACACACATAAGCAGACGCCATACCTGATATTCTCGATTGAGGTGGTTTTATCACATTTGTTAACAGTGTGTGGTGACACGTAACGTGTTAGAATAGGGACAATGACAAGAGCGATTCAGGGAGCATGTTCTTGTACGAGCCAAAAGCGAAGGTGACAGTGAATGTATAGTGTTATGGAGGAGTCAATTAGAGTTAATAATGTATCACTCCTCTAAATGTTGCATTCATTTGTTCACACTTAGATAAAGGTACAGCAAAATAGGTTCTGCCGGATTTGCCTTGCGTCTACACTACATTTACATTATCACCCTTATACATCGAGGAGCCATGTTCCGCTTGACTAGTGGTGGCAAAGTGGAGCGGGGGTGTGAGAATCATGCTTTTCGGGCCCAAGGAATGCCAGTCCTCAGGAGGTCTCCCACTCTAATTACAGTGCGAGAGAAAGACAGCTCTTTGTTCTACCTTTTATAACATTAATTGATAAAACAGAGCTTGGGTGGAGCCATCTTATGGGGGGAGGAGTGGGTAGGAATGGGATGAGCTGAGGGGGGATCCTTTTGGGCAGATGAAGGTGGGTGAGAGGCTTTTGGAGCTGAGGCTCTATTTTCACAGGACTCCTAATCCTGTTAGGGGCTGCAATGGTGGCACAGACCTGGCACTCACACTTTCCCAAAGGGGTGGCAGAGGCAGGGACAGACTATGGTGTGGCGGGTGAGAGTCCCCCAAGCGTTGTCTGGGCCCATGCCTTAATTAACTGTCTCTTCAGGGGGCACTGAGGGCCACACTGAGAACCTATGTCACAAACACCAGCAAGCACTGACAACCACTAAGAGGAAGTGGCATCTCACCCATTGTGGAATCACGGGAAATTATACGAAACTTAAATATGGAGCCCATACAGCCCAAAGCTACAAAGACATCACAGGACATTATCAATCTTATCTTATAAAATTGTTGTTGGTTTAGCAAAAACTGGAAATTTTCTTTGCGAAATTACGAGTGTACAGGAGAAACACTTTTAAACTTTTAAACCAGCTTTTATGGAAAGATATTCTGAAACTAAGAGGTTTAAACATTAGATAATGTTAATTTTCTAAACTAAAAGATCAATAAGTTCCATTTCTACTTGTGCAGGATTGGCCAATCTTATTTGTCAGTGGTTAAGTAGCTCTAACAGGCTTTGCCATGGCTGTAATCTGCTTCTGCTCGTTTAGGCTACCTGCAGTCAACAGAGGCTGAGAAGTGCTGGAACAGTGGCCAAATGGAGTCTGAATATGTTAGAGAGGCAATTAAGCATGTTGGTGTGTGCGCACGCACACAACAATGTCAGAGGTGCTAAGCCGGGCCAAACACGCCTCATTGAAATGTCCATCTTAAAGCCACCCAAGTTCCTCATCTCCCCCCCCCCGCCCCCCCTCGCTCCGACAACCAAGATGCTTCAAGACTGTCAAAAGCATTTTCCACAAAGCTGAGGAGAGGCAAAGGAAAAAAGAAAAAAAAAGGACCTGCCACTGTCACATGCATGCTCGCGCGTGCACACACACTCGCAAGGCTGTCAGGTAAATTAGATCTGAAAGCTGACAATTTCTGACCATATTTCCTTGATTATTTCAAACAAATGCACACCAGCCGCTCTAAGGAGATTAAAGTGACATAAAAGTCCGGAGTGGGAGGAGGGAGGGCAGAGAATCCAGGTCACCCCCATTTGTCCCCCTGCCTGACAGCAGCTATATCGCTATCCAATCCAATAAAAGTCCCCCCCTCCTTTTGCTTTAATTAATTTTACAGCTAGCTTGCTTAATTACTTTCAATCAAAATCCTCTTGCCATCACAAAATTAGAAATGGTTCAACTCCATTAGTCTAAATTCTTCATTTACATACACAAAGACTGTCAGCTCTTGCTAAGCAAACGGCCTCCTGCTTGATGAGATTGTTTTTTCCACACACTCTATCACTCTCTCAGTTACACACATGCAAGCGAGTGTGGTGTTAATTTTTTTGAAAGGAGAAAAGTAGCATTAAATTATTTGAGCCCCTTAGTTAAGACATTCCCTGCCTAATCAGAGTTCAGGTAAGCTGCGGTGCACATCATCCAAGGCTCCTCTACAACTTGTGAAATTGATTACATCCACAACGCTGCGTCAAATAAACTCCCCGACCTTAAACAATGCAGTGTAAAATATATGCAGCACATTTGGGATAAACAGAATTACTAATGCCTTGGCCTTGTAAATTAAACAAACCAGCTCTTCAACTACCCGGGTTACACTTAGTTCCTGAAAAATCTGGCTCCTTTACAGCAGGGTGTCGCTAGTTTTGACTTGACTGTGGAAACTAGTGATGCAATACAGCTATTCGGCTGCTGGACAAAGCAACTGGATATTTCAGTGTGATGAGGGCCCATGCACTGCCGCCCAATCACTTCAACTTGGCACGCAGGCATCCTCTCCATCACGCACACACTGCCTAAGGCCTGCACATCATCAAGAATTAAGGACACCCAGATAGGGCTGGAGCACTGACCAAAGTGAAAACCCAAGCACAGAAGCACATCACCGCATGTGCACATACACACACACACACACACACACACTTCACACACACTACTAGTACCATAATTACTGTAGGTCCAGAGATGAGGGCATTAAACTGGTGTAATGCACTCAGTGCTGCAGCACCACAAACTATATCAACACTGAACCTACATGCTCGTCAGTGATACTTTCCTATTGCTTTTATTTTCCCTATTCATGTGTGTGCTGCTCAGTAGGTACATTGCAAAAACATACAACAGTCTCAGGCAGTTGTTTTAAAAAAAGTGGCCTTGAGTTACATTTTCCCTCTGGGATAAATAAAGTATCTTTCATTTCAAATTTCTTTTCATTTCTGAAACAGGTGATGGGGATTTGCAGAATTTCTGAACATCGGACTTCTATAACAATCCCCAAAAGTAACAAAGGTTTGTCAGGAAAAAAATGTGTGCATGTGTTTGGGGGTGGGGGGTGGGGGGGGTGGGGGGGGTGATCCATTACAGCCCAGCAAGCTGTGTACAATGCAGATCTGACCTGGCCCCTTTCCTCCATGTCTCCAACCACTGGTTTCCCCTGCCCTCTTTAACCAGTCCCCATTAACACTCTTAATTATCCAAATCCATCATTCTTGGAGTAAATGAAGACTGCCTCTTTAATTCAATTTAATAGGATCATTTTCCAACTCACGTTCACTTTAGCCCCAGCTGCCCGCCCACTAGTCCCCCACTGTGTCTCCCCCCCACCGTATCTGTGACTCCTTTGGCTGTATCTTCTCTGGTCTGGCTCTTTCTCTGTGGAGGGGGAGGGTGGTGAGGGGCTGGGGCTTGATGGCAGTGATGGGCCGACACGCTGTTGATCTCCCATGTCTTGTCTTGGCTCGGCTGGTGGCAAGCAGCAGTTCTGGGTTCCCAGTCTGCTGTGCACACTTCCTGCCTGCCGCACACAAACACTGACACACACACACACTGACACACACACAGGCTCGCAGTACCAGCCATGTTCATCAGGGCTTAGCTAATCCTGTCACATCAGGCCACGTTGGCTGAGTTGAGGTCTTTTGCAGCAACACCCCTCTACACACACACATACACATACACACACACATACACTGAGCGCTACCTCTACACTCCCTCACTGACTCCTCTTACTCACTTTGGCTGTCTGTCTTACCTTTGTTCATTTCACAAAGTCATGGGGTGTCCAAGTACCGCATGTGAGTGGTGAGGTGGGGCAGCTGATGTATTCCTGTGTGTTCCAGCAGTATTAGTGGTGCTTATCGTATGACTAATGCGCACACAAGTAAATATCATCATATAAAATAAAAAAGAAATAAAAATAAAAAGAAGTTGCACTGTGAGAAAATAGTTTTACATATTTCAAAAGAATTTTTGAAAGGCTTTTTTAATGACTGTGGTTAGTAAATGAGACTGGTTTGCCCAACACGTCATCAAAATACATTTAGTTTCTTCTTACCTGTAGTGTGTTTTGGTGGAAGTATCAAAATCTATTTTCCATGCAGCATTGCCTAGCTGTGGAGACTGTACTTGCGTTTTTTTAATCTGAGTTTCTATCTGTAAAAGTACAGCTGAATCAAAACAAAACTAGGTTGAGTTTTACAACAAACTTTCACACAACCCTTGAATGAATGGCATTTCAGGGTTGGAATCATGAAAAAAAAATCATTTATAGAAACACAGTGAAATAAGTGATCAGAATTAAGAACAAAACACGATTGCTCAGAACTGTATCACAATTTTGTCTATTCAATTCTCATAAGAATTTGTTAAATATTAGCTCCTCTTATCCAATTATTCAGTGTGAGGGTAAATTTGCCCCCATTTCCACAGTACACTCTCCAATCCCCCAGGACTAAATCCACTCAACAGCACACATACACATGCACACAGTGCTCCCTTTACAATTTTCCCAGACTCTCATTTGAGACAGACTCTGGGAGAGTTTCAAATGATTTTAGCCATGATTTAATTTGGTTTGTTAAAGGGTGATGTCAGCACAATGGGAGACGAGCCTCTAAATCCACTACATTCACCCAAAATGCCCAGATGAGATAATCATTGGTGACGTTTACGAAAACACTTATTATATTTGCCCATCGCCTGGCTGAAGCTGTTAAACCTCATCAGTGTTATTCCCCCGTTTTTTTTTTTCTCTGGGAAAGGGAAAAGAAAATAGCTCAACTTATGGTCAAAACTGTCACCCCTTTTAAAGAGACAGAGCAACATTGTTGTGCCTGTGGAATAAGTTCATAAAGGGAAAAGATGGGGTCATGATTACTCAATACTCATTTTGTTTGCAGCCAATACTAAAGAAATAAAACATGCATAACTTTTTAATTGGTTTTACAGAGACCAACAGTGACGAGGATCTGAAACCGTACCGTAGTTTAAGTTCACAAGTCATTCTAACATGATAGCAACTGTGTCCAAGAGCAATGCTTGTCCCTTAGCCTGTGTGCACAATTTGAAAGGGCTTGGTGTTGACAAGGTAGTAGGGGAGATAAGAAATGGATCAACGTGAGCCTTTCTCATAGCTTAATTTATTTTAAATCCTAGCCCTATTTGCACACAGCACACCGACAGGCCTTGTCAGCTCCAACTAGCAGGGAGATATTTAAAAGCATTAATGCTGCACAGCAGCAGCCTGAATATGTTTGACACAAGCTGTTGCTGCATGAAACAAAGCCAGACCTCTGACTGCTACAGCTTCCACTTATGAACACAGCACGGCCGTAAAACTGGCACCAAGCACATTAACTAGATCCTTCTAAATGTAAAGAAATATCAAAAACTACAGTGAGCTCTAGAATAAAAAGAAGACTACATTTCTAATCAGTAAATGTTGTATATCTAGTACAGAGGTTAACCCTTTTGAGGCAAGGGTCAGCACATGAAACACACAGGTTATCTGCCTCCCGACAGGATATCCTCATGGATCAGCAGCAGAGGCCACGTTGACCCGCCCCGTTATTAAAGAGGCTAATCTGTTCAACATGTCAATGTTAGCACTTTTAGCTGCGATTAATAAAAGAAGACCCCAAGAGTGCTGTGTGTGCTTTTTCAGTGCCCCAGGTTGTTTTCATTTGGTTTGTATTTTTAGTGGTTTTTGCTGTTTGGTAATTCAACAGTCCTTTCTCCTCCTATTAGCATAAACAGTGTTAATTATTAACTTTGTTAAAAGAATAATTATCATCTATGAATCCTCTGTAGTAGATTTGTGTGTTTTTCCCTTTCTGCCACTGGCAAAGACTCACTGTGTCATTGAAGGAATCATTAAAGCAAATGTAACTTTATATATTATAGATATGGAACAACGCGCCTGATGCCTGATTCTGAGGCTGTTTAAGGGATGCTTAAAATGTATGGCCCAGTGGCTTTCACAGGCTGGTAGTAATAGAGCTGCTCTCTAACAGACTTGCTTTCTAAGTGCCTGGTGCTGTGTCTTAATTTGTAATCTAGTCAAACCAATTGTCCGCTAGCTAAAAAGGTCACAGAGACAATAGACTACACAGCCTCCCACAATGTAGAGAAAACCCAGGGTGTCTTTTGTAGTTTTTTAACCAAAGATGTAATTAAGTCACCTTCATTTTTAGGGGTGAGAAGGGCACCAACAAGCGTCTGCTGAAAACACAAAGAGGAACTGTAAATAACTAGAAACACACTCTAAAACAGAGCATTTGGTTAGAGGTGAAATTTCCATGTCTGCGCTGCAAAGTGTCACCCTTGAGGACAAGTTTACCTACTCCTGTAGTCAGCCTGTGACTTTATACATTATGACCGGCGACTGTGGTAAAGAAAGCTTGTTGGGAAAAATCTGAGTGATGCAAAGCAACGCAGGAGAGGCAGAGGGGGGACTTAAAGGACGTGATTTATCTGGGCTTGATTGCGTGTTAATCGAGGTTACGTGTATTAAGTGGAATCTAATTGGAACAGACACTGGCAGTCTGACAGATCGACATGATGCAGATGGATTGAGGGGGGGGGGGGTTAGGGAGACAGGCAAAGGAAGAGGGAATGGAAAAGAGAAGCGCAGAGCAGTCGAGATGAGAGAGAACAACAGAAGCGAACATTTTGTTTCCTTACATGGCCAAACAGAGAGAGTTTAAAGATAAAAAATGTTAAATAAGAAACTGCTATGGAGACAGTTGAGCCACAAGAAAGAAGACTCTTCTGTTGGGGTCGTTTCACGTCCATCTGATGATTGGCAGCTGATGAAACGTGGAGAGGAGGACACACACGAGTGGGATTTTGAGTGACATGACACAGTGCTGGAGTTGCCCTCCCCCTACAGTTGCCACAAACATTCATTTCTGCTTTATTGGAAATGGGGGGGGGAAGGTAAAATGAGGGGGTAAAAACACGAGGTAAAGAGGTCGAGTGACAGCTGCTGGAAAATTTTTCACCTCGAAGAGGGGACGAGCAACTGTTCTGCCGATCTTTCTGACTTGGTCTTTCTGCCTGTCCTGAAAGGCGACAACTGTTTCAAAAGCCTTCTCCCCAAATCTGAGGTATTTAGCTGTGGGCTGAATGAAGCTTTCATATGTTACCAGAGTAATAGATCATAAAAGGGGACCACCTGTTAAGGTCAAGCAACTGCTAACTCATAACTGATACCCCAGACACTATGAGGACGAATAAAGAGAACTTTGCTTGTGGAAAAGGTCCAGTTTTGAAGCTGAGAATTCAGTGCTGCATAGACATCATTTCTGCTGGGCCATTTATTTGAGCTGGTCAGTGCAGCTATAATTGGTAACAGAGGAATATAAAATGTGAGTGACAAGAATGGCCTCAAAGCAGCAAATAGCTCAGAAGCAAAAACTACTGTCTCAGTGGCATTTTCTAAATCAAGGTTGGACATAAAACAGATCCCAAGAAAAGAGCCTCTTTTATTGTTATTTGGCCCAAATCAAAGGTAGCAATAAGTAATTAGGTTCAAAGACACTAAAATCTCTATGAAATCTGTGCAAAGGGCTAAGCAATGAAGAAAAGACAAACAGATAAATAAGGGAAAGGGAAATAAACACATAAAAGAGAATAACTATTGTATGTGCATAATTTAAGGGTGGTTTGCAGGACACTACAGCACTCGAAACTTCACTCATCAACACAAAATGCATAAATTGTTCTCGACATGATCCCGTCATAGCACGGAGACAGGGGAGTTGCTTCGGTCATCCGTTGATTTGATCCATTGTGACTGTTACACTAATGGCATTAATAAGGGCAAAATTACTATTTTGAAACTGAATTTTCATCCTCTTCATTTAGCTAATCTTGTTGCCTTTCTCTTCCTACATAAAAGCCCACCCTGAGTGTGCATGTATGAGCATTTCTATGTCCCCATCATGGGAAAGTTATAAGGTCATCTCGTTTTTCCAGGCATGGTGTACAATGTTGATATATTGCAACATTTTGCATGGTGAAAAACAACAAGTTCCCTTTGCTAGTTTATGTTATTTTTCATCCTCCAGTTCACAAAATAAACTCATTTAAACTTTATTAAATTAAAGCCTCATTTAAAGTTGCACTGAGAAATAAAAAAAGAAAAGCCTGCATGGCTTCTTATTTCTGAATGGTAAAATGAATAATACTGGGTTATGATGACTAAATGAGAAACTTGTTTTAGAGATATTGAGAAAAGTGTATAAAAATAAATGTCCTTGAACTGTGTATTTAATTCACTCTAAACTTACTGTATCACCACAGACTGGGTGTGCATGTTTCCTGTATGTTTGTACTGAACATGAGCATGCGTGAGTGTGTTCAGCCCTCATCAGCCTCTAACATTGAGAGGAATGACACTCTGTGATCAAGGACATGAATTGCTCATTGATTTTTAGGAGCCAGCTTAACTATCCATTCCAATTGATTTTTAGCTTTGCTGGGTGTGCGAGTTATGGCAGTTTTAATGTATCATCTGTATGTGTACTCATCACCCACTGCAAGAGGATTTACAATAGTCTGTGGAAAATGCATATACAGCACCGTGTGCAAATAAGCAACAGGGACTTTATCCTTTTCTGTCCTTTTTCTATTATAAATTCCCAGAAGCAAAAGCCATAAACTCTGCTAGGTGAAAAAAAATAACCTTTAACATGCTTTTTATATCGTACTCATTATCTCCTTATGAACTTTGTAAATGATCTATTGCTATCTCTTTTTTTATCATGATACATTCAAGGAAAATAAAACCAAAGCATGTGAATGCGCTGTAATCCCCTTCAATGCTAATCAGCAGCAGTATAAAGCATTCATGTCAGTTTGCAGTAGCTATGCTTTGCAGAAAGGAGTAGAAATTTGACAAGGCTTCCACACAGCACAAACAGACATACCACAGCTTTGCCACAAACCATCATCATGAAGAAAAAGTACAGAAGCTCAATTTCTTCCAAGACTTTTTTTTCTTCTAATTTTTGGCAATCTTTTTATATTTAGCCATGTACTTCTCCAGTAACTCAAATTACCATGAATTAACAATTCATATAAACTATTAATAATCGATGATATGATGATGTAAGAGACAAAGTCAGAGCAATGTGATCCAAAAGGCAGTCTAAAGTCATCTGTCAGGTAGAAAGTCATTAAAATAGGGGCTCGTTTTCCTGTACCAAGCTTAGGTTTCACTGAGGCAGGGATACATTTCTATTCTTCAGCAAAGGGCTCTGCTCTCATATGATATCATCTCTTTTAGAGCATCACTCTCAATAGCTTGTCTTTTTTGTCTTTTGTGTTTTTTTTCTCCAATTGAAATTGCCCTTTTTTTTCCCTCCAAATGGTTTGGGTGAAGCGGTCCTCTGTGTGAGGTAACTACCTTTTGTTCAGAGAAAAAGGACTGCATAAAGCACACTTTACTCCATCCTTTAAAAAAAAAAAACAAGTCTGCTTAATTAATGTTTTACAAGTGCTGCTGTATTCTTAATAAAAAAAAAAAAAAAAGCTTCTATCAAAGCCGGCAGGTTCAGATTACGTACGCTAATTGAAATTCTGAATTTCTAAGCCAACTTTTCTCCCCCCCCCCCCGCTCCTGCTCTTTCTCCCTGCACACACAATAAAGCCTAGCATTTTGTAGTCCACAAATGACATCAAATCATCTAAGTAATATGGGCTTTTCTTTTTTTTCCTGTATTCTCATGTTCTGCTAGTGGGTTCATGAGACAGCTTAATAAAGCACTAAATGCTTGGGGAAGCCTGAGAGCCTACTGAGCACACGTGCATGTGTGTTCTTATGTGCACACACATGCTCTCATGTTTTACCTCCACCAGGGAACTCAAAGCAGAAGGCAAAGTCTGGTTCCACACACTTCAAGCAGATTTTCCAAAAGAATAAAGCAAGAATAAAGCCAGTGAACAAAAGAGGATGACTAATGCCAAAACCAAAGCCAAAAAGTAAGACACTTATCTCATGGGCTAACATTCATAGAGCCCATGTTAATGCAGCCTGTGCTAAATGAATACAGCATAATTTACAGATTACACATGCGCTGGCTGCAGGTGTGGGAGCAGGCAGACTGAGGCTGCGCGTTTGGACAAGCATCACAGACACCAAATGGCCCACCCGAGGGGAGGGGTGGGGGGGGTGGGGGGGACGACATAGGCTTCCATGCACTGGTGACAATGATCTAAGATGTAGTTGGAGATTGGATCAACTAGGATATGGAAGAAAATCTTTTTATCTCAGTTCATACATGCGTTTGCTTCAAAGGGAAGCTTTCAACCTTTCCATCACTGTTTATCTGGCAAGGTAACAGTACCAGGTTATTACATAAATTACAGCGTTAAAAAAAAAGTCCTCCTTGATAACCTTTGTTCTGAGTTAATGATTGCAAAAAAACTGCATATCTTTCTTTCTCTTTTATATTTACCCAAACTCCCTCCTTTCTGTGGGATATTATTTTATTGTCTTGTTTTGCAAGCATTGTAACTTTGAATTCTTCTCCCAAGGTCAGTTTCTAGTGTGCCACGAGGCATATTTACACATGAGGTTTTTCAGGTCAGTTCCATTGAATTTATATCAAATATTTTTTGATAAGGGATGTAAAAGACCTATAAACCCACATCATAAACAGGAGAGGTGTAGCTGAAATAAGGACAAAAGATCAACGGCTGAATTTTTTTCTTATCTTAGACATGATGATGTTTTTGAGTAAACTCTAGTCGCTCCCTTTCTCTCGACTGCCCCCCTCCCCACCACCACCACAACCCCTGCATCTCTCACTCTGCTGAGTAGAGGCATAGACTTGTTAGATTTAGTCCAATGGCTTCCCAGTGCGGCCCGCAAAGCAAGCTCTTGTTTCATAGAGAAATACCTCCCCTGTTATCTCGCTAGCGCTATAATCACTTAACAAAGACTTGGGCATTTGCACAAATTAAAACATCAATAATGTATAAGTGCTTTTCAGTTTTGAGCGATAGTGTCCCTGTGTTGGGATGAAATAACCCATCCACCAGTGGAAAAACTCTAGCTTGCCTTCTCCTGTCCCACAAGCGACTTAAAGAAGCCACGGCCCTGCTTTGAGCTACAACCCCCTCGCCGTTTATGCTGTGGTGAGCATTTGGGGATCTGCTTTGGTGACGGGACAAAATGGCTGAGGCTGAGTGGGATGCAGAAGTTGTTTTAAAGCAAGAGGCGGTAAGTGGCGGTGGTGCATCAGTGCAAACAGGCAACACCCTTGAGTGGCGCAGCGTGGCATCCTTCCATAAACAACACCACCGCCGTGTCCCCGACATTTATGATTTGTGGTTAGAACGGCAACACAGGCCTGATTCTAATCCAAGTCTGCATGTTTGCTCGATCCTCGCATGGCTAAATATGCCCAACGTAGTCTCTTATTTTCCCAGATGAAAACACCAGACGTTTCATATGGTTGTCAGAGAACTTTGCTTTAAGCAAGTTATATGAGGACATTACACTTAGACAAGGAAGGGAAGGGCGGGGGCATCATGGGAAAGAAACTTAGCAACACTTTAAAACCAGGATGCTGTTCAGGCTACTGTTTAATTTAGAGAAAAAACCTCCATATTTATTATTGCAGTTGTGACTGAAGTTGCACTGACTATGGAGGAGTTAAGTATCATTATTGGACTAGTAAATCCATGACCAGTACCATTCCAACACCAATAGAGGACGAGCCATTCTATACAGATGGCCTCAAGGACAATTAGCAGTAATGATTGGTTGCCACATAAATGAGGGAAATTCTATTTGCTGCTGCACTTGCTGATGATCACACACCAAATGCCTTTGACAATAATATGGATGGCTGCTTTAAGCTTACTTGTAAATGCTGGTTAAAAACACACTGCACTGAAAAAGACCATCTCCATCAATCCTTTTTGTCATTCTGTTATTTAAGGAAAGCAATACGGAGAGGTTGAACTTCAAATCTTCAACAATCATTACATCATTATGAAAATCAAGAAGAGAAAAATAGCAGAATAATCTAAAATATTATCTCCTCAATCATATCGTTTTCCTCAGATATCTTCATTTCCCCCCTCCCTTCTCTGTCAGTTAGTCTGGCAAACAATCCCCTTGTTAGCAAACTGTTAAGACAGCCGCTTGGTATACAAATTGCGCTCGACCAAGCGAATTTGTTTTGCAAGGGTGACCTGTTTAATCATCTCATTTTCTTTGGCGGACATTTATTCATCTGGTTTCCACGGTTACAGAGAACATTAAGGGGCTACAGTAATAAGGCTGGAGAGTCAAACAGGTAATAAAAAAATTAACGCCATTTTCCAGCAGCCGAGGACAGTGGGTGAAATGAATCAAGGGAGAGGTGAGAGAAGCAGCGGGGGGAGCAGGAGGGTTGGATGTGTGATGGGGTGGGGGCTCCAATATTGTCCAAACAATAAGTGGTTATTTTACTCTGTAGATCAGGTGGTGCTGTTATAGACATGGCACTTTGGGCACAGAGCAGGAGAGATAAAGCTTTTAACGTTGCCCTGCTCCTTTTTTATTGTCATTCAGCGATTGCATATCAGAACAATTTAAAGTTAGCCAGAGATATCTATCAACTTTGCTCTTTTTTTATTTCTCCTTTGCTTCCTCCAAGATAATTTACACTACTGGCATTGCAACGTGTCAATAACATGCAAGGGACAGCATGACATTTAGAAGCCCTGGCGAGAAATGTTTTGTAGTCGTCCCAAGTTGAATCATGTTGCTCAGTTTTTCAGATGACAACAGCAGAGAAAAAAGAAAAAAAATAACCTTGGAGATTACAGTTTGTTGCTCCCTATAACAAACAGTGACCTACACACAAATTGAGAGAGTCCAACTTCATGCCAAATATAGAAAATTCCGGCACAATAGGGGGAACAGGTGCTGAGGGCCCATAGAAAGTGACGAAGCCGAGGAGCTGGGTGTCTGCTGAATGCCAAATAAGGCAGTGAGACACGTTGCACCAAGGCACACACAACCTAGTGTTATGTGATTTTCTGAATCTAATGACTGTCACAGATTCTTCCACAAACTGTTTTTGTTATGTTAACACACTCTTCAGGACTATTTCTCCTTTAATAAAAACTGAACAAGAGAAAACAAGCAACAAATTTTATGCATTACTCATTTCTCCACTCCTTCCAAAAGTATGTCCAATTGACACTCCTAAAATACGCTCAAAACATCTCAACCTAGCCCTTCATCATTTAAATCGTCTGGTTTAACCTGTATTTGGGCATTTTACCATGCCAACACCTGTCCCCCACCCTTGTGGAAAAACAAACTAAATCGAATTCTTTCATTGTTTGCTGCCGAGTTACTTGTATATATGTTGTTGCCGGGGGTGGCTCCGGTGTGACTGAAGCTGGAGAGGGAAGCACAACTGCTGGCACAGAACATCTCTCAGGAGAGGGAGGGAAAAAGAGATGTCAGCCGACCCTGCCTCGCGCACGCACTCACACAAACGTAGGGTACGCGCTCTAACATCAAACCGCTCGCGTGTCACAAGCAGTGCTCTCCTCTCCTCGCTGGAAGGCAAGATCCTAGAGAAACAAATACTCATATATGCGGGGTGAAATCCACAAAAAGGGGACACAGAATGGACAGCAAAAAAAAAAAAAAAAGCTAAGCTGGGGCTCTGGAACTGCCAACTGTTCTGCTAACAGCCTCTTAACAGGTGTGGGCTGTAGAACCATGTAATCCTATCAAGTTACAGAGTTTGAAAAAAAAGAAAGAAAAAGAAAAAAGAAAATCCAGCAAACTCCGGAGCTCTTCCCTTCTCTCCCCCTCTTCTCTATCTTTCCCCCTCTCTTTCTGTTGTGACAGAAATGAACAGCTGGGCTTCAGATTTATCATGTACAGACAGTAATTATTGCTGGTGCTGCCTGCTACCGACCCAAGTGAATAAAATGTCACACGAAAAAAACAAACAAACAAAAACACACACACACACACACACACACACACACAGACATGATGGCAGAAGGGGAGCCGAAGTTGAGGGGTGCCTGGTTGGGGACTTTGTGGAAGATGTGTGACACAAAAGGCAGAGTGGGGCCGTGTTTAAACGTCACCACGCTCCTGTTTGCAGTCAATTACGGCTGAGGACAGGGGTATTGGCTCTGTAACTCGGCAGTGCAAATATTTATCACCCATGCTATAGGTGCAAAAAAAAAGGGTTCCTGTGTTTGTTTCTGTGTTATTTTCCTCTTTTCTATGATCAAAAATAAAGCCAGAGAGTTTACAGTAGGCCCTGAATTCCTTTCAAAGAAAAGGTGACGGAACTGAAACTGAGAAATGTAGTCAACACTAAAAAAAACATGTTAAAGTGAGAAACAGATTAGCTTCACACCCACTCTTCTCTAGTCTTTCATTTAAGTTTGTATCATTCGTGTATGATTAAAACTTTCCAACAATAATTGTTCAATAAAAGAAACTAGGGAAAAACTGCTGTTATTGAACCACACAAACTGTTTCCATCATTATCTCAAAGCAGTCTGACCCCACCTGCTGTATTTATTCCAGAGATAAGAGGGTCAGGAGATAAACTATTCATTTATTACCCGTGTCAATCACTGTCCTCGTCATTAAATAGTCAACCCGCTGCTTCCTTTCCTCCACATTCAGCTAAATATTGTGGTCTGTCACATTCCATGCCCACTAACCTACGCATGGGCTGGTTCACACCTTAAAGACCCTCTGCCACATTTAAAAGGATTAGTCACCACATTTTGTGCTGGCTTAATCTCTCTTTCAGCTGGCCTAATAAGTGCGCTTCGATAAGCGAAGCATGCAAATTCATTCATGGCCAGTTGAGACCATGCTTTCAGACAAACATGCCAAAGTCTTCCATTCTGCTAATTACCTCTTCATTTTCCCTTTTTCCCTTCTTATATAGCATATCAACAACTAGAGATTATTCTACTCCCTGACTTTGCATGAAATTCTAATTTTATATGTAAGATTAAGAAATGGAGCTTTAAAAAAAAAAAAAAAGTTGCTGGAAGCTTCTGTCCTGATTCTGCACACAAGCGTACGTGAAACGGCAGCGTCAGCTGTAAGATTAAAGGCAGGATTTCTTTACAATGGCTACACAGGGATTTTTATCTTTATCTTGACATATCAAACTTTTACCAACCTTGTTTTTCTACTTCATGATATAATCTATAATTGATAGCATTTCTAGCTCCTCTATTTTTTTTTTTTTTTTATTGCGACAAATTAACAAACACACATAGTCTGTAATAATAAGAATTTCAGCAGTCATATTTTAGATAATAAAAGAAATGAAAAGCCAAGGTGCAACCTGTTTATCATTCTGGAATATTTCTTCACCAAGTATTAATTAGGCCATTACTCCAGATTGGTGACGGGAGCTTTGAGGTTTTAATTAGGTGCTGGCCACTGCATGAGTGCACAGGAGTGAAGAAAGGGGGTGGTGATGCCACTTGCCTCGCTCCTGGCCCATATCAAGTAGCCCTGAACACTTTGGCCTCTGCGGCAAGATGCATGGCAGCCCACGTGCATCTGGAGTTTATTTGATCATTTGATCTCTGATGTTTCCTCTTCCTGCCGGTAAGAAAAAAAAGAAGAGAGAGAGAGAGAGAGAGGGAGAAAAGAAAGAAAAGGCCTGTTGGTGCCATTTGGGTATTAAAAGAAGGGGGTTAAGGTAATTATGGTGTTGGATCGTTTGTGTCTGATGATGGGGCACATGCTCCATCAGGACTCAGCTGTCCCTCTCTTTTTCTTTACCCCCCCAATCATCTCTCACACACACACCAACACACACTTCCCTGCCCTTGTCTGCTGTCTGTATCCCCCCCCCTCCTTCCCTACCCCTACCACTCTGTTAAAACCAGGCACAACATACCCACCCACACACACACACACACACAGCACGCGCAACATCAATCAGATACTGAGAGCGGCCCATAAAACTACACTAACATGTACGCTGCCATTAACTGCTGTATTTGACACTTTTCAAAAATAGGAAAACTAAATTTACAGATGTTAAAAGAATTAAGATTAGAGAATTTAAAACAATTGCTTGGTGATGGGCAATTTTTAAATATACCTTTAAATATACATGATGAAATAAAATTTCTCTTTTTTTAAATATCAAAAACAAATTCAAGCGAACAAATAGAAATGCAACCATTTTTGTTTAAATATATGACTCTAATCTAATAAATTATTTTGTTTCATTTTATTTAAATGGAAATGCCAGTGATAACAAAACTCATATTTTGCTATAATTTGAACAAGGTCTTAAATAAATAAATCCTAAGAATGTGAGTGTTTTTCCTCGGTTGACAAGGCGATACTAATCACCTCGTTGCTGAGAAGCACTCTTCCCTGACAAGGCTCCTTAAAATACAAGGATCCCCCAAGAGAAATCGGCATGAAAGAGGTTAAAGACAATGACTCGCATTTTTTCCCCTCCAAATGTCTCCCTGTTAAATTTATTTCAAAACTCTGTTAATCTGCTGTACACAACATTTCCATTAGCATAGCCCAGCCCCCTAATAAAAATTCCGACTAGTTTAATTAAAAAATGTAAATTTACTGTCATCCAAGGAGCAGCAGAAAGAGGAGTGCAACAGCATATTTTATTGCTTAAGACATCAAATTGATTCAGGTTATTGCCAAATTGTGATAAAAGGTTATTGAGGGCCTTGAGACCTGGGCTTGTTTTTCTCCCTCATTTCATCCAGGTTTTGTGGAGGGCCGTAAACGATGGAGAGGGCCACAAAGGGTTAATGAGACAACTTAGTGAAGGAGAAGGTAATCAACATTATGAGTCATAAGAGAGGAGAAAAACATTTTCCAAGCTGACGAAAAGTTTGAAATTAGGGTGTGTCAGGGTAACAGTTGAACTTGTTTGTTGTTATTTAAAAGATAATGCAGGACATCTTAAATTACCAGCCATGCGAGCCCTCATTTCTGTCTGTCACATGTGTTTGTCAAACCCTGTGGTCTGTTTGTGTCTCCTCTCAGGAGTTTGATTAAATAGGACACATTGTTTTTCCTTTTTTTTTTCAATAATACAAGTAAAGGTAATAGTGTCAAGAGTCCAAAACTGCAATTTAGAGCAACCAAAAAAAAATAAAAAATAGATCAAATCCAAAGGGAGTATGAAATACATATTACTTTCTAAATATTCTAAATGTTAAAGCTGTATTTTCATGACAGCTCTTTCTGTAATTTAAAACTCTTTAATGACGTTTTAAAAATATCCCACTCAAAAATACCACAGCCTTTGCTAAACTGTACAGGTTTAAAATAAGGCATATCAAAAATAGGGCAGATAAAACTGATCAAAGTGAAACTGAGTCCGCGATTTCTAAAAAAACAAAAAAAAAACACTCAATCTTTGATTATCTTGCTTTAGCAATGAAAGAGTGGTGATGACATATAGGGGGAGTATTAATACACACACACACACACGTTATAAAAGGAAGATACCACTCAGTACATGCATGTAGAAAACACACGCTCGCATACAGTCCACACAACACAGAGTTGTGATCGTAAAATATGGCTTATCTCAAAACTCACACAAAACTGTTGTCATAAGTAAAGTGGTGAGAAGAGTGACGCTCATGATCTGTAATCCAGTTACAACAGGACAAGTTTATCCTTCTAAAAGTGTGCACACAATGACTGTTATAAGCCTGGCAGCTGTGAGTTTAAAAAAAAAACAAAAAACTGCCTTAGAGGGGCATTTTCACAGAGGTGATCATTGTTTTTGGTGATAATTCTACCTAAACTGAAATATGTTTGCGTTATCAGTATGGTTAGATTTGAATAAAACAACACCTGCACTGTATATCTACTAATGAGAGGTACCTGAAAGGTGTTCCTGTTCCCTTTACATGTGTGACAACATAAGCAACACAACAGTTTGTTTGCTTTGTCCCCTTGGCAACAAACCCTCAGGCCATTCAGGCTGCCCTTATGGCATTGCTAGTGCCTCTGTGGGTCAAAACCAATACCTGTATTTCTTCACAACTAAACATACAAAATGAAAGCACTGAATGAGGGTGACGAAAAAAGAAAACAAAAAACAAACAAACAGAAAAACAAGCCTGACGGGAGCTGTGCTGATCTAAGAATGAAAAATACACGACAAGAGAAAATGAAACTTGCGTTGTGAACTTTCCTCACATGTGTGCTGCTTGAAACACAGCGTCATGTGTTGGAGAAATGGGCAATCATATTTGATATTGCAGTCACCTTTGGGCACTGTCAAACAGCTATAAATAAGGGTGTTGCAACACTTGGGTATACGTACGCGCTTGGCACATAGTTTAATCATGAACAACTTCCCCTCTCTCTGTATATTCAGAAATAAAGATAAACCTTGAACTGTCAACTAATAAAAGACATCTGACAAAGACAGAAAAGAAGAAGAGTACTCACCATATTCAGGGAAGTCGAAGTTAAATCCTCTCAGACATGTAACTTTCATAATATTACTCAACTCTGTTAGAAAGTCATTCGAATGCTGGCTGGTGGAGGGGGGAAATAAAGCGGAAAAGTAACTAGATGAAAAAAAAAAGGCTTCCTTCAATCAAGCACTAAACTCCTTGACATGTAATCTGTCAATAGTTTGTTGCTGAGATAATGCCGGCTGCCACGAGCGGATTTGATTGGCAGCTTAGGGTCTGGCCCCTCCTTCCTGGGGTTTGACGAGATGGGGGGGGTGGGGGGTGTAGGTGAAAGAATATGGAGCCTCCCCCTTCGCTTCTCTCTCTCCCTCTCTCTCTCTCTCTCTGTGCCGCTCTCTCTGCTCTCCTCCCATACACACACAGACACACACACACAGACCAAGCTGTTGGTGATGTTGTCTGAATAGGCTGATAGGAAATTATGGCAGAGGAACCGGAGCAGTTTTTTCTCTCTCTCCCTCAGTGGGCTGGCCTTTCCATCTTTGTGGTCTTCTAGCCTTTCAACTCTCTTGGGGTGGAGCCTCCACTGCCTCTATTCAAATGAGGGGGAGAACTACACTTTACAAAAAAAAAAAGGTTATGTGAGTGAAAAGATTACACGTTTATTAAAATATATCATGCTTTTATTGATTTGAATCTTTTGGAGTAATAATTGTAATGAAATTAAATGTGCCTATAATTAGTTGTTTTGTATAATACAAGCTCAGTAAGTTCAAAGATACTTTGACCATTTTTAAGGTAATTCACTTTATAAATCATAATTAAATGTGCACAATCATATGAAGTGTTCCTCTCGTGGAAGAATTTTTTTAAAACATATATATAAATTTATATATCAATGAAATATTTCTGCACTTCAGCCCGAAGCAAATAACTTTTTGAATTCTTGTACAAAACAGGGATCTTCTCTGTTTCAGTGCTATGTAGTTTACTCTCTTTGCTCCTCTCCCATAGAGTGCAGTCTTTCTCCTTCCCTCCCTCTGATAAGCTATCAGTTTTCATTGTAATTTCAGGTGAAATGATAAACGACAGCCGTTACCAGGTGACAATGAATACTTTATAAGACAAACCCCTTATTTGCCTGGCAGTTTCTTCCGCAGTGGCATGCAAAGTGCCACTGGATCATTTGTACATAATGCCCATGTACTGTAAACATGGCTCTTGGTCAAGAATGTGGAATTTACAGAGTCACACAACATAACAAGAAAGTCTAAACTTTCAAAGGTAACTGGATATTCCTGTTTTCAACAGCAGTTTTATTTTTCCGATAAAGGTGTTTTATAACTAACATTTACTGGTTTGTGAAAAGAGGAAATGATAAACTTTATGGTTGTGAACCATCATGCATAGATACATAGTCCTGGCTTCAGTTCCCAAGTGCTGTCAAAGGAGAGCAAAGTATGTACATAAAACAGGTTTTGGTTGATTCTGACATTATGATGACTCATTCTGGTTAATGGAGAAAAAAAAAACATTTGTCTCCTCCTTTCTAATCCACATAAAGGAATATGTCCTTAAAAGAGTTTCTGTCAGGATCCACCCTTTCTGTAACATTGTACTGTAAAGAACACTTCAATTTTTTCAAAAGCCATGTTATAATCTTAATTGTTTTTGTTATATTTAGCCTAACCTGGCAACTAGAATGCCCTTCTGTGTCAAAGGTGCTGAATAAAATCTTTTGTGAACTGTCAGCCCTATTCTTTACTCTTCGCATATTGCACAAACAACATATTTTCAGAGGTGGATTAGTGAGATTTAGTAAGTCCTAATACCCTTGTGGAACATTAAGGTAAAACTTAAGTTAAATCCTTCCTGCCACAGTGGTAACATGTTTATTAATCTTAGTTATTTACTGTAATGTGTTGCAAAAGTTGTGAAATATTGCTACTAAAGGAAAAAAGGAAAAAAGATGAGAAACATCTCTCTCACTGATACATCCTACCAATAAAAACTTCCATTGTATCTACAAACATGATATGAGGGAAAATTTTGGTGCGCGGGGTGAATTGTTTTCATACAATAATGTCCACAGGAGGGAGGAGTTTGTCGTCCATGTATTACAGCCCTCTGGCCCTCGAGCTGCCATCTTTGAGGGTGAAACCATTACTTTTCAAAAGGAGCTGTGGGGCTTTTCGTTTGATGTGGTCCGAGGGTATTGTATGGTGCATGTGGGGGAATGTTGAGGGCAAGGTGGAGTGTGTATGCATGTGAGTGTGTGCGTGCGCTGCTGTGCATGTGACATGGTAGGGGTACATCAGTCAAAGAGCCGCCGGGCCAGACGTTTGGCTGCCCCTGACAGTGCACTCCAGGAGGGGCTGGTCGGTTGCAGGGCCCACTCCGAGTCCTCCATTCCCCAGGACAAAAGCTATGGCCCAGTTGAAAGATGTGAATTCAGTGGCTTTTGTGCCCAAAGCCCAGAGACATGCCGAGTGAGAAATCTGACCTTTGCCGAAAGTCAGATTGTGTTTTTGAACCCCTCTTGCTGTCTCTGGCAGTTTGGGGCAAGAAGTGAGTGAGCGAATGGGATGGAGTGGATGTGAGACGGCGTGGGGTGGAGGTCTGCTCAAACCAGCAGAAAGTACAGGTGGTGTGTGTACGTGTGTGACTTGAGGTTAAGCAAGCGCCATGAACCAGTCAGTCATACAGCGGCTGACTTTGAGGATAACAAATCAAAATAGTTTGTTTTCCTGCACACAGTTTATTGTTGATATTCACTGTCATGCTATGTGAAATTGGCAGGAAATTGAATGTGTAAAAGCTTAATTCTGAAGTAGGGGCTTTTAAAGTGGGATTCAACAAGAGTTCACCCTAGTGTTAGTGGAGGATGTCTGTGATGTGGAATCTTATTCTCTCTCACGTCTGTTTATATTTCATTATAAATCTATTTTTAAGAAGAGAAGAAGATGAATATTAAACTTACATACAAATATAGCAAGGATAATGATGAAAGCAAAACACCATATTTTGGAGATGATTGTTTGCATCACTCGTAATGATTGGTCTTCAGTATCCCATTTGATTCTATTAATTATTGCATGGCTGTATACTGCATGCACTACATACTAACACTATCTCATTACAGATAGACATTGCAAGGTAATTAGCATAGATTTTGCATGAAGTGTAAGGGATATTTGTACGACAACATGCTTTCTTTTTTGTGCTCTACTGGTGATAGTTCATGAATCATGATACAGCAGGTTGCAGGGCTGCAGTGTGCTGAGAGCAGAGATTTTGTAGATAGAACTGGCCAATGTTTTTCAGTCATACATTTTTCTTGACACTGCTTTCATCCCCCGGCCGTAATCATCATATCTCCCCCATTGCTCTCCCGGATGCAGACATCCATAATGCAATCTTCCTAATTTTGATCCCTCGCAATCTGGTTTTAAAAGGGAGGAGAAAAAAGGGGACATATTTCTGAAGGCTCGCTCGGTAATCATTTTAGACAGATAGCCTTTCCCATCGCAGATGAGCAAATATTTGTAAACCAGCTATCTAATGGAAAATTATAGTGAAATTAGAGTGAAATTCACGATGGTAAAATCCGATTATATGTAATTCTATTATGCCATCTTAGCCCACACAGCATATTTTTGTAGAGTTTTTTCCATAAATACCTATGCCAGGGGTCCTGCTAATCAAATAAAATTGAAATTCATCTTCCCATTAAATTCAATTAGCTGCAATTTCTAAAGCCTAACAAAGATTTTAATTACTAAATTATAAAATTCTCCCTAGCCAAATTGGGGAGAGAAAAAGTGCATCCCTGCATCTGAAAAACAAACCCATGAAAGGAAATTGTTGATCAAAAAAGATATCCAGGGGAAAATAACATTAGGGAGAGCACAGGGGCCCTTATTCAGCGAGTCTGGGTGGGGAGTGACGTGTGCCAAGTGCTAGGCTCCTGGGCTGGAGGAAATGAACTTAGCTGAGGTTCTCTTTGTCTCTAAATGTCTGCCCTCAGAGTTATTATGCCATAATTGACTAATTGACACCTTAATTTCATTTATGGGGCTCCTGTGTTCATAAAGCAACCTCTGGGTGGGGCAGTGGTCTTGAGCGGAAGCAGGGAAGTTGACATCCAGGACACCAGGTAGGGCCTTAGGCATTGGGTTCTGTCCTCTGCAGATGATGATTATGTGTTTGATAATGAAATGGTCAGGAAGAACACACTGACTTAGTAGAGGCTTAAGGCGCATCTTACAGTACTCGTATGTTTAAATCCCTCTGATGCATGCTGATGGGTAATAATCATGCATGTCCAGCCTTACAATCTGTCACGACAGACACAAATGACCTTATTCGGGGTCAGAGGAGCTTATTTTTAGGAAGTTTCTGAAACTCTTTAAAGATTAAAGCAAGGTTTTGGCTTCCTTACAGGTGACCATGACTGCATTTTCTATTGTTGTATCTCTGCTCTGTAAATGCAACTGAATCCACTGCTGCCGATAATGTTCAGTTGAGTAAAGGCTGCTAACAGGACAGCTTAGGGGTCTCAGGTCAGCTACCAGGTCCATTTCCCAGCCACCCCCTGCTCCTCACCAGTGGGCTGCTAAAATAACAGCTCAGCACCCTCTGCAGACTACAAAGCTTCATCTGAAAAGGCACCTGCTGCTGTTATTCACTTTAGACCCTTCGGCAGCTCAATCTGTCTGTTTAAAGGACACGTAGAAGAGAAAGACTGACTGAGAAATGATGAATTATTTAAGTATGATGTCTAATTGTTTCAAGGCAGACATGTTGTTTCTGGAAGGTAAAGCTTGGGGGTAGAAGTGGGTGTACATGTGGGGGTAGGACTCTTTGTGAAGAAGTCTCTGCACTGCGTAATACGGGCAGTCTCGTACTTGAAGTGGCTCAGCAAATATGACCAAACTGAAACTTTAATCTGCTTTTTCCACACTCAAGCTGGCTGGGTATTAAGATAATCTTTTTTGTGTGTCATATGGTGGGAGATATAGATGGAGCTAATTTTTTTAGAGACAAATCTGATATTTGTCAACTGGTTGAAAAAAACCTGGGGATTTTCTCCTAATCCTCCCTTGGATATGAAGGCGCGTTAACAGCAAAATGCAGATGGTGTTCTGTGCATGGAGACCCAGCACAGAACACCCAGCAGCGCAGTGCATACGGAAAGGCGCAGCTAGCCTCGCCAGGGCTCAGCACAACCTGCAGATAGCAAACTCCCCCCTCATTCAATTAACAAGCCACTTGTGAAAGCAAAAGCGTGTTAGTTTATTCCAAAGCGCAAACTTTGCAAAATACATTTCTTGGTTGTTTCTCTTTGTTTCCTGGCTGACATAACATCCTTACTTCTAGGCTGTTCATCAAATATTCAGTTGCAACTCAATTCCAATAAGGAAAAGAAAACAAATTATAAATAAAATGGAGGCATAAATCTTTCAGGATCCTAATTCTAACTTTCCCTTTCCCTTGGAGTGTTTCTGTCTTTATTTTGTCACATTAAGCAGTTTTGCTTTCCGTTCCCACTGCAAGGCGTGGCTGACTTTACACTGGTGGAAAGAGCCCTTTATTCTTCTCGTCTCTTGTTTTGGAACACTGTGCATTTTGTGGTGTCACTGCTTTTATGCACAATTATCACTTGTGTAACTTCTGGTTTTGTTTTTATGAGAGATAGAACAATAAAACCTATGTGATGTTCCTTTTTTTTTGTTGCAGAGGGACTGCTGGAAGCCTGCACTTGCCCTGTCAAGTATAGCTACCGCGACACTACAACCAATCACCACAGTGACACAAAGCGCTCCTGACTGCCTTATCTTATCCAGTATTTTAGGAAGATATTTGCTCTGGTCATTTTAGCACCAGAACGCAACATGGCAGAGCACTCTGGATGCATTCCTTAACTGCTTTGTGGCCCAGTATTACATTTGACATTGCATTGATAGTCATTCTGTGGCCCTACACAAACATTGGGTCAAACATCTTGTACCAGCTCAAAAGAAGCTAAGCAACTCAGAAAACTTACCTAATAAGAACATATGGTCTATGCATTGAAACATAGCACATCTCATTATTGTGTTGATGGACTTAAGGCTTCTAAACCAATTACTGAATATATGGCTACGAGTACTAAGGTTGACAGTATGGAACAGAGCAGATTAATGTCAGGAGGACAGAGAAGATGCTGACAACATAAAAGCTAAAATAGGAGCAGAGGGACCAACCACCTGACCTGCAAACTCGAGTTAAACTGAAATAATTTGTCTGTACTCACACTCCCAAAGTCACTTTACATTTAAAACAATAGCTCTTGTCAGTGAAGGTCCATAACAAAAAACTACTATGGAAACAATTTCAAGAAGAGAAAACCAAAACAAAATGAATGTATTTTAACTGTGGGTGACTGAATTTCTAATGATGAAAATAATTCACAAAAAATACCTCTAATGCAAATCCAAAGAAAGTTATTTAAGCAAAACCAAAAGAAAAACCTGATGGGTTTCTCAAGTGGTTTTAAGAAGTAACAGCAGCAAGAAATCCTCCAAATTGAAATGCAACAGGCAATGAAGCTATATTAGTCTGATGTGTGTGTATTTACTCTGCACAAGATTAGGCTGCCTTCTATTGATTAGCCTAGCTATAGAAAAAATTGACATTATATGCACTATGAAATTCAGCATTTTTTTAACCTTCAGCGATGCTTGTCATTCGCTTGTTAAATAAATATATAAATATACACCATGAGGAAGAGAAGGGGGGAAAAAAATCACTAAAGCTCTTTTGCTATAATTGGCTGAATAGCAAGGGCAGCAGAAAATTTACAGGCAGACAACAGTGTGAAGGGGACTCGGTCACAATGCAAAACTAAGCCCTCAGCACCAGCGAGGGAGTAAGCAAGGCAGCGGAGGCAAGGAAGAGTCTACGTGGCTGTTTGATATCTTAACTACCATGAGGCACTTGTCTCTCCCTAGCTTGTGCAGTAAGCTGCAGATCACAGTCCATTTTCTGGACAAGTAAAGTAAATAACCCAAGCAAGCATGCAGAAGACAGTGACAGGGAAAGAGAAATCCCCCAAAGTCACAGTGGTGACACCCTACTAAATCCAATCAAACTGAGGAGAGAGAGGGAGAGGAAGAAGGAGGGAGGAAGATATCCTCTTTGGTGCCTGTGTGTGTCCAACAGCATTGATGCAATAACACCTCATTCAGTGTTTAGCCCTTCTCAAAGGACAGGCAGGGATAACACTTTAAACCCTGTGGCTTTATCTCCTGCAGATTTTCCATAAAATGCCAAGCCAGGGAGCCGGGGCCATGTGACTACCATGTAGGTCAGGGCAGATGGGGGGTAGAGAGTGTGGGAGGTGAAGGGAGAGACAGAGTGGGGGAGGATGGGAGTTTTCTAATGGAACTGTTGAAAATAGCAAGCTGTAACCAGATTAGATCAATTAAGATTCTGTATGTAGCTGGTGATTCTGTCTGTGCTTAATCAAACAAAAGCACACATGCCAATCAGAAAATATCAATGTGGCTGCGAAGTCCATTTTTTAGGTGTCTGTAAAGTTTGTTGAGAAAAGTTATGATGTGTCAGAAGGCAGTTTTTTGGGGGGATAACAGCTAGATTCTTCTCAAACTGTGTTGAGGAAATCATGCAATTTTTTTACATTCTGTAATACATCGTGTTCATGAGCACTATCATACCTGATTAGTTGAACAAGAATGCAAAGAAAACTAAGTTAAGTCTACTTTTTCCGTTCTTATTTCTGACTTTGAAAAGTCTTAAATGAAGCAGCTTTCTCCTCTTTACAATAGCCAATAATTAGACAGTTCTATATAATAATAATTTTTTGTTTATCAATCCCAATTGGGGAATTCAGCTATGCATTTTATCCATCTCTAGATGTACTAAAGAGCAGTGGGAGGCCATGTTTTGGCACCTGGGGAGCAGTTCTGGGAGATGAGGGGCTTGCTCCGGGGGACTCGAACCCAGGAGTCTCCAGACCCAAGCACACCTCTGTAACCACTGCTACCCCCCCCCCCGAAAGTGACCATTACATATGAACAATGAACTTAAATATATTTGGGAATTTTGCAGTTTATTTTATCTGTGGGTGAAGTTTACGTGCAACCAGATGGTGATGATGGAAATTAATTGTGATCAGGGAGCATAACTAGATCTGTTGTGTAAACTACTCAATCCATTTATCGCCACCTTTGCAAAACACCTGGCACACAATATGAGACAAATTTTTTTTGTGAACACCATGTGTGGCAAAGGATGTGTGATATAGGCACTACCACTGCGGAAAAAAAAGAAGAAGTTCTTGTGCACATCAAACCAACCTACAGTATAAGCAAGTAGCCTGACCTTATAGCAAGTCTACAAATTCAATACATTCTTCATCTTGCCTCCAAATCTTGGTTTATATGAAAGCTTTTTCTGGAGAACTAGTTGATCGTTATCCATGACATTTTCAGAATACGGAGATATGTCAATATTCTAAAGCTCAATGGGCTTGTATAATTGAACTAAGGGCCCTTAGTTTCCATATGCTGAGGGCACAGAGGTTCCCAGTGGAATATCAGTGACGCTTGATTGAATACAAAAGATGGACAGGATTAGGCTTTGTGCTGTTGACTGACCTTGACTTATTTTTTGACCCACACCCTCACTTAATCACATGATTCAGATGTGATCAATAAATATCAGGTGAATGCTACCAAAAGATGCGTCCAAATGGTGAGTGCATCCTGTCTGAATATCTGCATTTCTATACAGATCCCATGCAGCACTTGCTAGCTTTCTGCAACCTTGCCTCAAACACAAATGCATCATCCCTCTGAAAATGTTATTGATCAACACTAGTATCTATCCATGCATAAGAGCCCTTTTTTTAAAAAATAGATTTTTCCTATTTGTGTTGAAAAATATAATAGAATTGATATGAATTACATGGTGTTTCTCCTCACTTCATCAACACAAGCCAGATAATGTTGGCTGCTTCCAGGGAAACAGGATTAACAGTTTGTAACTGTTTTTTTTTTTAATTGACTACCTTAATGCATTTACATGTAGCATTTCATTTGAAACATACAACACTGTGAGGAAGTCACCAAAAGGGCAGCTAGTTGGTTTATAGTATGAATATATGTGGCTCTGATACTGTAGATGACCATCAACATTTTATTTATTTGACAATAATTTGTGCAGCTGTACACTGTATAATACTGTGCAGTGTTATCACTGTGTTTTTGTTTGGCAGAATTCTATCAAGACTATAAATTACTTTAAAAAGCCCCAAAAAATTGTTTTGAAAAAGTTGCGGCCCACCTGCATCATTCCAAACGATCCCAGTTGCCACGTTATGTGCAAAGATTTGCTGTGTCTAATTCCCAAGCTCAAGGCTGATCAGTGTTATTCAAGTGACACTTCCCCTAAAGCCTTCTGACATTAAGCCTTTATAAGACAGTTATGGGTATTACATTGGTCTTGCAGCATAAACGACTTTTTATTCCTTTACTATTGTGTTTAAATAGAATAGCTACAGCAACAGATTAAACTCAATAGGCTACCTCCGACCTTGTTAACAGGCTATTATTGCATTGTTATCCTTGGAGTGTGTTCTGTAGGTTTTAAGCTTGGGGGCCTTAATATTACTGAAGTAGCTAAGGTGCAGTGATACAGAGGAATATACTAGCAATTCCTTTTAAAATTGATTTCAAAGTCGGTCCTCATTCATATCATTCTAGGCCAGAAGAACATATAATAATAAAACCAATATGAGCTTGACTTGCTCTCACTATTATAGGGGGGGAGGGGACTGGGAAAATCAACTAACCCACCCCCCCAAAAAACAAACAAAAACAAAACAAAATAGGCTATTGTAGAGCAGGTAAAGAGATTAAAGTCCATGCCATGGCAAATCGCAGGCTTCCTTGTCACCAAAGCTTTTCTATGCTAACCCTTCAAAACTATCTGCAGTCAAGAAACAGAATTTGCTTCAAATCACATTTCACCTAAAAGCAATATCATCATTTTACTGTTTGTCTCTCACAAACTTAGCGAAAAACAAAGAACTACCATGTGTACCATGTTGGATTACCTTAAACTTCTGTAAAACATTACAAGAGCGATGCTCCTTACCTTTGATGGTCCTCTGCTTTTCCTATGGTGCCATCATGAATTAACTTTTTTATTGCTTTTTTACAACTATTTGGCAAATTGTCATTAAATATGGGCAACATTTGTGTTGTCCCCACTGATTATTGCCTAAATCTTATGTCGCTTTCAACAAGTTCCACATTTCTATTAGCAACTAATGCTTTAAAAAATCTTTCATTTAAAATTATAAAAGATTAATAGAGACATTTGTGCCCAACAGAATGAAGCCTAATTTTAATTTCAAAGTTCATTGAAGGTAGATGTACTATGTGTTCTGTGGTTTTCAGTAAAAATATGCAAATATAAAACAAGATTTATTAAGCTTTTAGAAATGGTAAAGTCACACCAATTCTTAGACTGATAGCATTTAAAAAGATTTATCACAGTTTACAAAAAGCTTATGTCAGCTTATAAGATAAGATAAAGATAAACCTTTATTCGTCCCACGACGGGGACATTTTGGTGTTACAGCAGCCAGAAAAATAGTGCAAACAAGAATAAAGTGCACAAGAGCAAATACAAA